>OZ004697.1:57961785-58561785 GCA_963924545.1 Pogonocherus hispidulus
GTTGTTTTTTCTTACCAACATTCCGTGATAATTCGGAGTGATTATTTTGTATGTTTTTGTATGTTGTGTTTGTAGTTTGTATGTGTCGCATTTGTTAAGATTGATTGACGTTTGGCTAGTTGACGTGTAAACGGTTGTTAGTGAAGTCCTCTATCATGGCTCGCTATACGAATGCCGAGATGGATGACATGCATTTTATTTATGGACTTGCTGATGGCAATGCATTAGAAGCTAGGCGACTGTACATTGAACGATTTCCTAACCACATTGCTCCCGATAGAAAAATCTTTCAAAGTATTCATAAACGTCTTCGAAAAACGGGAACATTGAAGCGAAGTGGAGGACTGGACAGGAAGGCCAAGGATTGTAAGAACGGTAGACGTAGAAGAGAATGTGCTGGACACGATAGAAGAAGATCCAGGTACTTCTACGCGAAGAATTGCAAATACTTTGAATGTAAGTAATTGGACTGTTTGGAAAATTCTGAGAGATAATTTGTTGTATCCATACCACATTCTACACGTTCATTCACTTCTTCCTGCGGATTTTGCTCCACGTATTGCACTTTGTCAATGACTTTCGCACACATTGGTTGACATCCCTCAACTGCTTACGCTGATTCTTTTTACCGATGAAGCCAGTTTCTTGCAATAAGGAATTTCCACAATAACCATGTGTGGGCTGACGAAAATCCACATGAGATTTGTGAAGATCAGTTTCAACATCAGTTCTCGTTGAACGTTTGGGTTGGAATTGTGGGTGACTGGCTAATTGGACCGGTATTTCTACCAGGAAGACTTACCGGCGAAGTATACCGCAACTTTTTGAAACAAACGCTACCTCAGTTTTTGGAGGATGTACCATTGGCTACAAGACAGGCAATGTGGTTTATGCATGATGGTGCACCACCTCATTTTAGTATAGTTGCTCGAGAGTTTTAACAGCAACATACGGAGATCGCTGGATTGGTCGAGGTGGACCTCACGTATGGCCTGCTCGATCCCCGGACTTAAACCCCCCGGATTATTTCCTATGGGGCCATCTAAAGTCATTAGTTTATATTTGGCCAGTGGAAGATGTGGACGATTTAAGAGATCAGATAATTGCTGGGTGTAACTCAATAAGAAACGACCCTGGTGTTTTTGAAAGAGTTCGGGAGTCTACGAGGAGATGATTGGATGGTTGCATCCGAGTTGGAGGTAGCCATTTTGAACCATTCTTGTAGGTTCAGAAATGTTACATGTAATTTTTAGTAATAAATTGTTATTTGTTATTTTTTTCGCCCTATATCTTCGCAACAAAGCGCTTTTTAAAAAATCATCAAAGGATAAAATATCCTTAGAATAGTCCAAGGAATAACCTCTTGTATTTTTGCCGCATGTTGAACTAACACCCTGTACATATACAGGTATACGGGTATATTATACATAATAATAATATACCGCACTATCCTCCACCCAGTTAAGAACTTTCGAGTCAATCCTTGTGATTACAATAAGGGGTACTTGTAATAGTATTGTTATTAATATATTTTATTAATGCTGTGTAAACTGTACTGCCCACAATCAGGGCCATAAGTCTGTAGTCAGCGTCGATATCATGTATCAGGCGGGCCTGTAACACATACCCAATCACACGTAGTAAATTAAGGCGACCATGTCTCTATATACCCCATATATCATCCATTTATTCTCTAAGGCGTGTATCGCAAAGTTAACCCCTATTTTTACTGTCCCCTCTAATAAATTTAATATCTAACAAAATGTACGCGAGCTGTTGCTACACCGGGGACATTATTTTAAAATATTGTTGTGTATAATTTATGGCCAATAAAAACATTTAACAAATAATGTTCCAACGACCTGTTAGTCCAGTCCGTGGTGGCTCCTATTTGGGAAATAGCCAGTGAGAGATGCGCAGGATCATTTCAGAAATAGACTAGGTAAGCGAGTGGCACAGAGTTGTGTAGTATGTGTATAGAAATCCAGAGGTCGTAGGTTCGAATCACCATTCCGCCGGCAATGTTTAATTAAATTGTCTACTGGTAGATAAGGTTTGTTCGCAGGCACATGGAACATGGCACTACCATCTAAAGAAACACCTCTATAACTTAAGATTGGCGGAAAGCCCGATCTGCCGGATCTTGTGATTAGAATGCGGGGTCGAATTAAATCATACGAGGTCATTAAATATATGCATTCATACATTTTTTAAAGTGTTTTCTTTTTGTTGGGAACCTTTTGCAAACTCTGCACATTTTTCTGTCGCAGCTCCCGGACTATACCGTTCTCGCCGACGTTATCCCATCTGAAAATCCACTGCAGATTTAATGCCTGGTGTCATAAACCATTATTACAAGCGAGCCGTACACCCCGTATGATTTTGTATTATGATAATGCATATGATAACTCTCAGAGGAGCATATCCTTGGGTGGATAAAAGCATCGGCGTTGATCCAGGAAAATTATTAAGTGATAAAGCGTTGGGATGGTTCTGCGAAGAGCTCATTTTATCCTGTAATTTCCACGCCATCAACTATGTTGTTCAAGAGTACAAGAGTTGAAGAGTTCAAGAGCCTAAGAGTTCAAGAGTCCAAGAGTACAAGGGTACAGGGGTACAAGGGTACAAGAGTAGAAGGAGATAAGGGTTCAAGAGTACAATAGTACAAGAGTTCAAGGGTACAAGGGTTCAAGGATTCAAACGAACAAGGGCTCAAGGATACAAGGGTACAAGAGTACAAGGGTTCAAGAGTTCAAGAATACAAGGGTACAATCGTATAAGAGTAGAAAGCGTACAAGGATTCAACGTTTCAAGGGTTCTAGGGTACAAGCGTTCAAGAGTACAAGAATACAAGGGGTACGTGTAGAAGAGTACAAGGATAAAAGAGTACAAGGGTACAAGATTACAAGGGTACAAGGGTACTAGGATACAAGAGTACAAGGGTACAAGGATACAAGAGAGTAAACGGTACAAGGGTACAAGATTTCAAGAGAACAAGGGTACAAGACCACAAGGGTACAAGAGTAGAAGTTTTAAATATTTCAAGGATTCAAAGAGTCAAGAGTTCAAGGGTACAAGGGTTCAAGGATTCAAATGAACAAGGGCTCAAGGATACAAGGGTACAAGAGTACAGGGTACAAGGGTATCAGAGTACAAGAGTTCAAGAGTTCTAGAGTGCAAGAATACAAGGGTACAAACGCATAAGAGTAGAAAGGGCACAAGGACTCAAGGTTTCAAGGGTTCAAGGGTACAAGGGTAGAATGGTACAAGGTACAAGTGTTCTAGAGTACAAGGTTACAAGGGTACAATAGTACAAGAGCACAAGCGTACAAGCTTTGGTAGTGTGATGCATTTACCATTTAAGCCATAACGTAAATGTTGAGTCTAAAATTTTCAAAATGTTGGGAAGTAGGCATAATTTCAGAGTTAGAAATTTTAAAGAGTATTAAAAATTACTTTTAATTTGAAAATAGAGCCTTCAACATAAAATCGGCAATTATTATATTGTAAAAAGTAATAATCATAGACACAGACACAAAACAATTATTTACCATTTGAATGTATATCAGAACGCAACATGATAGTTAAGTTTACTTCAACTAGTCGTTATACATCTTGTATATATCCCCAAACAGCTTCAGTCAACCAATTTAAAGTCATTATTGTTTTGACTTGGAATTAGTCGGAATCTCACGTGCCTGATGTCTGTGGTTGCCTCGATGGAATAACTGTTAGTTATACTTGTGGTTAATATTATTTACGATGATCCAAAGGCAATAAAAACGCCGATTTAATTATTGGCCAGAATAAAATGTCCGATTGGGTCGGCTTGTTAAAACGTAAGAGCAGATAGAAAATACCAAAACGGCTGCACTGAAGAATATAGTCCTGGAGAATAAATGAAAAAAACTATTATGCGTAGAAAAGAAAGGCAGGTATATAAAGCAGATTTGTAATTTGTATTATGTGTGCTTTTGTTCAAAACTGTTCCTGCTATTTTTTTTTTACAAATTATTGGTTTATTATATTAGTTCTGTGATCAGAATAGTTACTTTATGTTAGTAGTAGAAGTCCAGTAGGTGAGGTATTACTTAAAATGAAAATGAATGATTGTAAATTTTAAACTAATCATTAGAATAAAACCTCACAATATTCCAATTGCATCACTACCTTAACAGCCTTGACAGGCAAGGTGACATTAACGTGACGTTAACCTTCTTTTGACGTATCATAATGACTTTGGTTGTATAATAAAGCAGTGGTCAGAGGAAATTTTAAATGAACTCCCTAACACTGCAGCTTCACTGAAATGGGTAGAAAAGCATTATTTATATTTGCCTGATTTTTATTTTTACTAAATTAAAGCGGATAAATGTCAATACTTGATTTGAACTCAAAAATATAGCTCCTAATAACAATCCGGTAAAGGGTTAATAGGTAGGCTAAACTAGGCAAAATACAGTACTGGCCGTTTCAGGATAGAATCTCAGGTTAACCGAGCATCGAGGTTACAGGAAGTAATAGATCGCGTAATAGGGGGATACGCTTCTGAATTATTTATTATTGCGCTATTATCACATTTATTATTTACAGATACTTTCTCAGTCTTTCGCCTGGACTATTTGGACGACCAATCAGAATTATTGCTATTGATTTTATTACACCGAGTCACATCGCCCCCGGCCTCCTCCGTTTTGACTTAATGCCCGAAGTTAAAAGGCTCAGATGGTTACGAATATGGGGGTTATTATTTTTTTAAGGCACAAAATTTATTCGTGTGTCGGGTCAGTCTCACTAACTAGGCTTGTTTATGACTGGCGATGCTGCGAATTCAAACACTGGCTTGATTAGCCACGCAGGGTATCGATGCATGAGTGACGTTTTACTGTCTAATCAGCCTTAATAAGGCGTATGTCAGATATTGGTGATTTCTTATTGATCTGAACCCTTCACGGTTGGATTTAAGGATTGCAATTCGATTAAATCGGTTATACTAGAGCAACTGAACTAGGCAGTGCGATAAATAATTATCATCCATATATATTAAAACGCGTCGATTCTGTCTCGCTCTAAGTTCCTTCGCCGAATCGACAAAGTTTCGAAGCTATCTCCTCCACGGGCCACCGAAGGTCGCCCCCGGCCTTTCTCCAATGCGTAGGGGTATTTTCGTCCCGTTTCCTACCCCTTTTCCCAATTTAAACGCCTTTTCCAAAAACCTCTGTAAAATTTTCGTCGATCGCCGTTCGGCGAGAGATATACGGCTAGCACCGGCGTTTGTCCTGGCGCCTAATCCTGACTCCCTAGACCCTTTTTCTAATTTTACGACTTCGAGAACCACTTCACGCGAAGGTTCCGTCCTTTCTCAAATTATTTGAGATTTTTTTTGAGACCGTACGTCGAGTCCCTCTACGTCTATTTCGTCTTCCAAAATCTCGAGTCGCGCCCGTCTCAACTTCTTTCTCATTTTATCTGCCGATGTGAGATTCCACTAACGAGACAAGCACCTCCCACGAAAACTGTCAAATTAATTAAACTTCAGATAGGTTATTTTCCTACGAGAAATATTGCTAACGGAATTAATAGTACTAACTGCCAAACGCTTCTGATTACCAAAATACTGAAGCGAAATGCTTTTCCAATTAGAAAATCGGTAAAAATTATTTTTTCAGGTTGACACGTACAGTTTACGTACTTAAACATGTCAGGGTAAACATTTGTGAACAGGCGGGATAGCGCAATGGGAAAGTCGTAGAATTCAAAACGTGATGCTGATTTCGCGAGTTCGAGTCACGCTGGAGGCAATTTATTTTTTACTTTTTAATTCCAATTATTTATTAGTATTAGTGTTTAGTTATTCTGTTTCATTATCCGTAGCTTTTATTCTTTCTGCACGTAAAGTTTGGAATTCATTCGTTCATTTTGGCAGGCTGTTAAATTCTTCATTTTAGCTTACAAAAGTAAATATCTACAATATTTTTGATCCCATTGACAAAATTGATAATAATGTTTACTGAAAAATAAATTTTACTTTCAGCACTTAAAAAATTATGATGTTTTACCATCAACAATAGACCCTTACAATTCATCAAAATATTGAAAAAAATCGTTTAGTATAATTACATCATCATTCCAGATACAAAATTTCTTTAATATATATTTTCTTTAAAATAATATTATTCTAGATGCATTTGTCACCCGAAGGGTGACCCCAGGCCGTAGGCCTGGACCCCTGGTAGGGCTAGAAATGGGAACGAAAATCGCGATAGCGATTTTCTCCCATTTCTAGTTTTGTATTTAAACTATCTCACTATTTTAGTTTTAGTCAGGGTAGAATACGTAGAAAATGCTCTGAGCCAGGGAAGATTGTAATACTAAAAATTTTTATAAGGTGGAAATGAGTTTCGTATAGCTTCGTCGTAGGAAAGTCTCATATTTTCAAAATAGTTGGGACAGCAAAGCTACGGCTACCAACAGTCAAGACTATACTTCTTACAGGTTGGTATCTGTAACCGTTTCCGAATAATGGAATTTTAAAAAAACGCGCTCGTTTATCAGAGATATACAGTGCGCTCAACTTATAGGACGAATACTGGCACCTCTACGGATATCTACCCATAGAAAGAAGTGAGTTAGACCGGTGAGTGGCGTGAAGAGTAGTGGGGAGTGTTTAGTTATAATACCGTACTCGCTTAATGGATTAGCGTCTCATTTGAAAGGACGACCGGCGCGCTATAATTATGTTTAAGATACGGTATTATCATTATTTCCAATGTCTCCGATGGTTGCAAGGGTTGCGAAATCTGTGTATATCTTATTAGTATCTTGTGATTTTGCCAATTTTATATAGGAAAACTGTCATACTTACGAATTTCACATCCTGTTAAAATAAATGGATTAACTTTGAGAACACCTTGTGTAATATAAAAAAAAATTACAAACTAAACAACGCTTTGGCATCACCAACTAGTGACGGTTCGAAATCAAAAGAAACGCCCATTAAAAATGAACCTCGTCCCTCAATTCTGTTACCTTTATCGATTGGAACTATTGTTATGTAAATCCTTGCGAGGCGGACGCAGGATTTTACGACGCCGGTTTCGAGGATTAATATTTTTATGTGCCGTTTCCAGCGTAAGGCCTTTGTTTTCTGCGTTGCGTTGGAGCTGGCTGTAACCGCGCGAATAGTCTGGAAGGATTCCGTACGTCATTCAAATGCACCATGTGCAGCAGATCGAATTTTTTATAGTTCCTGGAACGATTCCAGCAGTACAGGTTAGACCACAGTTCGGTCTAAGTTAGCTAAAAGGTGTAGACATCGATTGGTTTGCTATTAACTATATTCAATAAAAAGTCTTCAAGAAGCTGCAAACATCAGTTAACCAAATCAATAACTGGACCAGAAGATGGCGTATCAAGCTGAATGAAACCAAGTCAGTGCAGATTAATTTCACAAATAAAAGAGAACAACAAATACCTATTAACATGAACAATGCGCAGATTCCATATGCAAACTCAGCAAAATATCTAGGCATCGCATTAGACGCAAGACTTCGCTGGAAAGTCCATGTTAAAAAGAAAAGAGAAGAGCTAGACATCAGATATAAGAAAATGTACTGGCTACTTGGTAGACACTCCAATAAATTCTCAAGCCAGTGTGGACCTAAGGAAGCTCTGGGGCTGTGCCAGTAAGAGTAATATATTAATCATTCAAAGATTTCAGAACAAAGTACTGCGGAACATCGTCAAAGCGCCTTGGTACATCAGAAACAGCGACCTTCATCGAGATCTTCAGATGGACAGTGTAGAGCAGACAATTACTAAATTTGCAAGGAATCACGAACAACGACTCCATCAACATGTGAACAGCGAGGCCATCCAGCTCCTCGACAACACTAACATAGTAAGAAGGCTCAAGAGAGTTAAGCCCTTTGAGTTACTGAACTGATTAGATCAGTATAAAAGCAGAGTATTGAGCGGTTAGTGTTACACGTTAGTGTTATTAAGTTACTAGACTCTAAGCTACACTAGTGAGTAAGACCTTAGTTCTAAGATTTTCAACTTTAGTTAAATTAGGATAGAACCAAATTGCTCATTGATCTCCCTTTGATCAGATTTCAAACTACTATTCTACCAATGTTTATTCAGTAGAAGTAGACATTGTAGACCAAATTCCTCGACAAAACTGTTCTTCGAGGCCACCTCCTCTGACCATTATGGACTATTTCATGTTCCCTTACCTTACAAATAGGGTTTCCAAAAGTTTTTTAAATAATTTGCATGATCTGAAACAAAGCGTTGTTGAAGAATGTGCAACCATAGCCCTAGAAATGCTATAAAATGTTGAACAAGAGACATAACATGAAGAGGTACCTAAACTCATGCCTTGAAAAAAGCGGGGGACATTTCCCACAGTTTCCTTAACTTGGGTTTTTTGCTAATAAAAATCTCATTCGTTTTTCATTCTAATTTTCAAATTT
The DNA here is from genome assembly GCA_963924545.1 of Pogonocherus hispidulus. Taxonomy (NCBI): domain Eukaryota; kingdom Metazoa; phylum Arthropoda; class Insecta; order Coleoptera; family Cerambycidae; genus Pogonocherus; species Pogonocherus hispidulus. Next base: position 57,970,263 of record OZ004697.1, read on the forward strand.
GTTCTTGTAGTTCATTACTATTTTATGTATTGGCCCTAATTTTATCATAAGAAATCAAATTTAGACAAATTTTTATTTTAGCTATTAAATAATGATCTGTGATTGTTTGGCAGGGTGCGAAAAAGCCGTTGAAATCATCTGCGCATTGGAATTTTGGAAGCACGAACACGTGATTCGTTATAAATCTAAATATGACAGGTGAAAGAAACGATCAGTTTTAATTACGATACATATAAGTAATGTTAGCAAGAAAGTGGCATCTGTGGCGTTTTTAGGGCAGCTGTTATTTGTTGTGTATATCCATTATTTATATTGCAATTTAAAATTTGTATTTAACGTTTTCTTTTCTTAAGTAGGAACTGAGTGCATATAGTACAGAGTCTTTCAACGAAAACTTGATCCTGCAAGACAAAATAAAACCAACCCATACAATAAAATTAAAGTAGGAGATTGATATTAGCTATTAAAACCTTGAAAACTCTGATGAAACGTAGGATATTTGTCTATGTATCTGGCTGAAAGTCTTTTTTTGTTGTTTTTTATTGAAGAAATAAAAGAAAAATACAGTTCCCAGCCTGCCGAAGTTAAAACTTTGGAAGAATTTAAAATTGATCACAAGAAAGCCATGCTGATTTCGCGAGTTCGAGTCACGCTGGAGGCTAACTTTTTTTCACTTTTTAATTCCAATTATTTATTAGTATTAGTTTGGAATTAATTCCTTCATTTTGGCAGTCTGTAAAATTCATCATTTTAGCTTACAAAAGTAAATATCTACAATATTAATTTGCTGCTACAATTATGACAGCAATATATTTTTGGTCCTGTTAAGTGCTGAAAGTAGAATAAATTCTACTTTCAGCACTTAAAAAATTACCATCCATCAATAGAGTTTTACCATCAACAATAGAGTACCCTTACCATTCATCAAAATATTGAGAAAAGTTTAGTACAATTATTACATCATCATTCCAGATACAAAATTTCTTAATATGTATTTTCTTAAAAATAATATTATTCTAGATGCTTTTGTCACCCTAAGGGTGACCCCAAGCCGCGAGCCTGGACCCCCAGTAGGGCTAGAAATGGGAACGACAATCGCGACAGCGATTTTCTCCCATTTCTAGTTATTTTTAAACTGTAAAGGTATCATAATTGTTGGCTCGTAGTGTAAAATGCAATTAAGATGGTTCTTGGCGAACTTGTGCATCGTCCGAACACGCCTTTAAGTGCGCAATCGACCGTGAGATCAATTGATTAAGAGCATAAAATTCTACATTATCTAAATACTGAGCATCTACTAATAGTCCCAATTATAAATGACTTATTTTTGTTCCACTGACGCTGAGCAATCTCACAATTCGAGTGTGGTTAGTGCGGGCACTAGTCTGAAATCCTCCGAACTATGATTTATGCTAATGGTGTTTGAGTAGTGGTCAGAGCCACAATTTTTTTACGTCGTCGTTTTTCTTGCTCATCGGGCAGATAGTGAAAATTATTTTTAATGCACTACACTGATACATGTACTGGCTTCCAAAAATGTAACAAAACTTGATTACAGACTCCACTCCGAACTTAAAAACGTACCGAAATACTAGATTTCTGTTTTGATGGCTACATGAACAGCAGGACGTCACGATAGGAATCCTGGCATTTATGGAAAACCCCTACAATTTTGTATTTCACTTTTCCTCTCTATACGGCAATCAAAGATGTAGGAAGGGGTGCACATTATACGAAAACAATAGTATACAGCGTGTTTCAAATTGGATGCAATAACGTTGGTTTCTTGGAAACTATGAGAGATATAGACTAGGTTAAATTGAGGAAAAGTGGCAGTAATTTGGTAACAGATAATATGCCTCAAAAAAATCAAGGCTAAAGTGATTAATTTTTGAGATATCCATATATATTAAAACATGTCGATTCTGTCTCGCTCTAAATTCCTTCGCCGAATCCACAAAGTTTCAAAGCTATCTCCAATGCGTAGGGGTATTTTCGTCGCGTTTCCTACGCGTTTTCCCAATTTAAACGCCTTTTCAAAAAACCTCTGCAAAATTTTCGTCGATTGCCGTTCGATACGGCTAGCACCGGCGTTGGTCCTCGCGCCTAAAGGTATCGTCACACCTGCCGAAATCCCGACTTTTCGCGGGACTCCCTAGACCCTAGACCCACGCGAAAGTTCCGTCCTTTCTCTAATCCTTTGAGATTTTTTTTCGAGACCGTACGTCGACTCCTTCTACGTCTATTTCTTCTTCGAAAATCTCGAGTCGCGTCCGTCTCAACTTCTTTCTCATTTTATCTGCCGATGCGAGATTGCACTAACGAGACAAGCACCTCCCACGAAAACTGTCAAATTAATTAAACTTCAGATAGGTTATTTTCCTACGAGAAATATTGCTAACGGAATCAATAGTACTGACTGCCAAACACTTCTGATTACCAAAATACTGAAGCGAAATGCTTTTTCAATTAGAAAATCGGTAACAATTATTTTTTCAGGTTGACACGTACAGTTTACATACTTAAACGTCTCAAGGTAAACTTTTGACAACAGGCGTGGTAGCGCAACGGGAAAGTCGTAGAATTCAAAACGTGATGCTGATTTCGCGAGTTCGAGTCACGCTGGAGGGAAATTCTTTTTTACTTTTTAATTCCAATTATTTATTAGTATTAGTATTTAGTTATTCTGTTTCATTATCCGTAGCTTTTATTATTTCTGCACGTAAAGTTTGGAATTAATTCGTTCATTAAGGCAGTCTGTTAAATTCATCATTTTAGCTTACAAAAATTAAATATCTACAATATTAATTTGCTGCAACTATTATGACAGCAATATATTTTTGGTCCCATTGATAAAATTGATAAAAATGTTTACTGAAAACTAAATTCTACTTTCAGCACTTAAAAAAATATGATGTTTTACCATCAAGAATAGAGTACCCTTCGTTTAGTATAAAATTCAACATCACTCCAGATACATATGTTTTCTTAAAAGTAATATTAGTCTAGATGCTTTTGTCACCCGAAAGGTGACCCCAGGCCTCAGGCCTGGATCCCCGGTAGGGCTAGAAATGGGAACGAAATTCGCTGTCGCGATTTTCTCCCATTTCTAGTTTTATTTATGAGATAAAATCGAAATGTTGGAAATTCGTTTTTGTAAAATTTCAGGCTTATTAGAAGAGATATTAAAATAAAAAGGATACAACTTTGCTCCAATTTAATCTAGTCCCCATCTTTAATGGTTTCCAAGACACCAATGTTGTTGCATCCAATTTGAAATACACTGTATAAGTGAATTTTGCATACGGAGTATTCGAGCAGTTTCATCGATGGGAACCTTCAATACCTTCTCAGTCCAAACGCGACGTTAGAATCCCACAACCCCCTCCCGCCGCCGCCCCCCTCCGCCGCCGAATTCCTCCGGTGACAATTAAGGGTTCGGCCCGCCAAACCGTCCATCTGCGGTCGCACCGTCGAATTCTGTCGACATTCACCGGGCCCATTAGTATTCCGGGGCCACCGCCAAAAAACTCGCCACCGGCCGCTCGGATGCCTGTCTGGGTTACGGCGGATCTTTCCCCGAATCACGTGGCCTATGGGCCGCGGCGGTTTTTTGCCCCGCATGGTTCGGATGCGGCGACTGGGAAGGGGCGACATTGGCGGAGAGGTCCTACGCTTTTTAACAATCGACAGTTCTTGTCCTATCTGGTCAAGTCGATCTGCTCTTTGTTGTTGTTGTAAATAGGCCAACTGCATGGTTTGTGTACCTCAAGGTTCCATAACGGGGCCACTTAATTTTGTCGTACTTAACTGCGCCCCATTAAGGCTCTGATACATCATCCGACCTAAAATAATCGTCTCACCTATGTATTCAAGCTTATCCAATTGAAAAAAATAACAGTTTGCGCAATTCTTGCAATGCTAAGCGCGGCGATCGTCCTATGAACACACCCCACATTCTTCACCCCGTTCGTCGGTCGAGCGCTGCGCCATCTCTATTAGTGGAGTGGAATCGCCGGTTTGACTCACTTCTTTCAAGGGGTGCACATCCCAGTATTTGCGCTATAAGCCTGAGCGCGCCTTAATACTTCACTCTGATAAACGCGAGATTTTTAAAAATTCGGTAATTCGAAAACGGTTACATATAATATGCAAATTTCACATAGCTAACAGCATATCGAAGTTTGTCAAGTTTCAACTTTACCAACATAAACATTTGCAATATTAAAAGTACTGATATCATGCCGAGGGACTTCCCAGAAAGCTGTAACTTGATTTTCGTAGTTGTATCTCTATTAGGATATCTTCACAATTGCTAGACAAACACACATATACTTGAGAACTCTTATGAGTGTCTTTCTGAATAATTTCCATTGCTGATAATTGTGGTTGGATAAAGATGCTTGGTTCAAAGATTTTTATCCCGATCACTCTTTAAGTCGATCTGCGAACCTGATGCTACCACACAGATTGTGTTGTGTTGGCTATAGTGTCAGCAAAAACAATACCGCCCCGAATTTGTACATCGTGGTTACCAATCGGTAGTTATATATGTAACGATCTGGTGTATGCTAAGGCTCTATTCTGGGGCCTCTATTCTTTGTTGCCTTTATTAATGATATAGTGGAGGCCATTTAGGTGAAAAACACACTCTGCTTTTTTATTCTAATACAATATTTTCTGCATTATGGTTTTATCTAGCCATAGAGACAGACCTTCCATTGTTATCATTCCTTAATGCTTCGATAGTATTATATATTACACAATTATTACAAGTTCAAACAGAACGTTACAATGAATTTATAACTGACACTAGAACAAAGTGTCACTGACACTTTGGACACTGGACGCAGTGGACACTGACTGCAATTACAAATTTGTAATAATACCATCACAGTTAAACTAATAAAAAATCCACTACCTTATCTTTCGTTTTCTTTTCTTTTTATTGGTGATCTTATCAATGCTTAGTGTAAGTATAAAATGAATTTCTCAAGAGAAGATTAACACATAAATGATGCTTTTTTATTGAAATCCCGCTGCAAAATTTACTGACATCATTATTAGTAAGTTTGGAGTATCTGCCACTCTTTGAATCACTGAATTTATTTACAAAACAGTAAAATAAACAGTAAGTATTCAATTCAAATAAATACAAGTACTTTCGAATCTTGAACCAAGACGTTTGCTCGTTAGTTAAAATATATATCTATAATGATGCGGGAACTAGAAACCATTGGATACAGGGTGACCTATGTAAAATTGGCAGTATTGGCGATTCAAATTACCGATGAGGGCGCTGCAAATTGTAAACAAGTATGGAGGAAGACGAGTAAAAATTTTGCATTTCATATCACATCATCTAGCGATTTAGCATTCAGCTGCCATAAATATAGTTACTTCATGTGTTAGTTAGGGTGAAATAAAGGATAAAGGTAAATGCAGTCAAACGTCCCATAAGTGCTTCATTGCTAATTATATGAATTTTTTGGATTGAAACAGGTACACTAGTTTTTGTTTACTTACATTTTGAACTAAAATAAGTGTGATAAACTGTATGGTGATGCCATATTAGTGCTTGTTTTTTGTTAAATAATGTTTAAATTAAAATATATTCTGTTTTTATAAGACTAATAATCGAAAAGTATAGACACACTGCAACAAAGTGGTTATGTTGTGTAAATAAACGTGTTCCTTGTTATTAAATTGTTACATGCCTTTCGGAGAAATGAATGAGAAACAGTTTCTTATACTAGGGCCTAACTTCTACCTATCTTCAGTCTTAAACACTTCTATTGACACATTTTGTGGAATGACATCTATAAACACGACAGTTTGTGTTGTGCTGATTTCTTTTGAATGCCATTTTAAAATGTAAAAATAAAGATGCACAAATACTAACCACATCGTTTTTAACTTTGTAATACCAAAAAATCACAAGCACCACTAAATTATTACGTTAAACAAACCCAAATACGTGTTATTTATCATTATATCAGCAATAAGCTTCCAAAAATGACCTTTTAAGTAGGTTCAAATATTTTCATGCAGAGGGCGCATGCATTTTTGGAATCGCCAATATTTCCTTCACCTATGGATTGTTGTTGCATATTTTCAGTAGGAATCACGATTAGGTGATATATTTCCTCAAATGTCCTTTGTATTTTGGTGAAAATTGGTAGCAGCGCTTTTAACTGACAGACAGAAAATATTTAGTAATGTTTTAGCTAAAAATGTGGTAGTTTCATCAATATTGAACTTTTGGATATCAAATAGAATTATAGGTACTTAGTAATATATTTTCGTACCCTAAACTGTCTGCAGTGATACGCTGGACAAACTGTATTAAACTATTGTCGTTGCCTCTACCTCGTTGATAAGAAAATAAATCATTAAAGAATGCGGTGAAGATAATAGGCCACAAAATTGAACCTTGCGGTATTCCACTACTAGTGTGAAGACTACTAGAGATTGATAGTTAATTTATGAGAAGTTAAAGACTGACCATTGTTTCTGAAAGATTGCTTCTATAAAATCTGATTTGTACTGCATCTGAAACGCGTGTCGCCCTGTAGAAGGCACAGATCGGGCATCGAAAATCGACCTGGGCAGTACCGGTACGGGCCTCGTTAATTAATTCAAATGAATATCATAGTTGGCAAATGAATGGCCGCCATTGTTGCGTCGACAATACCGAGTATTTAGTGGAATCGTCGAAAATGATGGATGATGAGAAATTATTTTATTCAATTAGATTTATTTAAATAATTGCTCGTCCATAAATTAACGAGCCGGCGTGGCGACACTCGCCGGCGAAATTTAGGAACAATAAAGATTTATCCTTGGAGATATAATGTAAAAGTTACTCAAGTTTATAAGATAATTGTTTTGAAAAAAACATTGATCTCATTTAGATGTTCCAAGAAATATATAGAAAACACTCTATATACTAGTATTTCGGCTTATTAGGCCTTTTTCAATAGAGGAATGTCTATTACTAAACGTTTCCAAGCGCAGGTTAGGTTATTTATTTGTTTACGAGCACCTACCCCCGATTGATCCTACCATCTGGTAAAGCCCAAGTTTTTAGTACCTTTTCTAAGAAGGGCGAAAGCGTAAAATCTATCTGATCATTCGTAGTACAAGGATTTATAATTAAAGATTTTTTAATTTCTAATTGCTCTAACAGATCTAAGCGCTTTCCTTTCTTTTCACGATGCAGTACCTTTACATTTTTCTGATCTATACAATGATTGTTTTCTATACAATGCGTCGAAAATCCTGAATTTTTTGCGTTATTTAGTATGGATTTTTTATGTTCTTTTACTCTACTTTCAATACTTCTACCGGTTTGACCCACATTCACGCCATTACAATCCACGCAGTTAATTTGGTATACCCCCGATTGTTTTAATTTATTAACCCTTTCTTTCTTGTTTATCAAAATCCTCCCAATAGCACGCTTGTTGACACTAATCGTTTTACACCCGTTTCGTTCTAACCCGATGTCAGTGCAATTAAGCATTCCTTAGAGGTCTTGAAACACGAAATATTAAAAGAATTTTAAAGGGATGCAAATACAAAAGTTCCTAACTTGTGTCGATCAGTTTTAGACTAGCTGATCTTCTATGGCAAATTTTTAAGGGCGCGTTTCCACTCCCTTGTCAATGAGGCAGTCAAAAGATAAATTAAACGTATACAGTGTGAATTTAGGCAGCCGAAACATAGATGTCGCACTGAAAATACAATCCTCCAAACAAATTGTAACATTTTAATCAAAACCAAATCGTTTTCTAGATAGCCAGCTAGATGCCCTGATTTGAATCTTATCGATTTCCCATAAACTTTCTTAAAAACCGTGTATGAAAATGAATAACTTTTTTTTTTAAGAAATGTAAACTTTCTGAATTATGTCAACCAGCGTAGATCGACCGGTAGGAGTTCTGCGGTAGATTGTGCCGTACACGTTGATTAATAGTGATTATTTCCGAAATATTAATTAGACATTTTAACGCAAAACGTAATGGAAGCCGTAATTAATTCTGCGCCCGAGGCAGCAGAAGCCAGGTTGTATTTTTTTTTTTGGACGGTAGACAGCAGCTTTAATATGTTTAACAGTCAGAGACGAAATAGATGTGTTATTTTGGTACGCGCCGGTCCCGGGAGATTGTTTTTTGTTCCCAACAAATTATACGGGTATCTATAATTTCATTAAAATTCGTAGCCATGTACGAAATTGTTGTGGCTCACTATTAAACAAATATTGTAGAAACGGAACAAGTATTTCCATTAAAATACCGTACGGACATTTACAACGAATGTAAAATATTTATTTCCTGAATGTACAGGGTGTCCCAAAAACATACCGACAAATTTTATCGGGATGTTTATCGGACACCCTGTATTACTATTACGTTAGTATTGGTGAGAAACACAGTAGTGCCCTCTTCTGATATGTGCTACCATACGTCTGACAATTATATTGTCTAATTGATAGATATATAACGATCTGCTTCTTAGTTATATTTTGTGACAACTAACGTTCTTCAGAATCCATCGATTCATGTTCTTTACGTTACCTATGTCGCACTTGGAGTGCTCCAAGGCTCTAATCTGGGTCCACTATTGTTTTCTGCTCTGATTAACGACATTGCCGTTTTTTGCTCCGTTGCTACTAGTTAACCCAAGCAGATTATTTGACATACTCTCCTCTATTGATATTCGCTGACTATATTGTAAAGAATTAAATTTTGTTGGCATTGTATATGGTAGAGCAGAGTAGTAGACTTTTTAGGTACTTAAATATCCTGAAATATTAATCTACTGAACAAGGAATGCTAATTATTTGGAGGTAAAAAGTTAAAATGATATTTAAATGATGTTTAGAATATTTAAAACGCCCAAAAACATTTGTTACATGAAAATGGATATACTCTTGTAATTATGAACAGTATTGTTCTATTGTTGATAAGTGTTTTTAAGTAGTAGAGCATGTTTTTCATATTTTTGTTTGTTTCTAATATATGCTTAGTCACGTAATTGTACTAAAATTATAATTATTATTACTAATTACCCTTCTTTTTCTAGTGCCTTCTTATGTACTCTGTGGTACATATATAGGGAGACCCATTAAGAATGGAAACACTCGTTATGGACCGATTTAAACCGGATTTTTTTCAAGACATAAATCTCGAAAAGCTCTATGTTGATGTAAAATTTGAAGACGAAATTTTTATTTTCAAGGCCTACTACGAATTTTTTTTATGTGAAAAATAGCAAAATTTTGTTGGTGATTTTTTTATAAAAAATCGGACTACCCCACTAGATTTAGGAGCCCCTCGAATGCATTTGTACCAATTTTTGCGAAAAAAAGTTTGTGCCTAAAAAAGTTATGACAATATCGGCATCACCAGTGTTTGCCTTTGTCGGTGAACCTATTCTTTTATAAAAATCGAATAGAACCCAAAGAGAAACAAAATTAAACAACTTAAACACTGGTGTAATTATTAATAAGAACCATAAAAACCAGTGTACACAAAATAACCAACAATTACTCTAATATAAACAACAATTGATAGGTAAGTTCGTCAAATTATTACTATTTCGTGGTTATTATGCCAAAACTTATAATATTACCTTCTTGGATAGAAAATAACTACATTATAATTTTTTATTCAAAAAGTGTTAATCAATTTGACAGACTCCCTATTCAGTTTTAAAAATGTAATTTTCTAATCATTACTTTTTTTATCAATTGTTGTTTATATTAGAGTTATTGTTGGTTATTTTGTGTATACTGGTTTTTATGGTTCTTATTAATAATTACGCCAGTGTTTAGTTGTTTAATTTTGTTTCTCTTTGGGTTCTATTCGATTTTTATAAAAGAATAGGTTCACCGACAAAGGCAAACACTGGTGATGGCGATATTGCCATAACTTTTTTAGGAACAAACCCTTTTTCGCAAAAATTGGTACAAATGCATTCTAGGGGCTCCTAAACCAAGTGGTGGAGTCAGATATTTTATAAAAAAATCGCTAACAAAATTTTGCTATTTTTCACTTAAAAAAAATTCGTAGTAGGCCTTGAAAATCAAAATTTCGTCTTCAAATTTTACATCAACATAGAGCTTTTCGAGATTTATGTTTTGAAAAAAATCCGGTTCAAATCGGTCCATAAACAACTTTTGTAGCGAGTGTTTCCATTCTTAATGGGTTACCCTGTATGTACCACATATGTACATATTCATATGTAAGTCTTGCATATACGAATGGTATGACTGTTTGTTGTGTGTGAGTAAGTACTCTGCAAGGTTAAGTTGAATGAGACGCTTTGAGTCTAGAGTGATATCTGTTACTTATAAAATAAATGGATCGATGTGATCTTGTTTCAATGTTTTTTTGTTTTAATGTTACCCTCTCAATTCCCGTGCGCCCAGCCGCTGCCTCCTTGCTCGCGGCCCGGCCTCTCAGCTCAGCATCGAGGCATCCAGTGAATTCTGTTTTTGGCCGCTAATTAACAAACATCAAGGCATTGTTTCGGCAGGTTCACATCCGTTTAACAAGTTGCACATTTGTTGATCGGGTTTCCGCTGAAAAATGCCACCAACGGAGACGGGGACGGCGAGGTATCCCAGCTATTCGGCAATATCGTCGTTTATGTCGGACGCACTACTGTATGGCCACCCCTGTGTGCTTCAGGTGGACAGGTTCGCAGGCCAAACTGTTAAATGTAGACACAACTTCAAAGTCAAAAATTTTAATGCAAGATGCTTCAGTCAATTCACTAGTCCGAAATAAGCCCAAAATCGACGTTCGTCTCGTGTCTAATTATAAAAAAACTATAAAAGATAGCGACTTTTAGTAAAAAAGTATTGAAAGATAAGACTTTAATCTAAGTCCCTATAGTAGTAAATTTTGGTATTTCTTTTTATTTTTAAAATTCCAGGCAAATAATCTTGTACTAAAATACCGTATTTTCAAAAATTACTTTCTCTAAAACACATGTATTAAACAAAAATTTGCTACTATAGGGGTCTAGTTTATCTTTTGATCTTTCCGGTGATATATAATTTATAACATTAAAAAGAAATTTTGTTGCAATTATAAGAGAAATCCGGTACCCTTCCAATGAGGGCTAACTTTATTTCCATGTGCCTTTTTACTTTGGCTTTACGTGCACTTCCGAAATCTAAATAATTCGGTAGTGGGAATATGTCTTCACCCATCGGCTACCCAATCTCTCAACCCGACCCCGAATTCATGTCTGTCAAGTCTACAGTGAATGGACCCTTAACAATTGTGATATTGCATCCGAGACATATTTGAATCACTATTCAGGAAGACAATCTAATAAACATAATGTCTGTAACTTATTTGTGGTGCAATTTCATGATTCGTTTTATTTCTTTTGGGATCACACCACCTGTAACATCATAAAAAACAGGAAACCAGAAGTTTCAAATTAAATATTCAAAGTGTAGTATCAAAGCAAACTTCTAAAGGATGCCCCAAAAAGTCACTGTATGTAATAAAAATCAATATGACAAATTAATAAAAATTTTATCATTGGAATTGGAATTTTGTTTTGTTTTGTTTTGAAAATAATTGTTTTGAAAAAACATTGATCTCATTTAGATGTTCCAAGAAATATATAGAAAACACTCTATATACTAGTATTTCGGCTTATTAGGCCTTTTTCAATAGAGTAAATGTCTATTACTAAATGTTTACAAGCGCGTTTTCGTTATTTATTTGTTTACGAGCACCTACCCCCGATTGATCCTACCATCTGGTAAAGCCCGAGTTTTTAGTACCTTTTCTAAGAAGGGCGAAAGCGTAAAATCTATCCAATCATTCGAAGTACAAGGATTTATAATTAAAGATTTTTTAATTTCCAATTACTACAGACCTAAGCGCTTTCCTTTCTTTTCACGATGCAGTACCTTTACATTTTATCTGATCTATAAAATGATTGTTTTCTATACAATCCGTCGAAAATCCTGAATTTTTTGCGTTATTTAGTATGGATTTTTTATGTTATTTTACTCTAGTTTCAATACTTCTACCGGTTTAACCCACATACACGGCATTACAATCCACGCAGTTAATTTGGTATACCCCCGATTTTTTTAATTTATTAACACTTTCTTTGTGGTTTATCAAAATCCTCCCAATAGTACGCTTGTTGACACTAATCGTTTTACACCGTTTCGTTCTAATCTGCGAGCTATTTCTTCACTATAACCTAGGACGTGATTAATATAACTATAGGTGCCTTCTTTTTCCCGAATATTGTAAAACTACCGACGAATTAATTTCCTCCTTTTGTTTTTTATCATGTTATCTATTAGTTTTTCTTCATATCTGTTGTTTCTTGGATACAGATATAGATATTTAATTTAATTTATCGGGAGGAATTAACATCCCGCACCAAATTTTCAAAGTCACCTATATTATTATGGAAAGTTAAAGATCTTTAATGGACGCGTTACGTGAAATACTCTGTTTCATAACAAATTTTTTAAAGCTCACTACGCGCGTTTCTAGATGTCAAGGAAGTAGGAGTGCCTGCCTATACAGATATAATGTCTACATCTAACTTTTCAGTCCCAGCGCCAGTCAGTCGCAAATGTTTCAATTAAAGCTGAGAAAAACAATTATGGCATCGCCCCGATAAACAACATTGTGTATAAATATCTTTTCTATGTTAATCTTAATATGCAATTACACTGGATGCCGACGTATGCATATCTAAATATGTAGTTCACCTTTGTGGGAATTCTACGGCTCAATTTTGCCTTGAAATTATTCTTTTTACTTACCTAATTTAGCCAGGAATTCGTGATCATATACTGTATATTCTTATTCAGGAAAAATAATCAGCAATCAGTGTCTAAAAAGAAAAATAAAATAAATGAATATAATATTAAAAAAAGATATAGATTCTCATATAAATGGAGACATTAGCAATGTTCTGTAAGTATGGACCTAAAATTTCTCAAAACCCGTTCTAGGGTAAGTGGGGGAATCAGTATGACCACAAAAATGACTTTCACTAAGCAACCCCTGGGGCTGTAGCCACCCCACTTGAATTTTTTTAAATGGCAACACCCCCTTTGTGATACCTCATTGGAAAGCTCTTGAATCAACTATTCAACAGCACTAAACAAAATACTTCTTAATAGTTTAATTTTTGAGAAATACGCAAAATAAATTTTATAATTATTTATTCCAATTTCTCGTTATAAATATCAAATTAAACTATTTTGGTGCAAATAAGGTTGTAAAAACATTCGTAAAAAACTGGAGAACACAAAATAATTCTAACATAAAGATAGTATAAGTAAGTATAATAAAAAAAAACATAAATAAACAAATTGTTCAACAATAATCAGAACACTTTAATTTTTAGGGAGTACTAATGGGAGTCATTTTGAGCATTTATTTGAGAGAGTTATAAATTAAAGTGTTGTGATTTTTGTTGAACAATTTGTTTATTTATGCTTTTTTTGTTTATTATACTTTTGTTATGGGTGGCTGTTATGAGTTGGGGTGGCTACAGCCCCAGGGGTTGCTTAGTGAAGGCCATTTTTGTGGTCATACTGATTCCTTCCCACATACCCTAGAAATGGGTTTGAGACATTTTTTATATCTTTTTTAGGCCCCACAGACCATCGCTCGTTTTTAAATAGACACGTATAAATAGATACATATATACGGGGTGTTAGTTAAACATGCGGCAAAAATTCAAGAGGTTATTCCTTGGACTATTCTAAGGATATTTTATCCTTTGATGATTTTTGAAAAAGTGCTTTGTTGCGAAGATATAGGGCGAGAAAAATTTTCAACAAATCCAATTTTGGTATTTTTCACATTATTAATGTAGGTGAAATAAATGTATGGCGAACACTGGACGTATCAAGTAAAAGGCATGTAAGAAAAAGGAGTTGTTTTTTCTTACCAACATCCCGTGATACTTCGGAGTGATTATTTTGTATGTTTTTGTATGTTGTGTTTTTGTAGTTTGTATGTGTCGCATTTGTTAAGATTGATTGACGTTTGGCTAGTTGACGTGTAAACGGTTGTCGATTGGCATTTGCCAATTTTGGCGATTTGGTAAATGGCTTTTGCACACATTGGTTTAAATCTCTCAACTATTTAAAACCACTTACGCCGATTGTGTGTGCTGACGAAAATCCACGTGAGATTTGTGAAGATCGGTTTCAACATCAGTTCTCGTTGAACGTGTGGGTTGGAATTGTGGGTGACTGGCTAATTGGACCAGTATTTCTACCAGGAAGACTTACCAGCGAAGTATACCGCAACTTTTTGGGACAAACGCTACCTTAGTTTTTGGAGGATGTGCCATTGGCTACAAGACAGGCAACGTGGTTTATGCATGATGGAGCGCCACCTCATTTTAGTGTGGTTGCTCGAGAGTTTTTAACAGCAACATACGGAGATCGCTGGATTGGTCGAGGTGGACCTTACGTATGGCCTGCTCGATCCCCGGACTTAAACCCCCTGAATTATTTCCTATGGGGCCATCTAAAGTCATTGGTTTATACTAGGCCAGTGGAAGATGTGGACGATTTAAGAGATCGGATAATTGCTGGGTGTAACTCGATAAAAAACGACCCTGGTGTTTTTGAAAGAGTTTGTGAGTCTATGAGGAGTGGATTGGATGGTTGCATCCGAGCTGGAGGTAGCCATTTTGAACAATTCCTGTAGGTTCAGAAATGTTACATGTAATTTTTAGTAATAAATTGTTATTTGTTGAAAATCTTTTTTACCCTATATCTCCGCAACAAAGCGCTTTTTAAAAAATCATCAAAGGATAAAATATCCTTAGAATAGTCCAAGGAATAACCTCTTGAGTTTTTGCCGCATGTTTAACTAACACCCTGTATGCATGTAAGTATACATCACACACACATACACACACAATGTTGCCCGCTTTGTGTACATCGCCCTGTAGGCTGGAGCATTCTTGAAAAGCAAAAATCCGCCGTTTTTTAAAACTCGCGAGATAACATTAAATACCAGTTTTATTTTAAGGACAGGAACAGTCGACGGACTATATTTGTTCTTTTTTTCTGTCCGTCGGTCGGTTCCCATAGCTGCTGGCAATATCAAAATAAGATCAATGATTATAATAATATATGTAAATGTATTGCTTCTATGCCCTGCCTCATCGCAAGGCACGGTATCACAATTAGTTGGTCAATAAGAGATGTGAAACGGAAATTTTCCGCTTGATATAAAGTGGCCGTGCAAGGAATCGTGGTCGGCGATATTTTTTATTGGACGATATTTTAAGGGCGCGGTAAAAAAATAAAGTCAAATTGCTTATTATTCACGAAAAGTAATTGGCGATTCCAAAAATGAATGCGCCCCCTGTTTGAAAAAAAATTTAAACCTGCTTAAAAGGTATTTTTTGGAGGCTTATTGCTGATAAAATGATAAATAACACGTATTTGAGTTTGTTTAACGTAATAATTTAGTGGTGCTTGTGATTTTTTGGTATTACAAAGTTAAAAACGACGTGATTAATATTTGTATATCTTTATTTTTACATGTTAAAATGGGATTCAAAAGAAATCAGCACAACACAAACTGCCGTCTTTATGGGTGTCATTCCACAAAACGTGTCAATAGAAGTGTTTAAGATAGGTAAAATTTGACACTAGTATATAACAAACTGTTTCTCAATCATTTCTCCAAAAGGCATGTAACAATTTATTAACAGGGAACACGTTTATTTACACAACATAACCTCTTTGTTGCAGTTTGTCTATACTTTTCTATTATTAACCTTATAAAAACAGAATATATTTTAATTTAAACATTATTTAACAAAAAACAAGCACTAATATGGTATCACCATACAGTTTATCACACTTATTTTAGCCCAAAATGTAAGTAAACAAAAACTAGGGCACCTGTTTCAACCCAAAAAATTCATATAATTAGCATTGAAGCACTTATGGGACGTTTGACTGCTTTTACCACTCTTTTGATCCTTTATTTCACCCTAACTAGCACATGAAGTCAGTATGTTTATGGCAGTTGAATGCTAAATTGCTAGATGATGCGATATGAAAGCAAAATTTTTACTCGTCTTCCTCCATATTTGTTTACAATTTGCAGCGCCCTCATCGGTAATTTGAATCGCCAATTGAGATATGAATTATTCTATTGTTAATAAAACGTTAACACACATTGTAAGCATAGTTTCTACAGAAAAACTTGTACGGTTGCAGAAAATTCATAAAATGACTGCTTATTTTAAGAAACCACCGCGTCTTTAAAAGCACAAGTATTTTAAGCAAAAAAATGTTTCATATTTACTAATTTTCTGGAATTGTCCTTGGAACGATCTATTTGTCATCTAAAATGGCATACTAGTTGATAAATATATAAAATTAATTATCCAAGGTTCATATTTTATCATCGAAAACATCACGCTTGTTTATACAGGGTCTTTCTACGAAAACTTGACCCCCTATAATTACAAAACCGAAAAAAAAAAATGAATTCACTGAGACCCGTCGGTTTTTGTTCCTGGCTGGAGTATTTTTGACAGTCAAGCCAACTTGATATGTTCATCCCCCTAACTCCTATCAATCAGAACTTTAAATATATTTCCATTGCGAATACACTGGTGCATTGTTTTTGGGAATCGGTTGAGATTTGACAGAGTTATTGACTAAAAACGAAAAGTTGACAAACCGGCATTCGCGTATTAACTTCTATGGAAATGCCGGCCAATAATAAGCTTTTTATCTACTACACAACCACATTACTTTTTTTCTCCGTATTCTAAAGACTATTGCCCTATATATGCTATTTTCCAGACATACATCCATTTTTTAGACCAATTCAAACCGTATCTCTTCTTAAATAACAAAAAAGTCAGTGCTACTTTTTGCTTGTGACCACCAAATCGTTAGTTTCAGTCGGTTATTGAAACTGTAAAAATGTTTTCAAAATGGTTTATTCTATCGCAGAAAGAGTAGAAATTGTTGCAATTTGGAATCGAAGATTGCGCTAAAGCTATAGCACGAATTTTTAATGCTAATCACCCAGAAAAAATGTAAGCCATCAGTACCTGAAACAACTCATGGATAAGTTTGTTGCAATGGGTTCGCTTTTAAACAAGAAACGCGAAGTAAATCGTCCAGTTGGAGATGAAGCAGTAGAAGTGGCAGTTTTGGATCACTTGCAGAGCACAATAATCAGTCGATCAAAGCGGTATCTCAAGCTTTTGGCGAATCCACTCCAAGTGTTCATCCAATTTTGAAAAAATACAAGTTTCATCCATTTAATATGATGCTGGTTCAAGAGTTACATGAAGATGATTTTGATCGTCGTACCCAATTTTGCGAATATTTTAGTGAGCAATTACTGAACCTAAATCTTCTCTACAATACGTGTTTTTCAGACGAATGTACATTTATGTTGAACGGAGAAGTGGATAGACACAATTGTCGATATTGGAATGATACTAATCCTCATTTAATTAGGGAATTTCATACTCAGACTCCTCAAAATTGAATATTTGGGATGGAATTTTGAGCAACCATCTTGTTGGACCGTTTTCTATTCAAGGAAATCTCGATGGGAACACCTATTTACAATTATTGGAAGACACGATTGACCCTATGTTAACAGAAATTTTAGAGAGTGACGACAATTTAATAGAAAATGAAATAACATTCCAACAAGATGACGCACTGCCTCGCTATGCTGTTGCTGTGCTGCAAATTTTGGATGATCATTTCCCAGGGCATTGGATTGGTAGAAGAGGTCCCGTCAAATGCACCAAGATCACCTGATCTATCCCATGCGGACTTTTTCCTATGGGGCCATTTGAAATCCCGAGGGTACGCCACGAAACCTGAAACACTAGATCTGTTTCATCAGAGAATTGTGGAAGAATACCGATTAATAACACCGGATGTCTTTGGTAATGTTCGAACAGAATTTGGAAACACACTGTATTATTGTTGGGGGTCATTTTGAGCAATACATTAAATAAAACTTTTTGTCAACTTTTCGTTTTTAGCCAATAACTCTGTCACATCTCAACCGATTCTAAAAAATGATACACCAGTGTATTCGCAATGGAGAGGGCTTTAAAATGATGTGTTAGAAGAACGGTAGTTCCATTTGAAATTTTAAAGTTGGGGTTGCTAGAGGTTAAGATGATGAATATATCTACTTGGCTTCATTGTCAAAAATGCTCCCCCCAAGAATAGAAATCGACGGGTCTCGGAATTCTATTTTTCTTTTCAGTTTTATACTTATAGGGGGGGATCAAGCTTTCGTTAAAAATCCCTGTATATTAAAATTACATTTTAAAGGAATTTCCCGAAAAGAGCGTTAATTTCAAGGCCCATTATCACTTATAAGAGCCCGACCTTTGACCCTTTCCAATAATAAAAAATACGTCATGTAAATCACATTTAACAGCCGAATTATCCTGCCGCAATTATACTCCTAATTGAGTATATTTATGTGCACCGTAGC
This sequence comes from Pogonocherus hispidulus, assembly GCA_963924545.1. NCBI lineage: Eukaryota > Metazoa > Arthropoda > Insecta > Coleoptera > Cerambycidae > Pogonocherus > Pogonocherus hispidulus. The sequence goes on from OZ004697.1 coordinate 57,988,793, forward strand.
GAAAAACCATATTGTTTTATACGTATTGACCTTATTTATTATTAAGAGATGGGCTCGGAATAATGTCCGATGAATATTCGCTGCTTTAAAGCATGTTAAATGTTGTCTTTCCATTCCGGTAGGGACGATGGTCAACTGGACAAAGCGGGGGGCAAATTTCAGAAGGCCGCTGATAAATTCGCCTCGGACCTGGACATATTAAGGAGAATCTTGATTCTGTATAATCGTACCCAGTTAACTGCTATACGAGTATACAGTGAGGACATAAAGTCCGCCCCCCTCCCCTCTAATTTTTGAATCACTGGGTAGATTGTGATGAAATTTGGAACGATAATATTTGACTAAATTCTGCATTTTTTGACACATCAATGACAGCTCTGAATGTCAAAGTGACAGCTGGGCGCGCAATAGAAACATTTTTTTAAATGGAAATGGGGGGTCGAGTGATAACTCATTTTGAAGCTATTTTTATGCTGAAAACATCCCCCAAATTTGAGAACATATGGTTCAGTAATTTCCAAATAAAAACCAGTAATATCGATTTTTGTTACATCATTTTTTTGCATACATATTAGAAATTATTGTAAATTATTCAAAGCAAAGGAAAAATTAAAAGTAAACAGATAACAATAAACTATCCCTAACCTAAAATAACCTAAATTAAACAATTATGAAATAATTTAAATTAAACGTAGAGGCAGAAACAAATTTAGAAAACACGTGTTACTTCAAAAGATGTTGAAAATGACCACCATGAACCTCCTGACCAATAAATGTTCCATGGGTAAGTTCTATTATAAAGATTATGTGGTAAAAAGATTATGTTATAAACTGATATTACTGGTTTTTATTTGGAAATTACTGAACCAAATGTTCTCAAAATTGGGGGATGTTTTGAGCATAAAAATAGCTTCAAAATGAGTTATTACTCGACCCCCATTTCCATTTAAAAAAATGTTCCTATTGCGCGCCCAGCTGTCACTTTGACATTCAGAGCTGTCATTGATGTGTCAAAAAATGCAGAATTTAGTCATATATTATCGTTCCAAATTTCATCACAATCTACCCAGTGGTTCAAAAATTAGAGGGGGGTGGGGTAAACTTTATGTCCTCAGTGTATAGTGTCGGTCGTTCCTCTACTGAATACTTGTGTAAAAGATTAGAAGAATTTTGAGGTTTTGGATCCACGTGACGGTATTTTCTCATCTTTTACGGTTATCCAATTGGTTACACTTGCAAACGCGTTTCCATACAAACTATCTTATCAACTAAACCTGTATCCGTCGTATATTTGAAAGCACGGGAATAGCACTTAGTGTTTGGACGAATTCCCAGGTTGGCGCTGGGGTGATTTACCGCCGGCCGTCGGCGCTACGTTCCGAAACATGGACACGACGACTAGATTGACCCTCGTAGAACACGTTTGGGCGAGTATTTATGATTTTGTCCGATGTGCTGGAATCGCCCTTAAACCACGGCGAGTAGGCTGTCTCTCTCTCTGTCCCTCGGATATAAACTGCCGCACCAAATTCGGAGATATTAAAATGGATTGATTGCACGGCCAACCTATAAACACCAGAATAAATAATCAGAAGTTTACCTCCTCATTACGTGCTCTATTCCTTCCCGCAACCTCGGTTAACTTGAGATTCTATCCTCAAACGCGAAGTGCGAAAAAAATTTTCCCACACGCAAAAAATACATCCTAATTTTTGAACCAACTATTCATTTATTGTCGACTTAAATCATTTCTTGTCATTATTATAAATTTTAGTTATAGCTTTTTTACAATTGGAAGTAGAAGCCAAGTCATTTATATTGATCTCTCTTTGACCCAATATTTTTTAGGCTATTTTACTGATTGGGCTTTTACTTGATGAAAATTCATAATCCACTAAATAATAAAACTACTGAAGTTTTAAAAAATTGTCACTTTAATTTGTTAACATAACAATTGTTTTTATAAAACAAATTGCAAGTAATAATGGATATAGCCAAGAAATTATTGACAAGATAATTGCCAAAAAATTTTTTAGCAAAGCAATAGAAGAAGTATATCCGAAAGTTAATGATACTAATAACACTTTTAAAGTTTTAACATACATAGGCAATCCTACACAACAAATAAGTACCTTTCTCAAAAAACAAAACCACAATGTAGCATTTAAAACGAATAATTTAATAAGTAAATTTATAAAAAACGCTAAAGATGCAAATTTTTCAAATAATAAATCAGGGGTATGTAAGCTGAGCTGTGGTACATGCCCGAAGGTATATATAGGTCAAACAGGAAGAAATTTTAAGACGGGAATAAAGGAACACAAAAGAAGCTTCAATAATAGAAAACAGGATTCAACATACGCAGCACACTTAATAGAAGAAAACCATTCTTTCAACGATGATTACAGAATTTTACACACAGAGAAGAAAGGGAAAAAAACTAAACTTACTAGAGTCACTAGAAATCAACAAATTCATCTCGAATTCATCTTGAAACGAATTCATCTCCATTGCTAAATTTATTTCAATACCCCTCTTGATTAAAATTGTATCATAAACCTTTTAGCCCAGAACCCTACTTCCTTGAAATCTCAATATCCCAGAAGTAAACTAATAATTTCAGATACCTGTACTTATATAAATACTGTTCTATTATTTGTAAGCTCTAGTTGTAATACACTCATCTGAAGAAGCCACTGTGTGGCGAAACAGTTGTTATGTTAACAAATTAAAAGTGAAAATGTTTTAAAACTTCAGTAATTTTATTATTCAGTGGTTTTTTAGGTTACTTCAAGTTTTTGTTGAACGGAATCCTCTATATATCCGTCTGCCATGTTCTTTGCTTTCCATCCACCACGCCTTTAAGTGTGGAGATGTCTGCTCCTCCATCAGCCAGTATCGTAGCAATTAAACTTGGAAATTTCTTTATATCAATATTCTTTTTCACTGCAAAGTTGTTCTCATCATTGAGTAAAGACTCCACAGCGTGGAACTCTGATATACTCTGTATTTTTGTTCAAAATAGATTAGTAGAACTGTAGAACAGTTACTTCCTTTTGATGACTCCAATCTTCAAATAAGCGATACGCTTTTTCATATTTATCTTTGGATTTTGTACACAATAATGATTGAATCGTGATTTTTACTGATTCTTCTATATCATCTTCCATATTATCGTTTGAAGCAGAAGATTCGGACATTTTTCATAAATCAGTGACACAATAATATTAACACTTATGTAGTTTTCCACAACACCAAACACAATAATATCAACGAAACGAAAACCTAATAAACAATATTCAATAACAATAATTCGGTACATTTTTAATGGCAAATGTCTAATAATTTTTCTTGTATCTAATAGTGCCGGATGAATAAGAACGCCGAAACCGGGGGGTCAGCCACTTCCACCTACCCAAAGTTAATGTAATTCTCAATCAGTGCTGGTGTGAGAACAATTCAGCATCACTCTGTTTATTTATTGCTGCAAATGACCAGTGTCTACCACCATGGCATTCTGTTATTGCACATGTGTCGCTCATTTGGGATTCACTGAAGCCTGATTACGGGTATCGCTCGCTTCTATTGTTAGAAGCCATTTATTTACGTATACTATTGTCTTTTACTGAAGTTACGACTTTTAAATTACAACCCATTAACGGGGCAACGTAATAGCGTATAGGCCGTTGTAAATAAGACGTCATCAGTGAATAGGGATACTGAACCTACCGTAGACAAATTGACACTTACTTTTCCAGTAACTGCTAATCAGGAAACAATAGCGTTATTTCAGGTTAGTCAATTTTATTTCAGAAAAAGTCAATGGCTTCTCAGACCATCAATTTTATTTCATAACGATTTACTTGTGCTTATTTTGTTCAATTTATAGGGATCAGTTGTAGCTAAAATTGGTTTATTTCAATCATCATTTATATGATCATATGACATTACCTTTTAGGAAGGGTGAATAGTAATTTGTATTGGTCAATTTTATTAAGAAAAATTCAGTGGGACCTCAGACCATCAATTTTACTTAATTAAGATTTATTTGTATCTTATATTGATAAACTTTGACTAGTTTGAATCAACTCAGAATCATTTCTTAAAGATTTATTTTTAGTTTTATTGGTCAATATTATTTTTAGAAATATCAATTTTACGCCAGGTTGGTCAATTTCATTTCAGAAAGGGTCAGTTGTAATTCAGATGGATCAATTGTAACTTAGATTGGCGGATTTTATTTTAATAAAGGTCATTTATATCTCTCGCTCATCAATTTTTATTTTAGAAAGGTCCAATTGTCAATGAGATTGGTCAATTTTGTTTTTAAAAGATCTGTTATAAATTAGGAAAAAGCCAATTTTAACTTCGGTTACTTTCAGTCGGTTAGTTTCAATTCAAGGGAGAATCATTTATATCATCATATGATCATAACTGTTCAGAAAAGAGTCAATAGTAATTTATATCGGTCAATTTTACTTCAGAAATGTAAATTATCACTTGGATTTATCAATTTTACTTTCAGAAAAGTCAATTATATATCAAGTTAGTCAATGGAATACCAAAATTACAATTGTAGTGTAAATCTTTCGTTATATATGTGCTTTTGTAACTTTAGATGACTTATAGATGCATGTATGAGTTTAAAAATGTTTTTTATTTATATATTTACGTTTAAACTTAATATTTCTTTTATATATTTTATATATGAACTCAGCATTTGTCCATTTGTGCTTGAATTTGAAGAAAGATCTGTAGGATTACCTTACAACACATCTTATATCTTCCTGCTACTTTGAAATAAATACGAAGAATGAAATATCGAGTACAAAACTAACATTCACAAGCCGATCCTTCATACCAGTCTAAGTATAGGTACTCCACTTTATGACCGTAATGCATGACTGTCCTTTTATTCACCGGCGTATTATCTCGATAAACATCTTGAATACCAGCAATCGAAATTGGGCCACGCTGATTTATCTCGAATCTGTTATCGTGGCACTGCAGTTCACCCGATCGCTATCGAAATGTCAACGAGAGGTTAGAGAGGCGAATGAGAGCGTGGCGACAGCGGTAAAGTTGTACGGGGAGGGCAAAAAATACGGGGATAATCAAATAATTGCAATATAAGTTAGATATTCATAGGAATAAGTGTACGCATCGGCGTGTATTTCGTCTGCAAGGCATTCTTTTAGGAGTAAGGTACGTTCATTGTTTTTGTAGTTTTCTATCCAACTCATTTAGATGTTCCAAGAAATATATAGAAAACACTCTATATACTAGTATTTCGGCTTATTAGGCCTTTTTCAATAGAGTAAATGTCTATTACTAAACATTTCCAAGTGCGTTTTCGTTATTTATTTGTTTACAAGTCTACCTACTCCCGATTGATGAATCGTAGTTATCAATTATCCATACGTAACACCAACAGTGCAATGTTGGTTGCCTACAGTTGCGTCACGTGGCTCGTGGACACTTATGAAGGCTCTGTACTATTACATCCTAAGGGTTCTTCAGTAGAATACTTGTATTTCAATGGTTTATACCCCTTAATAATTAAAGAGGCAAAAGATACGAAGCAAAAAATTATTTTGTTTTCAAATTATATTTGCTATAAATGCGGTAGTAAATAAAGGGATAGAAAAAATTTTAATTTTTCAAATCTGTAGTATGCTGTACGTTACTTTGGCAATGGGGTATTTTCCTTCAATCGAAATGAAAGTAGAAACCTGTATTTTTATAAAATATATTTTAGTTTATATTTATTAGGATAAAAATTATTAAGATTGAATCGGTAGAAAATTTTTAATTCAATTTTGAAATTTTATTCTATATTCGTGACGTCACTAAGCGAAGACTAGGGAATATGTATCTATAAAGAGGCCACACTGATAATATGTGGCTAGATTCAGTTTGTAACAACGACAAACGACAGTCGACATTTCGATAATTGATATTTGAAATTTCCTGTTTGTATTTGGCTTGACAACTTGACGTGTTGTATTGTTGTTTTCTTGTGAAGTAAACTTTTATTACACATAGAGCAAGGTTTTGTAGAGGCTAAGTCCAACGATTTACCGGTTATAGATCCTTTTATGATAAAGATCCTATAAATGCTTTCAGAAATAAAAGGGATGAAAAATGTAAGGTTAGTATTTAACTTAACAGTATTACTGCAAAGGCCATTAAATATATTCAAAAATTACCTTTACAAATTACGATGCTTTTCTATTACTAATAAATACACTTGTAATTAGTTACAGGCAGGGACAACAATTCACAGGTAAAAATATAAACTAAAAACAATGTCTCATGTTTACCATGATGTTTACCCTAACCAAACAATTCAAACATAAACAAAAGTAAAGTTGTCACGCAGTGACACCAACCACACAAATGAAAATATCCTAGAAATCACTAAAAAATGGCGCAAATTTTGAATTTTCGCTTAGTGACGTCACATAGATATCGCCCACAATAAAAAAATAGTTTATGGATTTAAATGAACCCAATATTAAAATTCCAGAAATACGTATCTCTTCTTTTTCCAACTACTTTCCATTGCCGATGTAAAAAAAATAGGAAAACGCCCCATTTATTTAGTGAATTACAAAAATAAGTCGCCCTGTATGTAAAAAACATTTTCATCGTCTTAGTTCAGTTTGGAATGTCCTAGACAGTTTCTATTAGAGGAACAATTTACCATTACTTCATCGTATTCTAATTACAAATGTGAAACTGAACGTAAAAGTATCGTATTTCGATCAAAGATTCACGTAAAATTATTTATTAAATATGATCGAGGCAGCGGTATCTTCTTGGGTGGTCCTGAAGACGGCATTTTCAGTTTTAGGTTAAAACAATAAATTTGCCCAGATATAAAGCCTAAATAATTAATAAATCAAATTTGCGACACAGCAAGTATGAGATACTTGGGCAGGTTTGGATAGCCGAAATGGCTCAGCCACTCTCTGGCAACTTAATCATTTTTAGGTCATCATCGCACATTCTGAATTTATCAGATTTGTGTTACAAACAGTGGAAACACCTTAAAGAGACGATTTGATAATGTCGCATACTATACGCGATTCTTGCTAAGCAATACGCTACCTATTGGCGGCACGCACAACTAACGCGTGGGAATTTGGTTCAGTTTTGCGTATGTATGTCTATTGTGAATTTTTAAATATCCGTTGTTATATTAGTTAATTGCTTTGATTAGATATGAATCATTATTGTTGTAAGCGTCATTGTTCCTCTTGGACAAAGAAAAACCCCGAGGTCAGTTTCATACTTTCCCAAAAGCGGGAAAATCTGGACCTATCGTGGAAACTATAAGTTGGGCATTAAAGAGTTACAGGAGACAAGTATGTATAAAGAAGCTAAAGAACGCAAAGTAGAGTGTGTGCTCTTTACTTTTCTCTAAGAATGACTATTTCCATAAAGGTATGTAAGCCGTATGTCCAATAAAGAATTTGACATATTTTCAGGTTAAGTTTCATTTTCAGATTGAACGCTCGAAAAATATTGAAATCTATTTTAATTTTATATCACTACTTACCCCTTACAAAATAGTTTTACAAGCTTTTCACCTGGTTTAAAGTTCTCGACAACAAATCTTTGATGAATACAATTTCAAACGTCAGTGTCAGGGACCGTACGTTAGTATAGGTTACTGCCGTTTTGGCGCTACGATCTTAAAATGAATCGCGTATAGGGGTCCTACGACAAACTGCCGCGATCGATCTCCCGAAAAGTAGCAGTTGGTAGCTCGAAAATGGTGGCACTTCCGGTTATACCGGAAGTAAATGTTAACTAGCTCATTTTAAATAGGACAATCATCTTAAAACAATTTCAACGGCTACTTTTCGGGAGATCGATCGCCGCAGTTCGTCTTGGGACACCCGTATTTACCAGTTTGTTGTATGTGGTATTTACCAGTTTTTCACGATTAACTTAAAAACTAATGATCCTACAACAAATGTTACCTATAACGTTTAATGATAATTCAGTTCTGTAACATTTTGTTTTTGATTTATCGCTCTATGGCAAAAATTGGCCAAATTGTTGTTAAAAAAGTTTTTTTAGGTCGGTAATATATGGTTCTTATAGAATGGGATTAAATATTACGCTACTATTTTAATATGCACCTGACATAAGCAAACATAGTAGCTGGAAACGTTCTCGAACGATTTGCAATTCCAAAGGATAAAACCTAGTTGGGAATATTTTACAAACCAATTTATTTAAATTAGATTTAAACCATCATTTCCATCAAGAAAATGTCCAAATCCCAGTAACGTGTGAAACTCTCATACATAATTCAACGTTATGTTTGGTCATTGATATCTACAGGGTGTCCATTTCTCTAGGCACACCGCGGGTATATTTTTTAGCTGATCAACAGTCTGAAAAAAAATGGGCCTACGTCGGATAGTTTTGAATCAGTTCTAACTCAAACATTATTTAAACAATTTTTTACAATAAATCCGAATATGTTATTTCTTTGTCAACGACATTCAAGATAGCGGAGAAACAACTGTCAACTTTTTTCTCTTAAGCGCACCATATTGGATTTTTGAATATTTGAGTCCAGTTTGTTTTTCTGATTACGATTATGTATATAGTTGATATTTTGTTATACATTTGTGCCTAAATTACGTTTTTTTTTTAAATTTTGCGAAGTGTGCTTTGAAAACAAAAGTGGCATTTTATTTATCAACAATCTTTGACAGTTCAAACATAATTGTGAAGTTTCCGTTTGCCTTTCTGTTAATGTAACCGAAAAAAATGCCATTCTCAAACGAAGCAACTTTGCCTGAATTCAACCGTCTTTGTATGTCTTAAGATAAGCGTAATATGTCGAAAAACGGATATCCTGCATACATAATAAAGAGCAGAGGTCCCAGATTGGTTCCCTGTGGAACTTCAAATAAGTATAACTCAAGTAAGTTTAGTTAATAACTTAACAAGTCTAGTTTAAAATTTTTTAAAGTACTTATAAATCCATTGGGACAAACGCCTTGCTGATACAAGTATAAAAGCATCTGCTTGGCTTTTGATGTCAAAAACTCCTGACACAAACTCAGTAAACTGACAGGTATACCAACGATGGATGGTTTATAGTTATTTAGAAAACTAGCATCACTCTTTTCTCGCCAAATTTACTGCCTATAAAAAACCGCCGAATTCAGACATATTTTTATAATAAATATAGAGGGAGTTATCATCAGAGTGTCAGTTACCATCCCCACTTTTGCTCAAAAATGATAATCTATTCCTGGTTCCCAAAATTGAACAACTATGATGAGAAACAAACCCCTGTAAAACTGTGTGTTGCGTCTGTACGCGCACCGACTCTCGTCGGATCTCGTAAAGATATCAGATCGCATCGCATAAAAAAGGAACTGAAAGTCGGGCGGTAAAACAGGGTCCTCCACAATGCCAACCATCCCAATCACACATAAACAGCTCGACGACACGTGTTGCGCGTCCCTAATTAGGCGTAAATCGCGGGTAAATACGCGCAACGGCGACATATTACGGCTTGCGTGCCGGTTATGGACGGCAGAGTAGGCCATGCAAATTCCGCGCCGCCCGCCAGGGCCGGATCGGCGGCGCGCGGCCCCGGAGACAAGCCAGAGCGAGCAGGGCAGTTCTCTTACAGGTTGATAGCGATGTAGACACGGCGCCCTCTTTGCGGGCTGCTTAAACTAACCGTTTACCGCGCAAATTTAAAGAAACTGAGCGTGTAAGTTCGAGGAATGCTTGGAATCTGGGTCTGCTCTTCAGAATTGGTTATATTCGGTTAAAGTTGATAGATTGACAGTTTTTTGACAGTGTGACACCGTTTAATGTGAATTTTATAACTTGGTTTATCTGCGTATGTTTATTAATTTTGTTTTGCCTTCAGACTCAGAATTTATGGGATTTTTTAACTTTGTAAATGTTTATGTTCGTATATGTTCGTTTTTTAATTATCGAGTTTTTAAAACAAACCTGATACATTCCTTCAATTATCAGCTGTTCCTCAGGGATCCATTTTGGGTCCGGTCTTGTTTCTATTATTCATTAATAACGTTATTTCTAATTTAGATGTTAGATTTTTGTTAGATCTCAAGAGTTTTTGTAATATATCATCATTATCAATCAGTGAACGATTAGAGTAATAATTGTTTTGAAAAAAACATTGATCTCATTTAGATGTTCCAAGAAATATAGAAAATACTCTATATACTAGTATTTCGGCTTATTAGGCCTTTTTCAATGGAGTAAATGTCTATTACTAAACGTTTCCAAGCGCGTTTTCGTTATTTCTTTGTTTACGAGCACCTACCCCCGATTGATCCTACCATCTGGTAAAGCCCGAGTTTTTAGTACCTTTCTAAGAAGGGCGAGAGTGTAAAATCTATCTGATCATTCGTAGTACAAGGATTTATAATTAAATATTTTTTATTTTCTAATTGCTCTAACAGATCTAAGCGCTTTCCTTTCTTTTCACGCTGCAGTACCTTTACATTTTTCTGATCTATAAAATTATTGTTTTCTATACAATGCGTCGAAAATCCTGAATTTTTTGCGTTATTTAATATTTATTTATTTATTTATTTTAGAGTACAATGTCCAACGGGACGAATCCCAGTAACAGAACAAGGTTTGAAAAACAACATTAAAAATACATAATATAAAATCATAAAATAGACAACATGAGTAAAAATACAAAAACAACAAATAAGAAATACAAAGATATCATCAATATCATTATTATCATCAATATCATTATCAATATCATATCATCAATACAATATACAGACGACTATGCAAATAAATTTTTAATATATTCAGTTGAATGAAAAAATATATCAAGTCGATCTTCATACATTTGATAATTAACAGTAATTTGATAAAGAGGGGAGGCTATGAGAATGTTTGTACGGGGTGTTGGCAATTGCAGCACTGAATTAGATCTAGAATTGAGTCGAGGAACACGATATAAAATTCGAGACAGCAGAGAAGGTGCATTCAGAGAATTATTGATAATTTTATGCAAAAAGATTAGAGAGTACATAATGCGCCGACGTTGTAAGCTAATTAAGTTGAATGTGGATAACAAAATGTCTTGCGGAATACCACGCAATATGGATTTTTTATATTCTTTAACTCTAGTTTCAATACTTCTACCGGTTTGACCCACATACACGGCATTACAATCCGCGCAGTTAATTTGGTATACCCCCGATTGTTTTAATTTATTAACCCTTTCTTTGTTGTTTATCAAAATCCTCCCAATAGTACCCTTGTTGACACTAATCGTTTTACACCCGTTTCGTTCTAATCTATGAGCTATTTTTTCACTATAACCTGGGACGTGATTAATATAATTATAGGTGCTTTCTTTTTCCCGAATATTGTAATTGTCCCGAAATACTAGTATATAGAGTGTTTTCTATATTTCTTGGAACATCTAAATGAGATCAATGTTTTTTTCAAAACGATTATTTTCACGATGTTTCATAAAGAACCATTCGCTTCGAGTATCCACTTAATTAGAGTAAGTTTTACATCATCATTTTCAAATAATTTACCATCAGATGCTTCGAACAGGTAGGTAGTATAAACAAGTAGAAATCTGCATTGCCACTGCTTTCGAAAGTCTAGGGCAAAACTCTAAAGTTCCAAAGGCTTACTGAATGGCAAACAGTTATGAATGGCTTACTGAATGGCAATCCTTAAGGGCGCAAAGGATTTTCCTGAAATCGGCCGTATACAGGGTGTAAAAAAATAGTGTACTGGACTTCGAGGGGTGATACTACATATAAATAAAGAAATAAAAGTTCTTAGGAACTTCTCCAAAATTTGAAAGAGGCAAGACTTGATGACAGGCATTTGGAAACGCCCTGCTTATCATGATATTACTCCATAATATTCACTTTCTTCACGTCACCCTGACACTTCGTGACTGAATTTGAAAACTTATGAACGCGGCTATTGTGCAAGAACACACTTGGATACATTTTGCCTAAACAGAGCACACATTCTTCTTTTTCCTGTTCAGTGAAAGTTATTATAATGCGAAATATGCAATTATTACAATGGCCCGACTGTGATTTTAATTAAAAAGGCAGTCGTGGGTGTGACGGGTAGGGTCGAGTTAGACAAATTAAGTCTGTATGATTCACGTCTACTGCGGGAAAAGGCTGTTGATTGTATTGCGCCGAATTGACGCTTACAACGTCTCATTCTTTTGTTTTTAGGTGCGTAGTGATTTATGTACCTAATGCTGCACCAGCCTTCCTAGGCCACTCCAAAAAAAAAAAAAAAACTCCATGGGAATTATCGATATATATTAAAACGCGTCGATTCTGTTTCGCTCTAAATTCCGTCGCCGAATCAACAAAGTTTCAAAGCTATCTCCTCCGTGGGGGGATCGCGGAGCGATCCTTTCTCCTATGCGTAGGGGTATTTTCGTTCCGTTTCCTACGCGCCTTCTCAATTTAAACGCCTTTTCAAAAGACCTCTGCAAAATTTTCGTCGATCGCCGTTCGACGAGAGAGATACGGCTACCACGGGCGTTTGTTCCCGCGCCTAATGGTCCGGTCACGTCTGCCGAAATCACAACTTTTCGCGGGACTCCCTAGACCCTTTTTCTAATTTTACGGCTTCGAGAACTGCTTCACGCCAAAGTTCCGTCCTTTCTCTAATCCTTTGAGATTTTTTTTTCGAGACCGTACGTCGACTCCTTCTACGTCTATTTCGTCATCGAAAATCTCTATTTCTTTCTCATTTTATCTACCGATGTGAGATTGCACTAACCAGACAAGCACCTCCCACGAAAACTGTCAAATTAATTAAACTTCAGATAGTTTTTTCCTACGAGAAATATTGCTAATGGAATCAATAGTACTGACTGCCAAACACTTCTGATTACCAAAATACTGAAGCGTAATGCTTTTCCAATTAGAAAATCGCTAAAAATTATTTTTTCAGGTTGACACGTACAGTTTACATACTTAAACGTCTCAAGGTAAACATTTGACAATAGGCGTGGTAGCGCAACGGGAAAGTCGGACGATTGAAAACTTGATAATGCTAATTTCGCGAGTTCGAGTCACGCTGGAGGCAAATCTTTTTTTTTACTTTTTAATTCCAGTTATTTATTAGTATTAGTGTTTAGTTATTCTGTTTCATTATCCGTAGCCTTTATTCTTTCTGCACGTAAAGTTTGGAATTAATTCGTTCATTTTGGCTGTCTGTTAAATTCATCATTTTAGCTTACAAAAGTAAATATCTACAATATTTTTGGTCCCATTGCTAAAATTGATAATAATGTTTTCTTAAAAATAAATTCTACTTTCAGTACTTAAAAAATTATGATGTTCTACAATCAAGAATAGAGTACCCTTACAATTCATCAAAATATTAAGAAAAATCGTTATGTATAATTACATCATCATTTCAGATACAAAATTTCTTTAATATGTATTTTCTTAAAAATAATATTATTTTAGATGTATTTACGCCTGGACCCCCGGTAGGGCTAGAAATGGGAACGATTTTCTCCCATTTCTAGTTTACATTTTAATTACAGTGTCTGTAGACCGCCATTATTTTACAGCTGCCGTTATCCCGGAAATAGGGTGTGGTGCAGCGTAAGTCTAAAGCTGCACCCCACTCTCGTATCTCTGAAAGTAAGTCAGATACTCGAACGAAATTGGTATCAGATTTTTTACATCTCAAGCGGCCTTACAATACTACCCTGGGGCACTCCATTCTCTGCGGTTTTGCGAGGAATCTCCGCACGAAAGATAATAAACTATTAAAATAAACCGGTGAAGCAAATGGGAAAGAAACCACGATGACTGGTTACTATTACTAATTATTTATAGCTTTTGTATGTATGGCTAGGCTCAGATGGATCTCCTAAACAGCGAGGGATCGTATATCATCGAGATAGTGCGACAAATGATTATGACTATGATGGTACAGCTATTTTTGTCACCTTCCTTCGCGGCGGTCAAAGCTACCTCAATGTCACTATGTAGGTATGCCTTCAAAGATAAACTGTACGCCGTAGAAATTGGTAATAGTGTGTTGGATAACCAACTGGATTTGGACGAGATTGTATAGTTTTGAGATTGAGTTTTTTCTTATATTAAGTATTGATAAAAAATAACCAGGTATATCTAGTTGTTTCATTGTTGAAAGATGTTGAATAACTAGGGTTAAATGTTTTTTATCCATGCTTTTACGACACAAAACAATATTTTTAGTTTCGGGCGATAAAAAACTGTTTAAAATTCAAGGCATATAATAAAGTGGATACTCGAAGGGGATGGTTCTTTATGAAACATCGTGAAAATAATTGTTTTGAAAAAAATATTGATCTCATTTAGATGTTCCAAGAAATATATAGAAAATACTATATACTAGTATTTCCGCTTATTAGGCCTTTTTCAATATAGTAATGTCTATTACTAAATGTGTCCAAGCGCGTTTTCGTTATTTATTTGTTTACAAGCACCTATCCCCGATTGACCCCACCATCTGGTAAAGCCCGAGTTTTTAGTACCTTTTCTAAGAAGGGCGAAATTGTAAAATCTATCTGATCATTCGTAGTACAAGGAATTATAATTAAAATTTTTTTAATTTCTAATTGCTGTAACAGGTCTAAGAGCTTTCCTTTCTTTTCACGATGCAATACCTTTACATTTTTCTGATCTATAAAATGATTGTTTTCTATACAATGCGTCGAAAATCCTGAATTTTTCGGTTTATAGAAAACCAAAAATTTCCGACGCAATTATATCAGCAAGTTCGCAGCAGTCCTGGCAAATAAAAAAGTCGGTTTTCCATAGTTTAATACATAGGCTTTTAATGTTTCCGCTAGTAAAAGTAGATTTTGAAAAAGAATTAAATACAATCAAACACATTGCAAGAAACAGCGGATATAAAGAAAAACTAATAGATAACATGATAAAAAACAAAAGGAGGAAATTAATTCGCCGGGAGTTTTACAATATTCGGGAAAAAGAAGCCACCTATAGTTATATTAATCACGTCCCAGGTTATAGTGAGAAAATAGCTCGCAGAATAGATCGAAACGGGTGTAAAACGATTAGTGTCAACAAGCGTACTATTGGGAGGATTTTGATAAACAACAAAGAAAGGGTTAATAAATTAAAACAATCGGGGTATACCAAATATACTGCGCGGATTGTAATGTCGTGTATGTGGGTCAAATCGGTAGAAGTATTGAAACTAGAGTAAAAGAACATAAAAAATCCATATTAAATAAGGAAAAAAAATCAGGATTTTCCACGCATTGTATAGAAAACAATCATTTTATAGATCTGAAAAATGTAAATATACCTACTGTATCGGGAAAAGGAAGAAAAGCGCTTAGATCTGTTAGAGCAATTAGAAATTAAAAAATCTTTAGTTATAAATCCTTGTACTGCGAATGATCAGATAGATTTTACAATTTCGCCCTTCTTAGAAAAGGTACTAAAAACTCGGGCTTTACCAAATGATGGGATCAATCGGGGGTAGATGCTCGTAAACAAATAAATAACGAAAACGCGCTTGGAAACGTTTAGTAATAGACATTTACTCTATTGAAAAAGGCCTAACAAGCCGAAATACTAGTATATAGAGTGTTTTCTATATCTTTCTTGGAACATCTAAATGAGATCAATGTTTTTTTCAGAACAATTATTAAGGCGTACAAGTCTTTTTTTAAACAAACATGATTTTCAATGTAACAATACTGGACGGATTTGCCCCCTTGCAATTTCACATGATTCAGTCGCTT
Source organism: Pogonocherus hispidulus (assembly GCA_963924545.1). Taxonomy (NCBI): domain Eukaryota; kingdom Metazoa; phylum Arthropoda; class Insecta; order Coleoptera; family Cerambycidae; genus Pogonocherus; species Pogonocherus hispidulus. Next base: position 58,004,607 of record OZ004697.1, read on the forward strand.
AAGAAGACTAAAAAAAACGATATCTCGTTGCAGTTCCTCAGTGCACCGGTTCTTCTTGGATTAAATCGTTTGTTTCCATTGCACCTCGCATATTGCCGTCAAGGACGAAGGATCGAACGAATCGGTGCTCATAATACGAATAATAGTGCCTATTAAACATATAATAATGCACATAATAGATATTTTATGCCTCTACTAGCTACATCTCGAGTTGCCCACCCTTTTTGGTTTTGTTCTGCCACTATGACCGCTTATGGTAATCTTCAGGGAGCACGAGAGTGTTGGCGAGCTGTGAAGCGGTCGCTAAGGACTCCATATTGAAAATTTATTAAGTTAGCTTACGCTGGGCAACAATTAAAAGTGCCATGTCCGCGATTTTGGATGGGCGAGACACAGCGCCTATATTTGAAGAGATAGGTACCAAGAGACATTCGGAACAGTGGCGACCGTCAAAGGAGGGTTTTAAAATTATTTTTGTTTTTAAGCGATGGGTTTATACACCATGCTTATAATTAAATGATGCGTAAAATAATTAGTTATAAATTTATTGCTTGCAGAAATCTGAGATCTGGTGATTTTGGTGGCCATTCGACGGGACCTCTACTACCCAGTTGCTAGGGGTTAGTGGGATGAACATATCAAGTAGACTTGACTGTCAAAAATGCTCCCCCCAAAACAGAAATCGACAGGTCTGGGCGAATTTTAATTTTGTTTTGGGTTTTATAATTATGGGGGGGGGGGGTCAAGTTTTCGTTCAAACACCATGTATTTTGTATTGCATTATTTATAAACAATCTCTATTAAAATATTACTGATTTCCTGTTTTTTATTATTTTGCAGGTTTGGTGAATGTCCTGCTGCTTGTTTTTCGCCTTTATGGCATATCACGACTTGAAGCAGTTCGAATAATAAGGCCTAGCAGGATTCAGGGTCAAATGTCACATTGGTATGCCATTTTTTCGGGATTCCTCCGAAATTTCGGACCATTATGATTAATTTAAAATTTTGCATGTACACGCCGTGCAATTACTGTCAAATCGTCATACTAATTTCTTAGAGTATCAGTGGGAACGATTCTACCCCCGATCCGAATATAAAAATTGATGTCTGATGCTCAAAGCACCGCCCATCCTCTACAAGGTGACTAATCGGACACGGAGGACTTCACGAATTTCTGCTGCATATAAAAAATGAAATTTACTTGATTACATAAAACAAAAACCTTTAAGAATGCAGTATAATGTATGCATGAAATCTGAACAATAATAACAATAATGTAAACACGGCCACTGGCCATAAAAAGTTGACATGGCGGGCGTTTTTTATGTATAATAAGGACCTTACATGGTGGCCAGTTGTAGAAAGTCTTCTATTTTTTGTTAGAACAGTAGTGTCCGCCTCGGAATCGCTGGAAGATAAGAAGAAGCTGTTTCTTCTAAAAATATCGTAAATTTAAAATTCTGGATATGAACTACCAAGAGGTAAGAAGGGAACCGGAGGCCGTGGAAAACTTACGTTATTGCAAGAAATATTTGATAATAGTTAGTTATTTATCTGGAAGATTTTCCTTTTTTAGGAGAGCTTCCATATTAGATTGTCAATTATTTAATAATAATTTCAAATGTACGAAAAACATCCCAGGGAAGAAAACAATAAAAAATTTTAGAAGAGGTTTTCAAGTAAAATTTTTTAGAGCATTTTCTACAAATTAAAACGTAAAGCATGTTCAATTTGCTTTTTTTTTGGTCTCGGAGCTGGTCCTAAATTTTGAAACAAATATAATAAAGATTATAATATAATAAAGTATTTAAAATGCGACTTTAAATTGTTCAATTAATTCAATAGTATTAAAACACCAAATAAATTATTAACACATCATAGATTTAAGCCACAAACCAAAGCTAGTCAATAATATCACTCACAATTTAATTTATATATAAAAAATCGCATATGCCACAGTGCAATTGTCACTTTGACAGCGACAAAAGTTACCTCAACTTTTACAGTGACAAATGCATGCACTAGTGGTTTTTTCACTTATTCATTTTTTAATAAATTATCGCGGTATCCGTTGCCAAAATAAATAGTTTGACATTTCTGTCAACAAGTTATTGAATTATTAAACACTAACAATTAATCTATTCGGTGATGCTCAAATAAAAATGTGTTTATTTTTAGTGTTTCATAAATAAAGTTTGCATTATATGTTTCTAAATTTCTTATTCATTAATTGTCCTGCCGAATTACACTCGATGTTTGTATTGATACCGGATAAATTTGTGTTGTTTAAATTCGAAACTGTTTCCTTTAGCAATTTGACTTGAAAAATTGTCAACCTAAAAACGCTCCACTTTCGGTGTCGCGTTTTTAATAGTTGACAGTTTGTCTCGGCTAATTGCTAGGCAACAGCATCTCATTAAACAATCCAAATTTTTCCGGTAAAATGCAAACCTCTTGTGCAATTATAAGTGACAATACTCCAACCACGTATTTTTTTCTATATTGGCGATTATACTGAGGTGAAACACCTTGTAGACCAGATCCGCGAGTGTCATTCTTGGGACTGGCATTTAATACAGTAGGAGATCTCTTACGACGGCTATGCATGTGGCTATAAAAAATTTTATTATAATAAAATTTATTTTATAGAGCACCTCGGAGTTATTCAGGCTTCTTTGCTTAACAGAGGTGTAAGCAATAATAGTGGGACACGATCGTGATATCAGATTTCTGGGTGTTTTGAATTTGATTGTTAATTTTATGATAATAAACTTATTGTTGTGAAGCAAGTTAAAACGTGAAATATGGTCTGGGGATACTGGCTTCTATTGTGAAGGACTGATGTTATTTTTATGGCAACAGAATGATTTATTAAATATTGTTGTCTATAACATAAACGTAATATTGTTTAGAGTACATAAAAGGGACAAAAGTAATTATTTTCCGGTGCATTTCTTCTGTGAATAATGAAAAAATCTCAACACCATATTATGTGCAACAGGTTTAATAAATGGGGAGTTTTTCTATTTTTTTTTACATCGGCAATGGAAAGTAGTTGGAAAAAGAAGAGATACGTATTTCTGGAATTTTAATATTGGGTTCATTTAAGTCCATAAATTATTTTTTTATTGTGCGCGATATCTATGTGACGTCACTAAGCGAAAATTCAAAATTTGCGCCATTTTTTAGTGATTTCTAGGATATTTTCATTTGTGTGGTTGGTGTCACTGCGTGACTACTTTATTTTTCTTTATGTTTGAATTGTATGGTTAGCGTAAACATCATGGTAAACATGAGACATTGTTTTTAGTTTATATTTTTACCTGTGAATTGTTGTCTCTGCCTGTGACTGATTACAAGTGTATTTATTAGTAATAGAAAAACATCGTAATTTGTAAAGGTAATTTTTGAATATATTTAATCGACCTTGCAGTAATACTGTCAAGTTAAATACTAACCTTACATTTTTCATCCCTTTTATTTCTGAAAGGATCTATAGGATCTTTATCATAAAAGGATCTATAACCGGTAAATTGTCGGACTTGGCCTCTACAAAACCTTGCTCCATGTTTAATAAAAGTTTACTTCACAAGAAAACAACAATACAACACGAGAAGTTGTCAAGCCAAACACAAATAGGAAATTTCAAATGTCAATTATCGAAATGTCGACTGTCGTTTGTCGTCGTTACAAACTGAATCTAGCCACATATTATCAGTGTGGCCTCTTTATAGATACATATTCCCTAGTTTTCGCTTAGTGACGTCACAAATATAGAATAAAATTTCAAAATTGAATTAAAAATTTTCTAGCGATTCAATCTTAATAATTTTTATACTAATAAATATAAAAAAATATGTATTTTATAAAAATACAGGTTTCTACTTTCATTTCGATTGAAGGAAAATACCCCATTGCCGCTAGATTTCGTTGCTGTCAAAAGCGACTTAGAGTTCCTAGATTGACAAAGTGACTAAGTTCAGACGATTGACGAGAACCTCAACCCCTCCCCCAACCCCTTTCAACACTATAAATGCTTACGAAAATGCTAATTTGGATATATTTGGCAATTTAAAAATGATTTTGTAAGTTTTTTATCCTCGTCTGAAGTTTTATTTCAGTTAAACTTTGAACGTATTGTTTTACCTTTGAATCCATTCCGTTTTTCTCTTGTTTCGACTCACCTAACCTAAAAATAACTCGGCAGCATCACATTTTCCCAGCACTTTTCGTCCAGACTCGCATCCCCTCCCTCCTGCACCAATTAGGGCCGATGAGCCTTTACGATTGGGTTGCTACTCATCCATTTGCATGGCTAATTGAGAATATATCACTTACAGGCTGCCGAAGTGCCGGAACTCGGTCTACTATTCATTTCTCGTCGCAAACCGGCCTGCTTGGATTTCGATCGAAGCTCATTTGTAATACTAGTGTTATTTGTGGGAAAAATATCGCGCGAAACTTGATGTTTTCCCGTCGGAATGCATTCTAATTGCGTATAGACTATTTCGACTTAGACGACAAGTTTTAGGAGAGGCGCGCGTAACAGTAAAAGTTTGAGTGAAAATTGAGTCAAAGTTCCGGAAAACAATAACATTTTTTTCCTGTTTGAACTGAAGTCTTCCGCTAAAAACCGATATAACTAATTGTCGCGTTTTTCGAATACACCGTATAATCATCAGTTGATTCACAGACGTCTACAGTATTGTCACGGAAGGCAAAATAGCATTCAAAACTCTCAGTACGAATTATTTTTCATGTAGTTCGGGTTGGTGTCCTATGCGCCCGTCGCAGTCTCCGGTCGAAAAAATTGAAATAACTAGTCGGTGCCCGTTTTAGGTCGTCGAACTCTTCAAATCATTGCATACTGTATTATAAGAATGATAAATAAAATCTTTTACGTTCGTATTGCGGCCTTAGTCGTGATGGATTGGAAGGGACCCGCGTACAGACAACCCGTGATGGGCAACTAAACGAAAACTAATTTCGTTTGCTTTTGAGCGGAGAACGTCCATTGATTTCGAACGTCAAGGCAGTCATGTCTTCAATTTCCACTAGACATATTTCGTTTGAGTGTTTCATTCATTTTGTTTGTTGCATTTATTACGTTTACTTCATTATATTTAAAGCCAAAGGATAATCACACAAGAATAGACGAACGTTTGTAGAAAGATCCTTTATTAAATGTTAGGGGCGGTTTGCGTTGGAATTATCAACGATTTTTTCAACTGGAGACAGCGACGGGCGCATAGGACACCAACCCAAGCTACATGAAAAATAATTCGTACCTACTGATAGTTTTGAATGTTATTTATTTTTCGTGGTTCTCGATTTAAAATGCATGCTATTGAAAAACATGTTTTTGCTGTTTGAAATTAATTGAAAGCCAACACATTCCCCCGATTTAACACCTATAGACACATTTCCTTTTTTGAGAATACGAACCTCTTGCATTACATTAAATCGGTATTTTTTATACCGTTCATACTACATTTTGTAATAAAGGTGGTAAGGATTACTTTAGGGACAGACTGTATAACAAATACTAGATATACATATACGCAGTGTTTTTAAGGTTTCATGTAGTTTTCTGGTAAACTAGGTACTATATATTTCTACTAATAACGTATTAACAAATACTTTAGAGTTTAAGTTTTGGTTTTATTATTTAGGACTCAGTTACTAATTCCCAAAACTAACACCTCGCTGATAAACATGGGGATATTGTTGGAAATATCGTCGTAATTGTAAAAGTAAACACAGGCTTATTGAGCAACAGATTTGACGTGTTTATGACTTATTTTTCAGCCACAGTTTAGTGGGAAATGTTGTGGAATGACAAGAAGCAAGCTTAGGTTTCAATAAGCATGACATGGTACAGAAACATTTAAATTTCATCATGCCAATGGAGAGGAGCATTTCGGTTGTGCATCTTACATCAATCCTTACAGGCAAATTCAGCTATTAGAACATATATCCTGTACCTTAATCCTTACTCGGGTTATATAGAAGATGCTGTTGATTTTTTAACACTTTCGAAAGACTTAGAGATGATACAGAACTATTGAAATGTACTTTTCATCATCAATTTACATCAATTTTATGATGTAGAATGTAAAAGTGATTTAAACATTTTTTAAGCTTTTCTTTAAAGTCAAAATTATAATTATTCTAGATGGAAATCGTAATTGACTTTGCAATTTTAACTTTTTTTCAACAAATCATGTTAGGCTTGATTCCTCTGAGTCTTATTGGTCACTAAATTACGCAACTTTGGCCCAATTTAACTGAATTCCTATATTTTATAAGATATATGTTTCTATAATGTGGTTTACTAAAAATATATAGTTTGATAAATTTTGCTGTTTCCAAACTAGTTGAGTTATCAGTCATTTGTTTAGAGACATACATGAACAATTTTGTATTGTATGAAAAGAATAGTTGCTATAAATTTAATGTATAACCATTTTGAAATAAATTCCTGTAAAAGTGTCTTAATATTCCCAATTAACAATCCCAAGATATTTTATAAGCTTTTAATACGTAAAATGTAACGGTTTATAGCAAATTCCTTAATCGTCTTCTTCCTTATATCAAATTACATAGAATGGCATAAATCATGTAAATTATTTTACACTTGGTATTTACTTCACCAGTTACCTGAATAACTATTTATTTATTTAACTACATGTGAAGTATTTATCAAAAAAAGATCCTTCGTCAAATGTACCTTTTTTTTTTTTGAAAATATATTATCTTTATGTTGGTAAAAGTGGACCGTAACCGATGAGTAAAATATGCTGATTAAAATAGTGTAATTAGTTGTATATTGAATTGAATATACCATATACGTCGACTGAAATCTCACACGTTTATACTATTTGCTAAGGGTACGTTTGCACTCCCTTGTCAATGGAGCATTCGAAAGATGAATTATACGTAATCAGTGTCAACTTAGGCAACAGGAACATAGATATCGCACTGAAAATACAATCAGCCAAACAAATTGTAACATTTTAATCAAAAACTGTACTGGTCGGCTGCAATTTTTATGTTGCACGTTACAAATTTAGTAGCCTTATATGAAACAGTCAATGTGTCTCATTATTAAATTATAATTGACAAAGAATAATTAGGATACTATTACACTAAACACAAAACACATTATTATTACACTAAACACAACAGTAACGCACTAAACACAAAATATACCTAAATAATTTAGTAACTTTTTGACAGCAGTGTCATCTAGCAGTAACTTACTGAAACTATTACGCAATTATGTCCAATGCAAGATACTATCTTTCTTGTTAACTGACTTTTTCGCATTGTTTAGGGAAACTCGATTTTTTCGTTAGTTTAAGTAATTTAGGGCCGGTCTTTTCATCTCCTTATAAACATTATTTTAAATTTATCTTCCTTGTAACTACAAAACTGGTCTTTTCACTGTGTTTTAAAGTAAATCCTGTCTTTAAAGTTCTCTATCTGCTCTTTAACTTATCGGTCACTTTTACTTGCCTATAAGTTGTTACAAAGAGATTTCTAACCTCAGAAATTTTACAATTTGAGTGTTAGCAAACAATTTGATTGATAAAACGTCAAAAAATATATTTTTATTATGGAAAACATTATTGATTTTGAAGAAGAAATATTATTAGATCATGAAATTGTAAACTATAAATATTGCAAATCGCGAACGAAAAATATATACTGTAAGGCCTCATATAGACAATTTAAACATTTGGGATGAAGAATTTATGAGGAGATTTCGTGTATCAAAAATAACGGTGTTAAATGTTCTAGAAAAAATCGAGCAACATTTACGGCATCACACTAACAGGTTAATAATAAAAAAGAAATGATATCTACGTATTTGTTAGATTTTATGACATGTTTTATTGAATCATATTTTGAAATGAGGACTGAACTGCTACGATTTGTACTAGTGAGGGCCTCTAATTCTTGGGCAATTTGGTTCCAAGTCTTTTAACTGTATCATCCTGGAAAGACATTTTTACACTTCTGAATATTAAATTTAAACTAGAGATCCCAGAAACGACTAGAACTTAAAAATAGTTATAGTTGGTTATAGCCACAGCATGTTATAGCTAGGTAATGTCATAATTGACATATTTTGTTGATTGCGGTTGACGCATTTCATCTGTCTCACTTTATTATATAGATTTTCTTATTTATTCAGTATTGCCAATATCATTAAACAGTCTTTTTACAAAAGAGCAGTTAAATTGTGTTGGAAAGACGCAATTTTTTAACTGCCAGATAAATTCGCTTGTTAACTTTAAGTTTCTTTTAGTTAAAAGCAACTTTATAAAGAGATGGAAAGACCGGCCCTTAATCAAATTGCTCTAAAGAGACAAACAAAAGAATGTGTTTCATTAAGAACTTTTGGTAAGTAACAAAATGGAACGCGGAATTTTTAAGAGCACAAAAATGAGTCTATTGTCTTTAAAAGTCGACAGCGATCGAAATCCACCCAAATACCTCAACAAAAATGCTCCTCTCCAAATATATTTTACATTTATAGTGATGATTATAATTAAATTTTTAACGGAAACAGTGACAATATTGTTGTTGTGTTTGCTTGAAAGATTATGAAATTAATATTTTAACTTCACTTTACAACAAAACCTCTTAGTTCATAACTAATTTTAGAAACACGAGAAAATATTATTAATATTCAAGCTTATCCTATATCAACAGATATGAATTTGGACAATATATCACACGTCTGAAACCTCATACCGGAATTATCATAACTTTGATAAATACGATTACTAAAAAAATATAATCGACCATTACCCGGTAAAAACTATTGAAGATGTCCCTTTCTATACGAAAGCAAGGTGACAAGTAATTTATAACGCCTTTGCTGCTGTCTAAACCTCCTTAGGTTCAGTAATCTCGTCTATTCACTTTTATCATGTACGAAACACACATGCTGATCGCACTTGGGTGAATAATAATAGGCTTAAAAAGCTCCAGGTGATGCCAGTTAGATTATCTGGACGCGCGACCAGTGGAGTACAGCGTTTTGGTGTTTAATTGACAACTCTGTTGGTGATTTTGGAAAATGAAGTAGTAGTTTTATCAAAATTATTATATATTCGGCTATTTTTATATCTGTAGCAAGCTATGTGGAAGTGATGTTTCAAGGAACAGTACTTGGGGCTTTTCTTTTTATAAAATATATATATATTGTTTAATTTTGCAATATAAAATCAATTAAAACGTTTTCAATCGTAATTTTCAAACCGTAAATGTTTCAAATCCTTTAGGTATTGACTTATTTTAAATATTTTATTATAAAGTAGCAGTTTCATAGCATGTAGCATAACTTTAACATTTTTCAATTTTTTTTTATAATTTCATAGGTTTTTGTTACCAAATTTACATCTAAATTCCCTTACAAGGCTTATTATTTCTTACTTAAGCTCTTTATGGTTTTTTAGGGCCTAGTTCTCATATTTCTTACCTGCTGGATATATACCGGGTGTAACACGAAAGTGGATCGCCCCTCTACCGTATTTGTTTTTCAAGAAACGTCTACTGACTTTGAAGAGAACTTAATTTACCAAAAAAATTTAAGAGCAATGTGACTTGACGAACACTTCCGGTTTTGTCGGAAGTGGCCCCAACTTTTGAAAGTTAAACGGAGATTTTTTACATCTACTAGTACTGTTGGGAGCTGAATGTAAAAATTTTCTATTTTTTAAAAAATTCATCAAATTCGTATTCATAAAATTCATATTCATACCTTTTTCTTAGGAATTAACCAAATTAGGCTACGGAAAAGGGACAGTGGGATGTGCCAAGTGATATAATAGTTTTCTTATGATTTTTAGTTTGGTCATTTTCATTCAACTGTCACAAATAGAAAATAATGGTATATACAGCGAGTTTCATGTAATTTTCAGAACTTTGGGTCATTTTCATATTGCTATTAAATGCATTTTTTGGTCTACTAAGCACCCAAATTTAAATGACATATTTTGCAAAATAAAAGTGGTATAGGGCGAGCCACTGTCCTATTCCACCCGGTATATAAGCTCCGCAGTTTTATACATTTTCCCATGATGGTTTAGGACACGCAATATGGTTCTCTTGGTTCTTTTTGCTCTTCTACACTAGTGAGAATACTTACTTGATATACAGGAGGACTGATTCTCTTTAGACGATAGGGGATTATTGAAGTAGAAGCAAAATTGAAAAAATACCTATTTGAAATTATAACATAGTAGATAATAGCTTTAGTTTGATTTAACATTTTTGTTTCTTTAAATTTTTTTAATTAAATTTGTTATATTATCTTGTTATTTAAATTTAAGATCCTTCTGTAAAAATAAAAGTTGTTTCTTACCCATTTTTTTTTTTACTTAAACTTAAACAAAATAAAAATGTATATACCTACAAGCTGGTTCTTTTTGCTTGACCTTAAAAAATAACTGGTAATGAATGATTCCTGAGGTATATTGATTTTCATAAAATTTTGGAAAGACTGTCGGAAATGCTAAATTAGAATCTTTGATATTTCAATACAACAATTTTTTCTATTTACATTATTGAAATAGATCCCCTTTGGAGACATTAGCAATTTTGAACACTTCATTTGACACGCTCTGTAAGTATTTGAAAGTTCTTTATAAAAAAACTATATAGAAGTGCTAATAAGACTGGAATGTATTATATTAGATCGACACTCGTTAATTTTATAGGAATTTTATTTAGTGTTAAAGCAAGAATTTTGTTAAATTTTATACATCTGCAACTTATACAAACCTGGCTTATCATTTTTTGTTGCCGTCGGTAAAAGACTCATACACTTACTTCTATAGTGTAGTCCTAAATGTCTCAAAACATATATTTCTCATTTTACATTAAATATTATAAGTATATTTTCGATCTATACACTTTGTTATCCATAATTATTATCAGATATTATATGCAGTCAACTTTTAGTGCAACTTCTTTTAGGTTTTTGCCCAAATCTTTTGAAAGGACGAATCGGAATAAAACAAATCTATTATTTGGAAACGTTTCGTTTATTTTTTTTTCTATACCAATTAACTATTTACAGAAATATATACAGGTCAAATTACAGCATTATTTACATATTTGGTCTAAGAGACTAACATCACAAAAATGTACAAGAGTTATAGTACAACATCATTTATAAAACATATCACATTTCCTTTCAACAAAAAATGTTGAATGGCCGACATTTTCCAAATTTCTCACTTTGAAAATTCACGAATTCATATTTTGATATCTGGATAATGTGCATCATTCAATTTAATTCAATAAATAATTTAGAATATGGCCATATTTGAATAAATAAATAAATTACCTATCGACAGGTCCCAAACGGACAGAAAAACGGTTCGATCTGTTAAAAGAACCCGACCATAAAGTTTCTCTATCCGTCCACAACCTGCGAAAATTTGAAAAACCTATCGCGCATACCTCGAACTAGGTATTGGAAAAAACTGACTCACATTTCAGTATCTGGTTGTACACTCTGTCGATCCGATCGTTCAGAATCTTGACACTCTTATCGGGTATCGTGGGCAGAATATCCTTCACACTGTCACTGTTTCCCCTGTCGAACATGCCCCTCAGCAAAGTCCCCACGTCTCCTTTGCTGCTCAGTCTCTTTATCACGTCCACAGTCTGTCTCCTGAACATACACAAGTTCTCCAGAAGAATAGAGTGGTAGATCTCGTACTTCTTCAACAGCCTATAGCCGTGCAACAGCCCCGATTCATTATCCAAGAACACCAGAAGGTCGTTATCCGACTTCTTGGCCAGATTGTGAGCCGGGGCATCCATGATGTTGCTGTTCCACTGGTAATTGTACAAATTGTTCACTATCCTGTCCAAGTTGGCGGTGAGATAATCGAAGACGATCAAGTCGGACCACTGCGCCAGCTCCACCAACCTCCCGATCTGATCTCCATCGCTCCTGGATATATTAAGCACGTCGAATTTATTCAGGTGCCTTTCCACCGGCTTGAACACAGCGGGGATGCCCGCAGAGTTCAAGTTCGAGATGAACTGCGTCAGAACTATCGGCCTGTTGGAGTTCCACTGGGCGGAGGCGATTTCGTTCCTCAGGTTCCTCCACAGCGGCTGACCCAGGTCCACAATGCTGACGGCGCTGGGCGCCAGGTTGGGCAAGTTGAGTATTTTCGCGAGGTAGAAACTGAAGAGCTCCCCTTGGATCTGGTCCGTGTTCTGTCTGTAGCGCACGCAGCCTTTCAAGCCGTCCTGGAACGTCACCAGGCGATTCTGCATCCTCCCGCAACCGTTCTCCATCTTCACCGCTACGGCTTTCTTGACGTAGTCCTGCCACACGTCGTGCTTCTGCTCCTTGTAGCCCTCCGGTAGGGACCTCTCCACTTTCTTGCCCCAATAGATCCCGTCCTGCACCAAGTCCTCGTTGGACTGGTCTAGGGGCGTAAAACTCTTCACGAACGACACAGTCGGGTACTTATCTTCTGGCTTGGTGTCGTTCTTGAAGCCGTAGCTGTTGTTGAGGAAGATGGTGCGTATCACCGCCGAGGTGTTGCTTTTCTCCAAGATGGAAGTGTCGTTCTTCGCTGAAGGAGCCTTCAGGTACACTAGCGGTATGAGAATGCCTATTGTGAGGCCTACACTGAAGGCGAATACGACGCTAAGCAGACATAAGTTCTTGTACACGGCACTGTGCTGCATGGGTCTCAAATCACCGTCCCAGTGGATCGAACTGGGTTTGTTTCCGAAGTTACTGTAGCCTCCCATTGCTTTACACTTAGTCTTTTCAATATATCGGCACTAAATTCTACACAGGCACTCGGTTGCACTCGTTTTAACTGGTCATGTCGAGGTACGGCACGTCTGCTCTGCTCGGGTAGCTTATATAGACTGATCTTTCTTGGACATACAACTGCGGTTAACAATACTACTCGGCTATAAGGTAGTGGGAAGCATTTCTGACATATTTGGGTAGACAGAGAGGGGACTGTGGTCGAGCCGGGACGTGCGTTGGAACGAGACAAGCGGACGGGACAGGACGGACGAGAGAGAGGGCCCGGCTTAGCAATAGAGACGCTGTTTCAGGTACAAGATGTAGAAAGTGACATTAGGTGAAGCAAGGCTCAATATGAATGGCAAAAGGGGTTGAATATTGGATGCTGCGCTGGGTTTTTCATGTGTCCACACACAGAATGTTGTAAATGTTTGTTTTACTTTTAATATATTAGTGTGAACTGCTGGGTACGGGGTGATATATGGGGGTATTTTCTTTAATTAAAGAGGATTGTCTTAATTTCTGTTGAGAAAATAATTCTATAATATTGACAACACATTTACAACTCAGTTACTACAAGTGATTTGAATGCTTTAGAAAAGCTACATACATTTAATAAGTTTTACAACACAAAACTGAGATTTATCTACAGCAATATTTATTTTAGTTGATAAAAATGGTAGTACAGTTTCAGCTATCGCCTCTGTGAAACGTAAGATGCAAATCCTATTATAAAAAAAACTTATACCAGATACCAGAGTGGAGATACGTTAAAAAAAATGTCACACACGTTGGGCTGACAATAAATGGTGCTATGGTCTTTACAAATATAATTATAATTTGTAATTGTGTATAATAAAACGAGAAAGATGTAATAGTAGGTATAAACCTATATTATAAATTGTAAAGAGTCTTGGACGGTTGGAACTTTTGATGTGAAGATAACACTGACGTAGTTTTCCATATAACACCAAAACACAGTGTTTTGGTGTTATGTGGAAAACTACGTCACTGTTAAATTGTAAGAACATTATTTATAATTCATTGTAGATTACACCACATGTAAAATAATAAAAAACGGAAAACTAAAAGTATTGAAATTAAATATTCAAAGTTTGCCCCAAAAAACTACTCTTGATAAAAATTTTGTTAATTTATTAAATATTTATTTTATTGCATATTATACAGTAGTTTCTTAAGGCAAAGTTTAGAAGTTTGCCTTATATTTAATTTGAATTTGAAAACTTTTAAACATTTTAGGGTTTAAAATAACGAATAGCGATAAAATTACAATAAAAATTCTATTTAAAACAACAAAGTTGGCAGTAATCCGTACAGGGTATTCGCGTATATTTCAACCCCTACCTACAGTGGTTATTAAGAAAGTTAGAAAAAAAATTAAATACAAAAGTTGTTTGGTTTATTATATCTTTTAGCTAGATCGAAATAAAAATTGCATGTCGTAAACTTAGAAAAACCAATTGAACATAATATTTTTAAATGGGACACCCTATATAATTTTACACGCTTGGGTAAACATTCTTTTCCTGATTGCAAAAATATATATTTTGTTGACATTTGCACTGACAGTTCTCGAAATATTCGACAGCGAGTACCATAAAAAAATACAAAAAATACAAAGATAAACGAGTAAAAACTAAAATATTTTACAGTAGAAACCAACAGTAATGAAAAATATTTAACGATTTTCGATGTAACCTCCTTACTTATTTAAACATTTTCCAATATTTTCATTTTTTAATATTTTTTGTATGATTTATTGTAAACATTAAATATTTCGAAAACTGTCAGTGCAAATGTCAACAAAATATATATTTTTGAGATCAGAGAAACATTATTTTCCCAAGCTTCTAAAATTATACAGGGTGTCCCATTTAAAAATATTATGTTCAATTGGTTTCTTCAAATTTACGACATGCAATTTTTTTTCGACCTAGCCAAAAGATAACACGCGAAAAACCAAACAACTTTTGTATTTAAACTTTTTGTCTAACTTTCTTAATAACCCCTGTAGGTAGGGGTCAAAATATACGCGAATACCCTGTACATAGACGGACATCTTTTCAGAAAAAATTATGGTCCCATCCCTCGAAACATCTAGGTACGTGTATACTGTCTCTATCAGCAGCAAATGCACTTTTTTATAAGCTGCCACTCGGTCCTCTCAGCAAACGAACTTTAGCGCTCAGCGGAAGACCGGTTAAAACCGCTGTAACTAGATTAATCGCATCTAATCACAGATATTTCGTAGATGTATGTTTTCCTCAAAAGGCTGGCTAGTCCGAACCTCGGCTCTCCATGGGGGGCACAAAAACCCAGCCTCATGGGACAACCGAAGTCCAGCAATTACATCGGGCTGCGAGCGGCGGTCATTTGTTTGGAGACCGTCCATCTAGATTGGTGGAACGGCTAACTGTAGATGGGAATTCGTGGCCGGGTAGCGTGATTTCTTTTCAATAAGAATTGATACTTCAAATGGTCAAATATTTATTCGGCTGTCAGTCTTCTGCCTCGGTCAAATTAATAAACTAATCTAATTAGAGACTTCCGTGTACCGGGTGGCACCGAAGAGCGAGATCTTGCTTTTCTTAAATTTAACTTAAAACTCATCAAAGTCAAGTATCTAACCGAGACTTTAGCCAGTTTAAAATACGTTTTTACTGTCCTTAAAATAGTTAAGGCCTGCCCTCTACAGTAACACACTAAACACGAAATATCCCTAAATAATTTAGTTACTTTTTGACAGCAGTGTCATCTAGCAGTAACTTACTGAAACTATTACGCAATTATGTCCAATGCAAGAATTCTTCTTTGTTGTTAATTAACTTCTTGGGTTATTCTTATATGGGGACCAAGTTAGGAGTTTTCATTCAAGGCCAAAAGACAGCGGTGTTGCGATCTGGTGCAGCAATACATATACTGTAGCAGATGACGGCGCATTCATTTTTGGAATCGCCAATATAGGTATTGACGATTCCAAAAATGAATGCGCCCTCTGCATGAAAATATTTGAACCTACTTAAAGGTGATTTTTGGAGGCTTATTGCTGATATAATGATAATAACATGTATTTGGGTTTGATTAACGTAATAATTTAGTGGTGCTTGTGATTTTTTGGTATTACAAAGTTAAAAACATGGTTAGTATTTACATCTTTATTTTTACATTTTAAAATGGCATTCAAAAGAAATCAGCACAACACAAACTGCCGTGTTTATAGGTGTCATTCCACAAAATATGTCAATAGAAGTGTTTAAGATTGAAGATAGGTAGAAGTTTGGCCCTAGTATAAGAAACTGTTTCTCACTCATTTCTCCAAAAGGCATGTTACAATTTAATAACAGGGAACACGTTTATTTACACAACATAACCACTTTGTTGCAGTTTGTCTATACTTTTCTATTATTAGTCTTATAAAAACAGAATATATTTTAATTTAAACATTATTTAACAAAAAACAAGCACTAATATGGTATCACCATACAGTTTATCACACTTATTTTAGCCCAAAATGTAAGTAAAAAAAAACTAGGGTACCTGTTTCAACCCAAAAAATTCTTGTAATTAGCAATGAAGCACTTATGGGATGTTTGACTGCTTTTACCACTCATTTTATCTTTTATTTCACCCTAACTAGCACATGAAGTCACCATATTTATGGCAGTTGAATGCTAAATTGCGAGATGATGCGATATGAAATGCAAAATTTTTACTCGTCTTCCTCCATATTTGTTTACAATTTGCAGCGCCCTCATGGGTAATTTGAATCGCCAATATGGCGATTCCAAAAATGAATGCGCCCTCTGCATGAAAATATTTGAACCTACTTAAAAGGTAATTTTTGGAAGCTTATTGCTTATATAATGATAAATAACACGTATTTGGGTTTGTTTAACGTAATAATTTAGTGGTACTTGTGATTTTTTGGTATTCCAAAGTTACAAACGACGTGATTAGTATTTGTACATCTTTATTTTTACATTTTAAAATGGCATTCAAAAGAAATCAGCACAACACAAACTGCCGTATTTATGGGTGTCATTCCACAAAATCTGTCAAAATAAGTGTTTAAGATAGAAGATAGGTAGAAGTTTGGCCCTAGTATAAGAAACTGTTTTTCACTCATTTCTCCAAAAAGCATATAACAATTTATTAACAGGGAACACGTTTATTTACACAACATAACTACTTTGTTTAAGTTTATCTATACTTTTCTATTAATAGTCTTATAAAAACAGAATATATTTTAATTTAAACACTATTTAACAAAAAACAAGCACTAATATGGTATCACCATACAGTTTATCACACTTATTTTAGTCCAAAATATAAGTAAACAAAAACTAGGGTACCTATTTCAACCCAAAAAATTCATATAATTAGCAATGAAGCACTTATGGGACGTTTGACTGCTTTTACCACCCTTTTAATCCTTTATTTCACCGTAACTAGCACATGAAGTCACTATATTTATGGCAGTTGCATGCTAAATTGCGAGATGATGCGATATGAAATCCAAAATTTTTACTGGTCTTCCTCCATATTTGTTTACAATTTGCAGCGCCCTCATCGATAACTTGAATCGCCAGTTAGAACTATTACCTCCATTCTAAACAGATCCAAATAAAAACTCTCACTTAAAAAGTGATCCTTTTTAAAAGGTGTAAAGCATGTATCATTTAATAATACCCCGTGCATTCGGCCAGTCCCTATAATATTATGTCATTCCGAGGGGCGTTCCTTAAAATCACCTCCCAAATTACACGATCGGCTTGCCCGAGAATTATCTCTCCAAAACTGTAATCAGTAGCAATTTTTATATTAGCTCGCCGGCCAACAATAACATTGTAATACCATGGTATTATCGTATTTACGGGCAGGGTACGAACTGTGTTAGAAAGCAGTGCCTGACTCCGGGGCAGGGCTAAGGAACTGTAAGTATGCCGCGAAAATATCAAGAGATCCAAAAAGGGACCATCACAGAGTTGTGGAATAAAGTTAGGTGGTTGCTAGTAAATTGGTAAACTTGAACTAATGCAACGATAACAAATTCTGAAGGTGTTTGCTTTCTTTATGTACAGGGTGGTTCAAATCGGTGTGCCTTCGAGGGTTATCGAGAATATGTAATAGATAGAGCAAATCTGATGCACGAGTTCTATGATCTTTTTTCGAAAAAATAACAACGGTACAAACCACATCTCTCTATCTCTTACCGTTTTCCAGCTACAGGACGTTTGGCAAAACAACAGGCTCGATTTTTGGCAAAACAACTCATGTTCTTTTCTCGGATTGGCCCTCTGTCATTATTCATACTATTTTCAGCATCCACCTCTTTGGAATTTGTTACGTTCCTAATTAGTCTTAAATTGCTACTATCTATTTTATGGTTTTTCTCAAACGCATGTTGGACGACACTAGACTTATCTGTTCTACCATGTTTGAGATGAGCCATATGTTCTTTGAATCAAGTTTGAATTGACCTTCTAAGTTTGTCCAACATATTTTTGATTGCAGTCTTTACAGCTGATTTCGTAAATCCCAGACTATTTTAGTTTCTATTTTGTCTTTTGGATTGCCTAAAAGTTGTTGTAGCTAGTTTATTTCCCGATGAATAAACCACTGGCATACCTATATATTTAAAAACCTTACCAAAACCACGGGTGAAACGAGGATCGTATGGAATAGATATGAATTTTGGATTTTCTCTTTCATTTTCAAAAGTCGAAGAATTTCGAAGTGTCTCTTTAAATTTACGTTTCCTAATTATTTTATCAATTAAACTTATAGAATATCCATTTTTACTTACTTACTAACTCTTTGAGATTTTTTTTCGGGACCATATGTCGACTCCTTCTACGTCTATTTTGTCTTCGAAAATCTCGAGACGCGTCCGTCTCAACTTCTTTCTCATTTTATCTACCGATGTGAGATTGCACTAACGAAACAAGCACCTCCCACAAAAACTGTCAAATTAATTAAACTTCAGATAGGTTATTTTCCTACGAGAAATATTGCTAACGGAATCGATAGTACTGACTGCCAAACACTTCTGATTACCAAAATACTATCTGTTATATCCGGCAGTCTGTTATATTCATCATTTTAGCTTACAAAAGTAAATAACTACAATATTTTTGATCCCATTGATAAAATTGATAATAATGTTTACTGAAAAATAAATTCTACTTTCAGCACTTAAAAAATTATGTTTTACCATAA
Source organism: Pogonocherus hispidulus (assembly GCA_963924545.1). Lineage (NCBI taxonomy): Eukaryota > Metazoa > Arthropoda > Insecta > Coleoptera > Cerambycidae > Pogonocherus > Pogonocherus hispidulus. The sequence continues at coordinate 58,023,652 of OZ004697.1, forward strand.
AGAATAGAGTAACTCTTACAATTCATCAAAATATTAAGAAAAATCATTTAGTATGATTACATCATCATTCCAGATACAAAATGTCTTTAATATGTTTTTTTTTTAAATATTATTCTAGATGCTTTTGGCACCCGAAGGGTTACTCCAGGCCGTAGGCCTGGACCCCCGATAGGGCTAGGCAAGAGAAAATCGCTATCGCGATTTTCGTTCCCATTTCTAGTGGATATATCTTAAAGTATATCATCGAATGCATATATTTAAACTGTACGCCACTGACTCCAACTAAGATGCTAGACGGGAAAAATATATTTATAACATATTTCGGGGTTATAAACCTAAAGCATTTCTATATTGCACGCCACTGACTCCAGCTGAACTCCAGAAAGCAATGCGACATATTCTCCGAGGTGCGCCACTGGCAGCCATCGTCGCAACAGCTCATATCCTGACGAGGCGAGGCGCGAGGAGACGAGAATCGTTCCACGGCCAACTATCTGGCAAATATTATTTACAATTATTGTTTCCCTTGCCCATAAAAATATATTAAGGACAATATTTGTCCTCGCAGGGCATTACTTTATAATTTTATACCATCCGGCTGTAACTTATTGCAATGACTGTGTTTGTATGAGCAGAAGTTTTCTAATAGAAGTCCTTAATGCAAGCGGTGGACTGGTGGTGCAGCGGCGGACTGGCCATTTTGTCAAGCAGTCAAAAAATACCGTATACCTACCATAGAACTGATTCGTTCACATTTTCGTATACAACACATCACTTCTGGATCCCCTGTAGCCCCCCCCCCCATGACATACCGAATTTCCTTGACTTTCTAAACCACGGCGAAGGGACTATATTCGCCTCGATATTCTTACAGACCTTGAAACCATATAATGGGGTGTTTTCCTATTTTTTTTTTACATCGGCAATGGAAAGTAGTTGGAAAAAGAAGAGATACGTATTACTGGAATTTTAATATTGGGTTCATTTAAGTCCATAAATTATTTTTTTATTGTGCGCGATATCTATGTTACGTCACTAAGCGAAAATTCAAAATTTGCGCCATTTTTTAGTGATTTCTAGGATATTTTCATTTATGTGGTTGATGTCACTGCGTGACAACTTTACTTTTATTTATGTTTGAATTCTTTAGTTAGGGTAAACATCATGGTAAACATGAGACATTGTTTTTAGTTTATATTTTTACCTGTGAATTGTTGTCTCTGCCTGTGACTGATTACAAGTATATTTATTAGTGATATAAAAACATCGTAATTTGTAAAGGTAATTTTTGAATATATTTAATTGACTTTGCAGTAATACTGTTAAGTAAAATACTAACCTTACATTTTTCATCACTTTTATTTTTGAAAGGATCTATAGGATCTTTATCATAAAAGGATCTATAACCGGTAAATTGTCGGACTTAGCCTCTGCAAAACCTTAATCCATGTTTAATAAAAGTTTACTTCACAAGAAAACAACAATACAACACGTCAAGTTGTCGAGCCAAACACAAACAGGAAATTTCAAATGTCAATTATCGAAATGTCAACTGTCGTTTATCGTCGTTACAAACTGAATCTAGCCACATATTATCAGTGTGGCCTCTTTATAGATATATATTCCCTAGTTTTCGCTTCAATCACGAATTTAGAATAAAATTTCAAAATTGAATTAAAAATTTTCTACCGATTCAATATTAATAATTTCGTTTTCACTTTCATTTCGATTGAAGGAAAATATCCCATTCAGTAAAATAACGGTTAAAATTGTAAAATATTGGACGAAATTCATAAAGTTTCAAAAATTGGTAGAAAAAATGAGGATCGCATAAATATAACTAAACCGAAAAGATCCCTCCCCTAAGTAGTCTGCTTCGTTTGCCTATATTTTATATATATTTTCAAAACTTTATTAATTTTGTCCAGTATAAATCATTATATTTACTAAACTAATACCTACCTTTTATTGTAATCAGCTCCACAACACGACAACTGCGATCGGGCGAGCACCCCGATTGGATTTTAGAGCATCTTAACCTAACATAACCTGACAGCCCACATCATGATAAATCTTCTCTTGGTCTGCTATGATGAATGGTTTATAAATAAGGCCATTGTTAGTGCGGGGTAACTTCAGTGGTCCGCCCAGGTAGGCGACAGGGAGTATTTAGTATTTCTGGCGAGCTGGGATGAATAAAATGCGTGTTTTGGATGAGGTAAAGACAGTAAGCATGGGTAAGGCTTACTCCCAAGGCTCTCTAATGTCCTGGGGCAGGAGACATGTTGCACCCAGATGCTTGTGTCTCTTGACCATGAGGCAGGCACAGCGATAGAGGATGGAATGGTATCACTCCATATTCATACGTAAATCACCTCCCTCAACTTATCCTGGAAAAAAGTTTATAACAGTCACAAAAAACAGCCATACTTCATATACAGGGTTATTTAGAACTTATCTCTAAAACTTTGAGGATATGTGCATCCTTAAATAAGAAATCGATATCACCAAAAAAATTTATAATAAAAGTCTTAGGATTTCCCGTAAACAATGTTTAAAGTTATACCATTATAAAGGACTACGTAGATGGGCAACTGTACTTCAACATCTGGTACACCAACTACCCTAAGAATGTGGTAAGTAAAAAAAAGTAAACACGTTTTTGTACCTGCAACGCCTGCTTAAGAGCGAGCGAATATCCCTATTGTCTATGTAGTCATCAGTCTATCTGTGTCGCTGTCTCAGTGCGGGTGTTTTATTTATCGTAGGAGTGTTAAACTGTAAAATTTTCAAAATGGCTCATGTGTACAGTAATGCTGAGTTAATGGACTGTTACCAGTGGATTATCAATTACGATAGTTAGGTTTTGTGAGTGGTTGTTGGAGCAAAATGCTGAAAATCCCCAATTTACTTAATAATTTGCGTTTACAAGATCAGCAACCAGGAGGAACATTCGGTTTAGTGCGGTAAAATTGGATAAGGCGCGCCCAAAAGTGTGTAGAAGTCGAGGGACAAAATTTCGTACAGCTTTTGTAACAAGGTATGTGCAAATTTTGTATAAATTTCATATTTCTAATACCTAGTAATCAAGTAGCGCAATTCTTCAAAATTAGTGTAACAAAATTTTATTAATTTTAAAGCCACGTCACTTTGGTCACATCTATCTATCTTTAAGTTTATTTTAAAGTAAAAACGCTGCAAATCTTTTTTGCGCCGGGTGTCGGTATACTCTCAGAACTTCCGAAGTTTTTTTCGTGCTAGCCAGTTTGCATTGTCAGTCCCAAGGTCACTCCATTACAGTGGACCAGTATCCAGCGGCGTGCAATGAAAAATTTTTAAATAGTTTTTAGAAGCCGCCAAAAAAATTTTTTTTGCACTACCACATTTCTACATGTATGTTGAACATCCCCAAATTTTATTATGGATAAGTTCTGAATAACCCTGTATGCAATACAGTAAGAGTAACATCGTTTCTAAACCAAAAGTAATTTTTTGTTAGACTTGGTATTAACCCGTCTACAAGAAAAACAAACCAGTGACGAACTGAGCAGAGCATAATGGGCAAAAATACGAATAAAGATAATAATAGTAATAATATCTCTCTATGTCCCTCATTCTGATACAAGGATTAGTAATGGTTTTGATAAAATAAAATGCTCAAAAACAAATAAAACCAGAGCACACACTCTAGCTCGATTCACGTGTCGATTTTAGGCTTATAACTGTTTAACTTCCTTCTATGTTTGTACTTACTTTCCACCAGTTAAAACAGAGGAAATAAAGTTGTCGTTGAATTTATTTTTATTGCGCTTTAATGATGGACTCAGTGAATCAGGTCAAGGTACTAAAATTCGACGCATACACATTCTCCTAATCTACCAAAATTAATAGTGAACCCTGGTGTTTTGTGTATAATATGGGACGTAAATATTTTTTAATGAACTATAAAAAGACGCCGTAATTCATCTATTTTTTACGACCGAAGTATTTCATCCTAATGCCTCACCCCTTCTATGAATTTTGTAGATTTTATGCCTCATGCTGGGAGCTTGCTTAGTAATAATATTAATAAAAACTGAAACTTTCAAAGACAAATGTCCGAGGACTTCGTATCGAGATAACACACTTACTACTACTATAAACTTTATAATATTCATGACCAGGCACTGAAACACAGGGCGATTTTTCATAAATTGCCACCCAGATTTATGCTCGCCCTTTGAGGAATCTAACCGTAATAAAGACACAATTGAGAACCAGGAAATGTCAGTGGAGTCTATAATAACCTTCCCTGCACGGTCACCCATCCAAGATCTAACCGCGAATAGCGTTGCTTAGCCTACAGATCGCTGATATGACCGCTAACTAGCTACCACGGCTTCTTCCTTAACTCCCGGAGTGTAATAAGCTGCTTCCGATACGAATATGCCGTCGGTCCACATTTGGACCACTTAATTTAGACCAATAAGTAACCATGACGACTCGATTTTGACCGTGAAAATGGATTTAACTAGATCTTAACCGCAGTGCGGTATCGTTTTTTCTAGATCTCTTTATTTACTTAATAAATTGTCGAAAAAACTTGGAAAGAAGGACAACTATTTATAGAAGAAGGAACAATAACACTTTTATGATGATACATGTCTAAATTAAAGGTAATGTGACCCTGAACCCTAAAATTTATTTATTTATTTATTAATGTGAAGTAATCAACATGAAAAGCCCCAATAACAGGCTAAGTAAGACATATAAACGTGAAAACAGAATAAATTATAATAACAAATGTATAAAACTACAAAAATATATGTATGAAATAACAAATAATAATAATACAAAATCACAATACAAGCACATATGTGTACATAAATAAAATACAACGTATGAGACAATGTGTTTTTGTATTATTTAGACTAAATAACAACATATCTATATTTTTTATACGGTTGTGACTTTGTACATCAAAACGTGAGGAGAGTCGACTTTGTGGATTGTCTCGTCCAAGGTACACATCTAATAAAAAATATAGACGACTTAAAAATTCTACGCTGAATTCTTTCATTCATTCAAGTATACGTGATATACAGTGTTATTCAGAACTTATCCATAATAAAATTTGGGGATGTTCAACATACATGTAGAAATGTGATAGTGTAAAAAAAAATTTTTTTTGGCGGCTTCTGAAAACTATTTAAAAATTTTTCATTGCACGCCGCTGGATACTGGTCCACTGTAATGGAGTGACCTTGGGGCTGACAATGCAAACTGGCTAGCACGAAAAAACTTAGCAAGTTCTGAGAGTATACCGACACCCGGCGCAAAAAAGATTGGCAGCGTTTTTACTTTAAAATAAACTTAAAGATAGATAGATGTGACCAAAGTGACGTGTCTTTAAAATGAATAAAGTTTTGTTACACTAATTTTGAAGAATTGCGGTACTTGGTTACTAGGTATTAGAAACATGAAATTTATAAAAAATTTGCACATACTTTGTTACAAAAGCTGTTCGAAATTTTGTCCCTAAAGCTATCCAATTTTGCCGCACTAAAGCGAATGTTCCTCCTGGTTGCTGATCTTGTAAACGCAAATTATTAAGTAAATTGGGGATTTTCAGCATTTTGCTGCAACAACCACTCACAAAACCTAACTCGTAAGTGATAATCCACTGGTAACAGTCCATTAACTCAGCATTACTGTACACATGAGCCATTTTGAAAATTTTACAGTTTAACACTCCTAAGATAAATAAAACACCCGCACTGCGAGAGCGACACATATAGACTGACGACTCATAGACAATAGATATATTATCCCCACTCCAACTTTATTCGATCGGTTTTAACCAGGCGTTCCAGACAAAAACGTGTTTACTTTTTTTATCACATTCTTAGGAATGTGGTAGAAAAGTATCAAATGTGTTGAAATACAGTTACCCAGCTACGTAGTCCTTTATAATGGTATAACTTTAAACATTATTTACGGGAAATCCTAAGCCTTTTATTATACATTTTTTTGGTGATATCGATTTCTTATTTAAGGATGCACATATTCTCAAAGTTTTAGAGATAAGTTCTGAATGACCCTATAGAATACAGGGTCATTCACGGTGACCACCTCTTAAATGTATTCGATTGGATATTTCCCACTACCCATTGTTTATCAACTATAGTTACACTTATACTTATAGATTTTGTACTTATACTAGCTCTATCTGTAAGGATTGACTGCCTTGTTAGACTTCATGGACGATATACCTACCGTCATGAGATGTAAAAAATCGTTACGATCCGTCTTACTACAAATAGTCAATACGTTCTTGTGCCTCCTTCTCTTCAGTATTCTTTTGTTTTTTATACCAATAGCACATGCATGGGGTTAACGAACGAATTTCCCGAGAACTCGTGGCTAGTTCAGGCTTTAAATAATCCAGAAGGAAGTTTAGAATTCAATAAAGGACATGCAAGCTTTTGGTATTTGGAATCCTTTCTTTATACCAAAGCTTCCTGTTATTTTTTTCGGAATATCTCACCGGTACACCATACACGAGCTCTACGAAAAGATATCAGTCTGTGGCATATCCTTCTTTAGAAGGCTGTACACTCTGTGCCTCCTAGCTGATATCCTTAAAACCTTCTTCGGAATGGCAGGCGTCTCTGAAAGTTTGTACGAGAGAAATATGTCGTTATTGCATCAATATATGGAAGCCACAAATCTACCAGACAGCTTGAGGATTTGGATGCAGAGGTTTTACAAGTTTAAATTTGGAGGGCGCTACTTTGAAGAGAAGCAAATCATCAACTCTGTCTCCGAAAGTTTGCGTACGGAATTGTTTTTATTAGCGGATTGTTTTTATTAGCTATAAGCTGATCGAAAATGTGGAAATCTTTAAGATGATGCCGACTTCAACGCTTGTAGGTTTCGTGGCATCCATGAAGTGGGTGACTTATCCTCCCAGGGTGGTCATCATCCAGGTGGGAGCGGAGATTGACCACCTCTACTTCTTATCCGCCGGCACTGTGGCTGTCATAAACAGACATGGGGTCGAGTTGTGGCACTTGAAGGATGGACATGAATTCGAAGCGTCGGAAATATTTAGAATAAGAACAAGAAAGTGAATGAAGTTTCTGAATCCCCATCCTCAAGTAATGAGAGAATTTTACCGGCTAGCCAAGAAAAGGCTCGATCATTTAAGCGATCTGGAGAACAAAGCTGCCAACGTGGACCTAATATCTGAACTTAGATCTGGAGCCATCTTGGAGAGCCTCCACAAAATATTTAGATCGGCTTTCTATTTTCTGAGACTTGATTTGTTGACATTGCGTTCTGGGTTAATTTGTGTTTGAGTTATATTGTATATTTTTGAGTTTTTCCTGGTTACATTGTATCATAATAATAGTTATTAATTATATAAGAGGATTAACGAGCCTTGAATCCACGAGAAAAAATGGGCACTCGAGGCGCAGCCGAGAGCTACATTTCTTCGAGCAGATTAAAGGCTGTTAATTTTCGAATGTAATTCAACGGTTTATCCACGACCACGGGCAAAATCGGTCAATTAGGAGAGTGAAAGACGTGTGAGAGCAGGTGAGAAATTCTGGTTTTGAAAAACAAGATCAGATTTGACAAATTAATTGTGACCAAGAATATTAATTTTGAGCTGAAAACTAGAAAGTCTTGGAGTCATTTCTATGACTATAAAATCGAAACGTGGTATTATGAATTTTAATCCACCAGTGTATTAGAAGGCCTCTAATCCACGGAAAACAGACGTATTAAACCTTCCTAATACAGTGATCGTGGATAAAAGGTTTAAACTCGATTTAAGTCAATTTTTTATCATAAGCTATACGGATTGAACAATTCCTGAATTACAATCTCTCACAACACGTAAAATTTAATGTGAATTGTAATAAATTTACATTCTTAGGACTGTACGATTAACCTAAATTTCTTCTGGAGTTACCCTTTCCTGCCAAAAGAAATTACATTGGATAAAAAACTCTTCGAGACTTTATCTTAAAAGCCTTTAATACCTATGCTGCGCAGTAGCCCGTGAGCTGTCAGGCAGTATTCATCTCGTCTGACATTTTGCACGACAATGTCGAAATCTCGCCACTTGTGCCGCTTACCATTAAAAGACAAATCCGGTTTGCCCAGACTACCACCCAACGCCACATGGGTGAAGAAATGCATCAGACAGTTAAGGAAAATGTTACTGATCAATTCCAACCACTTTAAGTGCAAAAAAATATTCCGCAACCAGTCTGCAATTCGAATGGCCAAGAAAAATCACGCCACAGGTCCCTATTTTTTCGTTATCCACCTATTAAGCCTTTTAAACCTAATCCTGGAAGTAATGTTCTTCATCGTATGGGGTTCACTTCTCATTTTAGATCCTCTAGTGCTATTTTGGGTAGAGAGGGGCCCCATTCAAAAGATAATAATATATTTGTACGACAAAGTACTGTATCCGATGTTAATTATTCTGATATTGCTCCAATTTAATATCGGGTACATCGAGAAGAAAACCAACCAGGTCGTTCTGGAATCTTGGATGATCATTTGCAAGTACTTGAAGACATACTTCTTCTTCGATTTCCTGGCCGCCATCACTAATCCGCAGCTAATGAACTTACTTGTGATAGAAAGGGTGGCACCCGATAACACATTGAATAGTGCTCGGATTCGTGCTTCCCTTGGTATTTATATTATACGTATAGTTGCTATTTTCGCAAGAATTAACACCGTGTTAAAGTTTTTGAAAGATATCCTTTCCACCCTGAAAATGAATAAAAAGTTGCGATCCATAATACTGCACACGATCAAGACGATTATCTATCTCCATATCTTGACCGGGCTTCTATTCTTACTGCCATTAATGGATGTACTATTAACTCGGGAATTTCGCGCTAAGTCCTGGATGATTCAGGCCTTAATCAAAGGCAAAGGCGTAACTTTCGAACACCAATATGTAAGATATTGGTATTTCGAGGCATTTATTATGGTCTCCTGTTATTTCTTTGGAATATCTCACTGGTACGACATAGACGAGTTCAACGAACAGATAGGTATCAGTTTTGTATCCTTCTTTGGAAGATTGTACACTCTCTACCTCCTGGCTGATATCCTCAGAGTATTCGGACTGGTAGGCGTCTCCGAAAGTTTGTACGAGAGAAACATGTCGTTACTGCATCAATACATGGAAGCAACAAATCTACCAGACAGCTTGAGAATTAGGATGCAGAGGTTTTACAAGTTTAAATTTGGAGGACGCTACTTTGAAGAAAAGCAAATCATCAACTCCCTCTCCGAAAGTTTGCGCACTGAATTGTTTCTGTTTTCTGCAAATAAGCTTGTCGAAAATGTGGAAATCTTCAAGAAGCTGCCGAAACCAACGCTTGCGGCTATGGTAGTGTCCATGACATCGGAAACCTATTCTCCCCGGGACGTCATCATCAAGTTGGGAGCGGAAATAAACCAACTGTACTTCATATCTACCGGAACTGTGGCCGTCATAAACAGATATGGGGTGGAGCTGTGCCACTTGAAAGACGGCGATGAGTTTGGGACCAGTTGCCTCAGCTTCAAACCACAGGTCTATGCCATAGTGGCGGTGGAGACGACGGAAGTGTTTACTATAGACAAAAATTTGTTCCTGAATTTCCTGCAACCCTACCCCGAAGTGATGGTAGAATTTTATCGGAGAGCAACTAAGAGGTTTGATAATTTACAGAAGTTGGAAAACATTACCAAGGATGTCGATATAATATCTGACCTTCGATCTGGAAAAATCCTGGAAATGTTCAACAAAAGATTAACGGTGGACGGATAGGTCTTGGATTTGATTTGTTGGAATTCCATTATAGATTAATTAATGTTTGAGTTATAATTGAGATGATATTGTTTAGTTTTTCCGTACCATATGTACATGTGTACGTGAGACACTACAGGTTTATGAAATATTATTAGCAATTAGCTATGAGTGCAAAATTATTCTATTTATTTTGTTTAAGCAAAAATAAGGCATAATAAATGCCGAATGTTAGAAAACATGTTTTATTACAAAAAACCTAGCGACTTTTGTATATCAAAACGAGAGCAGAGTCGACTTTGTGGATTGTCTCGTCCAAGGTACACATCTAATAAAAAAATGGACGATTTAAAAATTCTACGCTGAATTCTCTCATTCATCGAAGTATACGTGATATATACAGGGACATTCAGGTGACCACCTCTCCAGACGTAACTCTCTCTCAGACGTAACTCCAAAACTAATAGGGATATAAATTTAAAATTTATATGCACCTGCCCTGCTGGAGAAAGGATACCCATTATTTGGCAAAGGACAACTTCGTCATAAGCTATACGGATTGAACAATTTCTGCATTACAATCTGTTACAATACGTAAATTTAATTTTTCCTATAAAATTCAATGTTGCTGCCCGAATTGTAATAAATTTACATTCTTAGGACTGTACGATTAATCTAAATTTCTTCTGGAGTTACCCTTTCCTGCCAAAAGAAATTACATTGGATAAAAAACTCTTCGAGACTTTATCTTAAAAGCCTTTAATACCTATGCTGCGCAGTAGCCCGTGAGCTGTCAAGCAGTATTCATCTCGTCTGACATTTTGCACGACAATGTCGAAATCTCGCCACTTGTGCCGCTTACCATTAAAAGACAAATCCGGTTTGCCCAGACTACCTCCCAACGCCACATGGGTGAAGAGATGCATCAGACAGTTAAGGAAAATGTTACTGGTGTATTCCAACCACTATAAGTGCAAAAGAATATTCCGCAACCAGTCTGCAATTCGAATGGCCAAGAAAAATCACGCCACAGGTCCCTATTTTTTCGTTATCCACCCATTAAGCCTTTTAAACCTAATCCTGGAGGTAATGTTCTTCATCGTATGGGGTTCACTTCTCATTTTACATCCTCTATCGGTATTTTGGGTAGGTGATACTTTAGGCCCCATTCAAGAGATAATGTTAGAATTGGACAAAAATGTATTCTATCCGATGTTAATTATTCTGATATTGCTCCAATTTAATATTGGGTACATCGAGAAGAAATCCAACCAGGTCGTTCTGGAATCTTGGAAAATCATTTGCAAGTACTTGAAGACATACTTCTTCTTCGATTTCCTGACCGCCATGGGTAATAGGCGCATAATGCACTTACTTGTGATACAACGGGTGGCACCCGGTGGCATATTGAATAATGATTGGGTACGTGCCAACCTTGGTATTTATATTATACGTGTAGTTGCTATTTCCGCAAGAATTAACACCGTGTTAAAGTTTTTGAAAGATATCCTTTCCACCCTGAAAATGAATAAAAAGTTGCAATCTATACTACTGCACACGATCAAGACGATTATCTATCTCCATATCTTGGCCGGGCTTCTATTCTTAGTGCCATTTGTAGATATACTATTAACTCAGGAATTTAGCGAAAAGTCCTGGCTCATTCAAGCTTTTAGGAAAGAGGAAGATGTAACTTTCGAGAACGAATATGTAAGATATTGGTATTCCGAGGCATTTATTATGGTCTCCTGTTATTTCTTTGGAATATCTCACTGGTACGACATAGACGAGCTCTACGAACAGATATGCATCAGTATTGTATCCTTCTTTGGAAGATTGTACACTCTGTACCTCCTGGCTGATATCCTCAGAGTATTCGGACTGGTAGGCGTCTCCGAAAGTTTGTACGAGAGAAATATGTCGTTACTGCATCAATACATGGAAGCTACAAATTTACCAGACAGCTTGAGAATTAGGATGCAGAGGTTTTACAAGTTTAAATTTGGAGGACGCTACTTTGAAGAAAAGCAAATCATCAACTCCCTCTCCGAAAGTTTGCGCACTGAATTCTTTCTATTTGCTGCAAATAAGCTTGTCGAAAATGTGAGAGTCTTCAAGAAGCTGCCGAAACCAACGCTTGCGGCTATGGTAGCGTCCATGACATCGGAAACCTATTCCCCCCGGGATGTCATCATCAAGTTGGGAGCGCAAATAGACCAACTGTACTTCATATCTACCGGCACTGTGGCCGTCATAAACAGATATGGGGTGGAGCTGTGCCACTTGGAAGACGGCGACGAGTTTGGGACCAGTTGCCTCACGCTCAAACCACAGGTCTATGCCATAGTGGCGGTGGAGACGACGGAAGTGTTTACTGTAGACAAAAATTTGTTCCTGAATTTCCTGCAACCCTACCCTGAAGTGCTGATAGAATTTTATCGGGCAGCAACTAAGAGGCTGGATAATATACAGAAGTTGGAAAACATTAGCAAGGATGTCGATATAATATCTGACCTTCGATCTGGAAAAATCCTCGAAATGCTCAACAAAAGATTAACGGTGGACTGATATGTCTTGGGTTTGATTTGTTGGCATTCTATTATAGATTAATTAATATTTGAGTTATAATTTAGATATTATTGTTTAGTTTTTCTGTACCATAAGTAGATGTGTAAGTTAGATACTACAGGTTTATGAAATATTATTAACAATTAGCTATGAGTGCAAAATTATTCAATTTATTTTCTTTAAGCAAAAATAAGGCATAATAAATGCCGAATGTTACAAAACAGGTTTTATTACAAAAAAACCTAGTGACCTTTGTATATCAAAAGGAGAGCAGTATACGTGATATATACAGGGACATTCACGTGACCGACGTAACCCTCTCTCAGACGTAACTCCAAAACTAATAGGGATATAAATTTAAAATTTATATGCACCTGCCCCGCTGGGGAAAGGATCAGGTACTCATTATTTGGCAAAGGACAACTTCTGCCAGAGGATCTGAATAAACTCTCACCCAACAAGGTGATCAGCTTCATTAAGAGGCTGGACCTGTTGGGTGAAATATAAGTAGGTGTGAGCCACAATAGACCACATGGTCGCGGTGGAGGGTCTGGTTTTCGGCCCACTCACTTTTAAGCCTAACCTAACCTAAATTTAAAATTTTAACAGATGCCATTTTGGCGGGAGATCTATTTTTTTAAATATTTCGGATTGTCTTCTACTTCCCAATTATACCAGAAGTCTATGTCAATTTGTTTATTTTAAAGGAAACACCCTATCTATTTTTGAATTTCCGAAAAGAACATAAAGTTCAGAGTCAAATATATGTCACGTACTCCATCGCTGAACTCAGCCGTTTCGGAGATATTTCACATTTTATAAAAAAATTCACAGGTGCAAGGGTTTGCGAGAAGCTTTATAACGTTTTTCGTTTAACAAGTGTTTATTTGATGCTTAGCAAAAGGAAAGGGTCTAAGTTGTGGTACAGTTAAGAGGAAAGATAAATTTAATAGTACTACATTAAATTTTATACCGGGTTTCCCATTTCATTTGACTAATGGCAATTAACATGGGCTATTACATTTCATTAAATTTTATATTCCCAGGGCACACTATGAGAAATACTGCTAAGGGAATCGATAGTACTGACTGTCAAACACTTCTGATTACCAAAATACTAAAGCGAAGTGCTTTTTTAATTATAATATCAATAAAAATTCGTTTTAAGTTAATAGGTGTAGTTTACATAACTGTTTTAAGAAACATTGTTAAACGTCATCCGGTGGACTAGTTGGTTGAGCGGCAGTGTTTCAAACTGAGCCGTGAAGTTTTGCAGGTTCGAATCCCGCCAGAGACAACTTCTTTTTTTTCTTTTTCATTAATTAGAAATTATTAGTGTTTACTTATTCGAATAAATATAGTTTATTGTCAGTACCTAGTATTTATTTTTGAAAGTCACAATATTTGCTTATCAAAAAAAAAAAATAATAAAACATGTTTTAATTGGTTCGTTTCTTTATCTTTAGCTAAAGCTACTATCTTATAAAATAAGTAATCATCAAGCAACATATTTTTTATTTATTACATGCATTGTGCTTTTACTAATAGTATACTTATCTCTGCTAATAGATATTGAGTGAAACAGTTACAGAGGAACTGTTGTGAATTAGTAATAGGTTTTTTTAAATAAAAAACTATAATTCTAAAATTATGAGATTTGTTAAATAAGAATATATTTTAAAAAACTCATCATATTTTAAAAAAACTCCTCAAAAAAAAACCTATTACTAATTGACGACAGTTCCTCTGTAACTGTTTAACTCAATATCCAGATTGAGGTATAATATGTAGTAACTATTAGCAGAGATAAGTTACACTATTATTAGTAAAAGCACAGTGCAATAAATAAAAAATATGTTGCTTGTTGATTACTTATTTTATAAGATAGTAGCTTTAGCTAAAGATAAAGGAAACGAACCAATTAAAACATGTTTTATTTTTTTTTTGATAAGCAAATATTGTGACTTTCAAAAATAATAACTAGGTACTGACAATGAATCATATTTATTCGAATAAGTAAACACGAATAATTTGTAATTAATGAAAAATTAAAAAAAAAAGTTGTCTCTGGCGGGATTCCAACCTGCAAAATTTCGCGGCTCAGTTTGAAACACTGCCGCTCAACCAACTAGTCCACGGGATGACGTTTAACAATGTTTCTTAAAACAGTTATGTTTTTTCTACACCTTTTAACTTAAAACGAATTTTTATTGATATTTTAATTAAAAAAGCACTTCGCTTTAGTATTTTGGTAATCAGAAGTGTTTGACAGTCAGTACTATCGATTCCGTTGGCAATATTTTTCATAGTGTGCCCTGGGAATATAAGATTCAATGAAATGTAATAGCCCATGTTAATTGCCATTAGTCAAATGAAATGGGAAACCCGGTATATTTCCCCATTACATTTTGGAAAATTAAGCAGCGAAAACATTTTTAAATCAAATGGAGTACCTGTATCTTTTTACATCATGTTATTTAAAATTAAATCCTCTTTCTTCAAGTATACACTCTGGTTGTTAAAACTACAACTTTTTTAAGATAATTTAGAGAATTTTGAAATGAAATATCTCTATTTACATTTAGTTTATTAACTTTTTGTACAGAGAATTTTGATTTAAACAGGCAGGGTGGAACAAACGAATCATTTTATTAACATTTCTATTTGGCATAAAAATTTTGCTCACATTCTTGCTCACAATCAAACTTGTTTTATATTGATGGGCAATGTTAAAAAATAATTAGAAGAATCTGTGGAACTTTCAACCAGCATTTTCCTCTGCTGCTACCCATAACGGAAAAACTTTTGGAGAATCGAATCCATTTTTTTAATTTTGGAAAAATAAATGCTGCCAAGGAAATAATCAGTCCAGTAAATACGGATGAAACTAACAGACTACCTAAAAAAAATATTAAATTGAAGATCGATGGATTCGATCATGGCTGTGGCCACCACGATCAATGGACTTTAACTTCACTTGATTTTTATTTATGGGGTGGAATAAAAAGTATAGTTTATGTTAGTTCCATATTTTTGGTAGTCGAGTTCTATTTCCAATTTTGTTTTTTTAAGAATGTCCAAGACCAAGATAGAAATCGGCGAATTAAAAATTATTATTATTATTTATACCCCATTTCTTCTCGTATTGTCAAGCTGAGGACCAAAATTACTGAAACGTACCGTGTCGTGATCGATGGTGGTCCGTCTTGCATTCCTGACTGCCAACTCTGAATGGCTCCCACAGCCACTGTGTGTCACCCCGACGAAGACAACCCTCTAGGGGTACCAGCTTCGCTATTACCGTCAACGTTGCCGCATTCCTTGTATGCCTTCTCTGTATATAGGGTGTGTCACGGCGACGGTCCGTATTGGAGTCTAATTGCGTCCGACAGGGCACCTAAAGCAGATGTGGAGAAACTCTAACCTTGGAATCATCGGATTTCGTCATCGACTTATATTTTGTATTATATTATACCTGCATATATCGACAGCCTGACAAAGCTCAATGATATATTATATATTTAAAAGACCATCAGGTTCCACGATGAAGAAAATTGTATATAAACTTCTAGAGGAAAGCCGCGGCGATAGCTCAGTCTCTTAGGTGCTGGGTGGTAGCTTGTGACTAACAGAATGGTATATCGCGGCGCGAGTTCGAATCTCGGCAGGGGAGAAATGGGACCTCTCCCAGGGAATGGTTGTGTGTCTGCGTTTTTTTCGTGTGTAACCTCCATGTACACAAGCCTGAGGCTTCCAGAAGGGAGGTTGTCCATTTCTGTGGTGTGTGTTATAAAGGCATATCTTTCCCTTGTTACATATGTACTTATCTTTCAAAAAGAGAAATTTGCATGAACACGTGTCTATAATTGTTTACCTCATTGCTTGGAAGACAAAGTCACTGTATGGAAGACGACAGTGGCATCATCGTGTTCTGACATTGAATACTATAAATTCAATTTTCAAATGTTACTATTATCAAAGTTTGTCAAAATGGACAAAATATTAAATGGGTAGGAAAACCGTGGTTTTCATTGATGTTTGTGAATATTTAGAGATAGTTTGTTTCATGTTAATCTGAATGCATAGAAGAGCAGCAGGCAGCAGGTAAAAGTTATCTGATCATGATTTAGGCTTATTTCCAATCAATTTTGTATGAGGATCGCTTTAGTGTTGTGGTTTCTTTAAAATATCAATGTGTGAAATCCTTACAGAACAACAATAACTTCCAAAACTAATAAAACACAACACTAACAAACTAACTATAAAAACGGCAATAACAGAACCCTAAAACAATAACAAATAAATCAGTTAAGACACACACAACAGCAGAACGTTAACCTAAAACACATTTGAGAGTCACAGTTGTCACTTGTCAGGAAACTCGAAAATTCTGGTTTTGAAAAACCAGATCACATTTGACAAATTTATTTTGTCCAAGAATATTAATTTTGAGCTGAAAACTAGAAAGTCTTGGAGTCATTTCTATGAATATAAAATCGAAGCGTGGTATTATGAATTTTAATCCACTGGTGTATTAGAAGGCCTCTAATCCACGGAAAACAGACGCATTTAAACCTTCCTAATATGGTGGTCGTGGATAAAAGGTTTAAAGTCGATTGAAGTCAATTTTTTATCATAAGCTATACGGATTGAACAATTCCTGCATTACAATTTCTCACAACACATAAAATTAAATATTTTCCTATAAAATTCAATATTGCTGCCCGAATTTTAATAAATTTACATTCTTAGGACTGTACGATTAATCTAAATTTCTTCTGGAGTTACCCTTTCCTGCCAAAAGAAATTACATTGGATAAAAAACTCTTCGAGACTTTATCTTAAAAGCCTTTAATACCTATGCTGCGCAGTAGCCCGTGAGCTGTCAAGCAGTATTCATCTCGTCTGACATTTTGCACGACAATGTCGAAATCTCGCCACTTGTGCCGCTTACCATTAAAAGACAAATCCGGTTTGCCCAGACTACCTCCCAACGCCACGTGGGTGAAGAGATGCATCAGACAGTTAAGGAAAATGTTGCTGGTGTATTCCAACCACTTTAAGTGCAAAAAAATATTCCGCAACCAGTCTGCAATTCGAATGGCCAAGAAAAATCACGCCACAGGTCCCTATTTTTTCGTTATCCACCCATTAAGCCTTTTAAACCTAATCCTGCAGGTAATGTTCTTCATCGTATGGGGTTCATTTCTCATCTTAGATCCTCTATCGGTATTTTGGTTAGAAGTTAGCCCCAATCAAAGGATAATATTAAATTTGAAAGACAATGTACTGCTTCCGATGTTAATTATTCTGATATTGCTCCAATCTAATATCGGGTACATCGAGAAGAAAACCAACCAGGTCGTTCTGGAATCTTGGATGATCATTTGCAAGTACTTGAAGACATACTTCTTCTTCGATTTCCTGACCGCCATCTCTAATAAGCAGATAAGTAAATTAGTTTTGAAGCAATTTTTAGGGGAACATGAGAAATGGAATAATTCTGTGACACGTGCTTTCCTTGGTATTTATATTATACGTATAGTTGCTCTTTCCGCAAGAATTAATACTTTGTTAAAGTTTTTGAAAGATATCCTTTCCACCCTAAAAGTGAATAAAAAGTTGCAATCCATAATACTGCACGCGATCAAGACCTTTATCTATCTCCACATATTGACCGGGATTCTGTTCTTAGTACCAATGACGGATATAGTATTAACTAGGGAATTACGCGTTAAGTCCTGGATAGTTCATGCCTTAATAAAAAATAATGACGCACATTTCGGAAACGAATATGTAAGATATTGGTATTGCGAGGCATTTCTCATGGTCAGCTGTTATTTCTTTGGAATATCTCACTGGTACGACATAGACGAGTTCTACGAACAGATATGCATCAGTATTGTATCCTTCTTTGGAAGATTGTACACTCTCTACCTCCTGGCTGATATCCTCAGAGTATTCGGACTGGTAGGCGTCTCCGAAAGTTTGTACGAGAGAAATATGTCTTTACTGCGTCAATACATGGAAGCCACAAATCTACCAGACAGCTTGAGAATTAGGATGCAGAGGTTTTACAAGTTTAAATTTGGAGGACGCTACTTTGAAGAAAAGGAAATCATCAACTCCCTCTCCGAAAGTTTGCGCACTGAATTGTTTCTGTTTTCTGCAAATAAGCTTGTCGAAAATGTGGGAATCTTCAAGAAGCTGCCGAAACCAACGCTTGCGGCTATGGTAGCGTCCATGACATCGGAAACCTATTCCTTCCGGGACGTCATCATCAAGTTGGGAGCGCAAATAAACCAACTGTACTTCATATCTACCGGCACTGTGGCCGTCATAAACAGATATGGGGTGGAGCTGTGCCACTTGGAAGACGGCGACGAGTTTGGGACCAGTTGCCTCACGCTCAAACCACAGGTGTATGCCATAGTGGCGGTGGAGACGACGGAAGTGTTTACTGTACACAAAAATTTGTTCCTGAATTTCCTGCAACCCTACCCTGAAGTGATGGTAGAATTTTATCGGGCAGCAACTAAGAGGCTGGATAATATACAGAAGTTGGAAAACATTACCAAGGATGTCGATATAATATCTGACCTTCGATCTGGAAAAATCCTTGAAATGTTCAACAAAAGATTAACGGTGGACTGATATGTCTTGGGTTTGATTTGTTGACATTCGATTATAGATTAATTAATATTTGAGTTATAATTTAGATATTATTGTTTAGTTTTTCGGTACCATAAGTAAATGTGTAAGTTAGATACTACAGGTTTATGAAATATTATTAACAATTAGCTATGAGTGCAAAATTATTCTATTTATTTTCTTTAAGCAAAAATAAGGCATAATAAATGCCGAATGTTACAAAACAGGTTTTATTACAAAAAAAACCTAGTGACTTTTGTATATCAAAACGAGAGCAGAGTCGACTTTGTGGATTGTCTCGTCCAAGGTACACATCTAATAAAAAAAATGGACGATTTAAAAATTCTACGCTGAATTCTCTCATTCATCGAAGTATACGTGATATATTCAGGGTCATTCACGTGACCACCTCTCCAGACGTAACCCTCTCTCAGACGTAACTCCAAAACTAATAGGGATATAAATTTAAAATTTATATGCACCTGCCCCGCTGGGGAAAGGATCAGGTACTCATTATTTGGCAAAGGACAACTTCTGCCAGAGGATCTGAATAAGCTCTCACCCAACAAGGTGATCAGCTTCATTAAGAGGCTGGACCTGTTGGGTGAAATATAAGTAGGTGTGAGCCACAATAGACCACATGGTCGCGGTGGAGGGTCTGGTTTTCGGCCCACTCACTTTTAAACCTAACCTAACCTAAATTTAAAATTTTAACAGATGCCATTTTGGCCGGAGATCTATTGTTTTAAATATTTCGGATTGTCTTCTACTTCCCAATTATACCGGAAGTCTATGTCAATTTGTTTATTTTAAAGGAAACACCCTATCTATTTTTGAATTTCCGAAAAGAACATAAAGTTCAGAGTCAAATATATGTCACGTACTCCATCGCTGAACTCAGCCGTTTCTGAGATATTTCACATTTTATAAAAAAATTCACAGGTGCAAGGGTTTGCGAGAAGCTTTATAACGTTTTTCGTTTAACATGTGTTTATTTGATGCTTTGCAAAAGGAAAGGGTCTAAGTTGTGATACACTCTAGAGGAAAAGTAAATTTAATAGTACTACACTAAATTTTCTATATTTCCCCATTACATTTTGGAAAATTAAGCAGCGAAAACATTTTCTCAATCAAATGGAATACCTGTATCTTTTTACATCATGTTATTTAAAATTAAATCCTCTTTCTTCAAGTATACACTCTGGTTGTTAAAACTATAACTTTTGAAATATGAAATTTTTTAAGAGAATTTTGAGAATTTTGAAATAAAATATCTCTATTTACATTTAGTTTATTAACTTTTTATTCAGAGGATTTTGATTTAAACAGGCAGGTTGGAACAAACTAATCATTTTATTGGCATAAAAATTTTGCTCAGATTCTTGAACGTTATCTTCCATATTTCTGTATGAAGTGTGTTGCAATCGAGTACTCAAATGAAGAATCAAACTTTTGTTACATTGATGGACAATATTAAAAAATAATTAGAATAATCTGTGGAACTTTCAATTAAAAATAATATTAAATTATGTCCAGTGTCCGCGACGACACTGGTGAACTATGCAGTACTAATTTAGATTGTGCTGAATCTTTCGCTAGGGTCTTTTAACATATATATACTCGTGAGCCAAACGGTCCCCTCCCCATTCCACTTACACCTAGAATTCAACAGTCCCTAGAAACCGTTGCGATAAATGAACGAGACATTCTATACCATTTAAAAAACCTTCGCACGGATTTAGCGCCTGGTCCTGACGGTTTATCGGCTTTGGTTTTGAAATACTGTGCAAGTAATTTAACAGGTCCACTCAGCCGTATCTTCCAACAGTCAATTAGAACATCCACGCTTCCCTCTGGCTGGTTAGTGGCATCATCGATTGCAATATTTAAAAAGGGAGATAAACAGATCCTAACAATTATAGACAGATAAGTATCATGAGTATCTGTCTCAAAATTCTAGAAAGAATAATTGTGTCTCAAATCATGAATTTCATTATGGTAAATAACATTCTGCCCCAAACACAACACGGCTTCACTAGAGGAAGATCTACCACTACAAACTTGTTAGTAAGTCTAAATTATTGGACTTACTTATTGGACCACGGGGACCCGGTTGATTCAGTTTATTTAGAATTTTCAAAGGCGTTTGATAAAGTGCCCAAAAATCGACTACTTCTAAAGCTGGATCACTTGGGTATTCGTGGCAATTTAAATTCCTGAATTGAAGCGTATTTAACCAACAGATCTTTCTCAGTACGTGTGGGCTCTGACCACTCTTCTTATCATAACGTTCTGTCCGGAGTACCACAAGGCTCTGTTCTCGGCCCAATTTTGTTTCTAATATATTCTTCTGACTTAGACACAATAATAACCGTTCCACATAACTTTTATGCCGACGATACAAAACTGTACGCTAACCCTCTAGTAAACTACAACTCTGTTCAAAATAGTCTTGATGAAGTTAAAAAATGGTGTGATACGTGGTTAATTCCTCTTAACACGTCTAAATGCACTGTATTGCATATGGGTAACAATAACCCCCACCACATCTATTTGCTTAATAATGAACCTATTATTTCAACCAACGAGCAAGTGGATCTAGGTGTCACTATCAATACCAAGCTTTCCTGGTCCAGTCACATTGGCAAAATATCAAAAAGAGCCAACCAAACTTGTTACCAATTATTCAAAGTTTTCCAAAATCCTACACCCGAATTATTCCGTATCCTATTTAAAACTTATGTTAGGCCACTGCTGGAATATGCTGCACTAATTTGGTCGCCACATCTCATCAAAGACATCAAACTTATCGAAAACGTTCAACGTCGAGCAACAAAAAAGATTCCTCATATCCATACACTAGCATACCCAGAACGGTTGCAGTATCAGAATCTTCCTCTCATGTCAGAACGAAGGTCCAGAGGAGACATGATATTTACTTATAAAATCTTACATGATCACTTCCAGGACGATATCAGGAATCTACTGACCTTAAACCCAGACCAGAGGCTACGTGGTCATCAATGGAAATTGCAGAAAGAAAATTTTAGGACAACAATCCGGCAAAATTTTTTCTCAAACAGAGTGTTTAACAACTGGAACACACTCCCAGGTGATGTGGTAACTGCAAGTGGTGTGAATGTGTTCAAAAATATGTATGACAATTGCATTAATCATGCGTTCATTTAATGTGGGTTAACTTTAACTTTATACAGTGGAGCACAATTGTATACGAACTCAGTGTGGTAGTTATTTTGTAAAACTGTTAGAAGATTATTTTGCAGAACTTTGTATATTTTGCTTTCTGTTTTGCATATTGTATTGTTTTTTAATTTTGTAATTGAGCAATATAAGTCTTAAATGACCTCTGCTCTATTCTTTAGTATAATAATAATAATAATAATAAAAAAATTGAAGATCGATGGACTTTAACTTCACTTGATTTTTATTTATGGGGTGGAATATGTTTATGTTAGTTCCATATTTTTGGTAGTCGAGTTATATTTTCAATTTTGTTTTTTTATTCATAATGTTTGTTTATATTGTATTCTTGTTGTTTTCGGTTGCACCACAGTTTACTCATGTTCTTTGCTGAAACTACATTGTAATCGTGGCTAATTTAGTATCAATTTCTAACAATTTTTTTTAAATTATTGAAGAAAATAAATAAATAAATCAAAAAAAAGTTGCGGTTTTAATTTCTACAAGGAATATACTGGAATAAGCAAATTTCAAGCAAATTCAAGGTCATTGCAGTTGCTTGTTGCTTGTGAACTTTATGATAGTTGAAGCAGACAAATACTAAGCGGCGAATTCGCCATCTAAAAATCCTTTAAAATTTCCACGATTGTCCGAACACTCCGATTCAATGTGAGCTCGAAGTGCCAACTCTTGTCTGCCTAAATAAATCGCTGCGCGAATAGGTAATTGCATAAACCGTCTATTTAAAAGGACGTCATCGCTACACTGTTTAATATACAGGGTGTCCACCTAGTGCGCGTAAGTCCAATATCTGGGTTAATAAAAGAGATAATTTAATTTTTTTTTCTACAGGGTTGTCTAATATCCCGAGCTGCACAAAATGAAAATATATTTACATATTCAGGGTGTTCAGTTTTTCCTGGACAGGTACCAACTTCGATTTTCTAAATGGAAATATATATTTTTTATTGCTTTTTCGAACTAAACCCTTGATTTTAGTAGGACTTTCATCAGCCTTCCCTATACCTAACTTAAACTGTTTTTGAAATATTGACGGGTGAATATTGACATTTTTGCAACTTTGACACCCTGTAAAATCTAAACGGTTTGAGATCAAGCAAAACGGTTTGCACATTCCTATCTTAACTTTTCATAAGCTATCGTTTGGTACTAATTTCAAATTTATCCAGGAATTAAAAATTTTCAAAATTTTCAGAAAATTTTAAATTTTTGGATAATTCTGAAATTAGTACCAAACGATAGCTTATGAAAAGTTAAGATAGGAATGTGCAAACCGTTTTGCTTGATCTCAAACCGTTTAGATTTTACAGGGTGTCAAAGTTGCAAAAATGTCAATATTCACCCGTCAATATTTCAAAAACAGTTTAAGTTAGGTATAGGGAAGGCTGATGAAAGTCCTACTAAAATCAAGAGTTTAGTTCGAAAAAGCAATAAAAAATATATATTTCCATTTAGAAAAACGAAGTTGGTACCTGTCCAGGAAAAACTGAACACCCTGAATATGTAAATATATTTTCATTTTGTGCAGCTCGGGATATTAGACAACCCTGTAGAAAAAAAAATTAAGTTATCTCTTTTATTAACCCAGATATTGGACTTACGCGCACTAGGTGGACACCCTGTATAGTGTGGATTTTTCCCTCAAAGCGCCTTCGATTGTATTGAGGTTTTTTCTAAATTCTGCGAACATTAATGCACACCGTATATGTTCTAAAGAAGCATCGTGCTTACGACAGCCTCGCGTAAGATTCCCAAAATTGTTAAATCCCTCCTTATTCCACACAACCAATTTTACCACTCATTTCGAAACTTCCGAACGAGCACTTTGTCTTTTGACTGTCCCTTTTTTTCGAAATCGAGAGAAGGTACAGGTCTCTCGCAATTTAAAAAATCTTTTTTGTCCTCATTTTTCCATCTAGAAAATGGTGTTTCTAATAAAACACAAACTGGATCATACATAGGAAACATTTCTACGCTTGATAGAAAACAATGATTATTTATTATTATAAGAATTGTTTTTTAACCGGCGGACGGTTGCATGTAATAAATAAAAAATATGTTGCTTGTTGATTACTTATTTTATAAGATAGTAGCTTTAGCTAAAGATAAAGGAAACGAACCAATTAAAACATGTTTTATTATTTTTTTGATAAGTAAATATTGTGACTTTTAAAAATAATAACTAGGTACTGACAATGAACCATATTTATTCGAATAAGTAAACACTAATAATTTTTAATTAATGAAAAAGTAAATAAAAAAAGTTGTCTCTGGCGGGATTTGAACCTGCAAAATTTTCCGTTTCAGTTTTAACCAACTAGTCCACCAGATGACATAACATAACGTTCCTTAAAACGCCTATATAAACTACATCTATTAACTTAAAACGAATTTTTATTAAAGAAGCATTTCACTTTAGTATTTTGGTAATCAGAAGTGTTTGACAGTCAGTACTATCGATTCCGTTAGCAATATTTCTCATAGTGTCAATGAATGCCCTGGGAATATAAAATTTAATGAAATATAATAGCCCATGTTAATTGCCATTAGTCAAATGAAATTGGAAACCCGGTATGTACTTATCTTTCAAAAACAGAAATGTGCATGAACAGGTATCTATAATTGTTTACCTCATTTCTTGGAAGACATAAAGTCACTGTATGGAAGACGACAGTGGCTTGATGAGAGACGCTCTCTATCAAGCCATTGTATGGAAGACCAATAAGTAGCATCATCGTGTTCTGACATTGAATACTATAAATTCAATTTTCAAATGTTACAATTATCAAATTTTGTCAAAATGGACAAAATATTAAATGGGTAGGAAAATGGAAAAATGGGTTGGTAGTCGAGTTCTATTTCCAATTTTGTTTTTTTAAGAATGTCCAAGACCCAGATAGAAATCGGCGAATTAAAAATTATTATTATTATTTATGCCCCATTTCTTTTCGTATTTTCAAGCTGAGGACCAAAATTACTGAAACGTACCGTGTCGTGATTGATGGTGGTCCGTCTTGCATTCCTGACTGCCAACTCTGAATGACTCCCACAGCCACTGTGTGTCACCCCGACGAAGACAACCCTCTAGAGGTACCAGCTTCGCTATTACCGTCAACGTTGCCGCATTCCTTGTATGCCTTCTCTGTATATAGGGTGTGTCACGGCGACGGTCCGTATTGGAGTCTAATTGCGTCCGACAGGGCACCTAAAGCAGATGTGGAGAAACTCTAACCTTGGAATCATCGGATTTCGTCATCGACTTATATTTTGTATTATATTATACCTGCATATATCGACAGCCTGACAAAGCTCAATGATATATTATATATTTAAAAGACCATCAGGTTCCACGATGAAGAAAATTGTATATAAACTTCTAGAGGAAATCCGCGGCGATAGCTCAGTCTCTTAAGTGCTGGGTGGTAGGTTGTGACTAACAGAATGGTATATCGCGGCGCGAGTTCGAATCTCGGCAGGAGAGAAAAGGCACCTCTCCCAGGGAATGGTTGTGTGTCCGCGTTTTTTTCATGTGTACCCTCCCTCTACACAAGCCTGAGGCTTCCAGAAGGGAGGTTGTCCATTTCTGTGGTGTGTGTTATAAAGGCATATCTTTCCCTTGTTACATATGTACTTATCTTTCAAAAAGAGAAATTTGCATGAACACGTGTCTATAATTGTTTACCTCATTGCTTGGAAGACAAAGTCACTGTATGGAAGACGACAGTGGCATCGTCGTGTTCTGACATTGAATACTATGAATTCAATTTTCAAATGTTACAACTATCAAATTTTGTCAAAATGGACAAAATATTAAATGGGGGGGAAAATCGTGCAGTGGTTTTCATTGTTGTTTGTGAATCTTTAGAGATAGTTTGTTTCATGTTAATCTGAATGCATAGAAGAGCAGCAGGCAGCAGGTAAATGTTATCTGATCATGATTTAGGCTTATTTCCAATCAATTTTGTATGAGGATCGCTTTAGTGTTGTGGTTTCTTTAAAATATCAATGTGTGAAATCCTTACAGAACAACAATAACTTCCAAAACTAATAAAACACGACACTAACAAACTAACTATAAATACGGCAATAACAGAAACCTTAAACAATAACAAATAAATCAGTTAAGACACACACAACAGCAGAACGTTAACCTAAAACACATTTGAGAGTCACAGTTGTCACTTGTCAGGAAACTCGAAAATTCTGGTTTTGAAAAACCAGATCACATTTGACAAATTTATTTTGACCAAGAATATTAATTTTAAACTGAAAACTAGAAAGTCTTGGAATCATTTCTATGACTATAAAATCGAAGCGTGGTATTATGAATTTTAATCCACTGGTGTATTAGAAGGCCTCTTATCCACGGAAAACAGACGCATTTAAACCTTCCTAATATGGTGGTCGTGGATAAAAGGTTTAAAGTCGATTGAAGTCAATTTTTTATCATAAGCTATACGGATTGAACAATTCCTGCATTACAATTTCTCACAACACGTAAAATTAAATATTTTCCTATAAAATTCAATATTGCTGCCCGAATTGTAATAAATTTACATTCTTAGGACTGTACGATTAATCTAAATTTCTTCTGGAGTTACCCTTTCCTGCCAAAAGAAATTACATTGGATAAAAAACTCTTCGAGACTTTATCTTAAAAGCCTTTAATACCTATGCTGCGCAGTAGCCCGTGAGCTGTCAAGCAGTATTCATCTCGTCTGACATTTTGCACGACAATGTCGAAATCTCGCCACTTGTGCCGCTTACCATTAAAAGACACATCCGGTTTGGCCAGACTACCTCCCAACGCCACGTGGGTGAAGAGATGCATCAGACAGTTAAGGAAAATGTTACTGGTGTATTCCAACCACTTTAAGTGCAAAAAAATATTCCGCAACCAGTCTGCAATTCGAATGGCCAAGAAAAATCACGCCACAGGTCCCTATTTTTTCGTTATCCACCCATTAAACCTTTTAAACCTAATCCTGGAGGTAATGTTTTTCTTCGTATGGGGTGCATTTCTCATCATAGATCCTCTATCGGTATTTTGGTTAGAACTTAACCCCAATCAAAAGACAATATTATATTGGAAAGACAATGCACTGTATCCAATGTTAATTATTCTGTTATTGCTTCAATCTAATATCGGGTACATCGAGAAGAAAACCAACCAGGTCGTTCTGGAATCTTGGAAGATCATTTGCAAGTACTTGAAGACATACTTCTTCTTCGATTTCCTGGTCGCTGTCTCTAATAAGCAGATAAGTAAATTAATTGTGAAGCAATTTTCAGAGGAAAATAGGGAATGGAATAATTCTATGGCACGTGCTCACGTTTGTATTTATATTATACGTGTAGTTGCTCTTTCTTCAAGAATTAACACCGTGTTAAAGTTTTTGAAAGATATGCTTTACACCCTGAAAGTGAATAAAAAGTTGCAATCCATAATACTGCATGCGATCAAGACCTTTATCTATCTCCACATATTGAGCGGGATTCTGTTCTTAGTGCCAATAACGGATTTAGTATTAACTCTGGAATTTCGCGCTAAGTCCTGGATACTTCAGGCTTATCTAAAAGAGGAAGACATAAGTTTCGAAAGCAAATATGTAAACTATTGGTATTACGAGGCATTTCTTATGGTCTCCTGTTATTTCTTTGGAATATCTCACTGGTACGACATAGACGAGTTCTCCGAACAGATATGCATGAGTTTTGTATCCTTCTTTGGCAGATTGTACACTCTCTACCTCCTGGCTGATATCCTCAGAGTATTCGGACTGGTAGGCGTCTCTGAAAGTTTGTACGAGAGAAATATGTCTTTACTGCGTCAATACATGGAAGCCACAAATCTACCAGACAGCTTGAGAATTAGGATGCAGAGGTTTTACAAGTTTAAATTTACAGGACGCTACTTTGAAGAAAAGCAAATCATCAACTCCCTCTCCGAAAGTTTGCGCACTGAATTGTTTCTATTTGCTGCAAATAAGCTTGTCGAAAATGTGAGAATCTTCAAGAAGCTGCCGAAACCAACGCTTGCGGCTATGGTAGCGTCCATGACATCGGAAACCTATTCCCCCCGGGACGTCATCATCAAGTTGGGAGCGGAAATAAACCAACTGTACTTCATATCTACCGGCACTGTGGCCGTCATAAACAGATATGGGGTGGAGATGTGCCACTTGGAAGACGGCGACGAGTTTGGGACCAGTTGCCTCACGCTCAAACCACAGGTCTATGCCATAGTGGCGGTGGAGACGACGGAAGTGTTTACTGTAGACAAAAATTTGTTCCTGAATTTCCTGCAACCCTACCCTGAAGTGTTGGTAGAATTTTATCGGGCAGCAACTAAGAGGCTGGATAATATACAGAAGTTGGAAAACATTACCAAGGATGTCGATATAATATCTGACCTTCGATCTGGAAAAATCCTGGAAATGTTCAACAAAAGATTAACGGTGGACTGATATGTCTTGGGTTTGATTTGTTGGCATTCCATTATAGATTAATTAATATTTGCGTTATAATTTAGATGTTATTGTTTAGTTTTTCCGTACCATATGTTACATTGCGTACCATAATAAAAGTTTTCAAGTCAGTTATGGTGGACCCTTTAATATTAAAAACAAAATAATACTTACTTATGAAACACTTATCTAAGGGTATGTGGTGAATTCGATATACTTCTCTGCTTAACTTGAAAGAAGGGCGCTACTAGTTTGATTTTATCATCACACAAATAAACCAGAAAAAACTTATATTCTGTGATACCAAATTGTAGATGAAGAGAACAATTTACTAAAACCTAATACTTTGTATTTACTATGTTAGTAAAATCTTACACTTACTGTACAGATGACCCATTGAAGAGATAGAAATTTATAGAATTTCACTTTTTACCAATATAGTAGGCATGGGAAACAAACAAGTTTGACGTTTTATATATTGTTGACTACACAAATGGTTTTGCTGACTATTTTTTTCATTCTGAACCCATTAATTTTTCTAATGAAGAAGAATACAACTTAATTAACTGTTTAATTTGAGAAATAAAAATAGAAGTTTAGCAAAGGGCCTTTATTTCGAATTGTATTTATGAAACAGTTTTGTGGACTGAATAGTAACAGCTTATTTAATGCTAATCGTTGAATTTTAGATATTCAGAAAAACCACAGCCAGATGCAAGGATTTTTAAAAACTAAAATATGCTTTATAATTTATGGGTCCTATACTAAACCTAGAAGCAAAAATTACAATAAAGCCAACAGAGATGGAAAAGAAAATATTAGAATTATTTAGAGCAGAATACAAATATTTCAGGCCGAGAAATTTAGGTAATTACTTAACTACTGAAAGGAACATGATCCATCTAAATCTAATAAAGCAAAGGCTATAATAATTAAAAACTAAGGGAATTACAGTTAACTGTCAAATATTTAAATACAACAAAATTGTGTTGCTTACAGCAATACATGCTTGGCAACGTTTAAGAACACTACTAGAAATGGGAACGAAAATCGCGATGGCGATTTTCTCCCATTTCTAGCCCTACTGGGGGTCCAAGCCTGCGGCCTGGGGTCATCCTTCGGGTGACAAAAGTATATAGAATAATATTATTTTTAATAAAATATATATTAAAGAAATTTGAGATTTTATATCTGGAATGATGTAATTATACTAAACGATTTTTCTTAATGATATTTTGATGAACTGTAAGGGTACTCTATTCTTCTTGGTAAAACATCCAAGATTTTTCCATTCATTTTTTTAAGTTTTGAAAGTAGAATTAATTTTTTAGAAAACATTTTTATCAATTTTATCACCCTTCGAAAAGGTGTAACGGCGGCGTTAAAAAATATATTGCTGCCATAATTGTTGCAACAAATTAATATTGTAGATATTTACTTTTGTAAGCTAAAATGATGAATTAATGGGGTGTTTTCCTATTTTTTTCTTACATCAGCAATGGAAAGTAGTTGGAAAAAGAAGAGATCCGTACTTCTGGAATTTTAATATTGGGTTCATTTAAGTCCATAAATTATTTTTTTAATGTGCGCGATATCTATGTGACGTCACTAAGCGAAAATTCCAAATTTGCGCCATTTTTTAGTGATTTCTAGGATATTTTCATTTGTGTGGTTGGTATCACTGCGTGACAACTTTACTTTTGTTTATGTTTGAATTGTTTGGTTAGGGTAAACATCATGGTAAACATGAGACATTGTTTTTAGTTTATATTTTTACCTGTGAATTGTTGTCTCTGCCTGTGACTGATTACAAGTGTATTTATTAGTAATAGAAAAACATCGTAATTTGTGTAAAGGTAATTTTTGAATATATTTAATCGACTTTGCAGTAATACTGTTAAGTTACATACTAACCTTACATTTTTCATCCCTTTTATTTCTGAAAGGATCTATAGGATCTTTATCTTAAAAGGATCTACAACCGGTAAATTGTCTGACTTAGCCTCTATAAAACCTTGCTCCATGTTTAATAAAAGTTTACTTCACAAGAAAACAACAATACAACATGTCAAGTTGACAAGTCAAACAAAAATTGGAAATTTCAAATGTCAATTATTGTCGAAATGTCGACTGTCGTTTGTCGTCGTTACAAACTGAATATAGCCACATATTATCAGTGTGGCCTCTTTATAGATACATATTCCCTACGTTTCGCTTAGTGACGTCACGAATATAGAATAAAATTTCAAAATTGAATTAAAAATTTTCTACCGATTCAATCTTAATAATTTTTATCCTAATAAATATAAAAAAATATATATTTTATAAAAATACAGGTTTCCACTTTCACCTCGATTGAAGGAAAATACCCCATTGCAAACTTTACCTGCAGGAAGAGTAAAAACTATAGACAATGAAACAGAACAACTAAACACAAATAATTAATACATAAGTAATTGGGATTAAAAAGTAAAATAAAAAAAAAAGTTGCCTCCGGCGTGATTAGAACCTGCGAAATTCGCTGTGCATGCCATTTTTTGCAGAGGGTACAACATTTTCTGACTAGTAATTCAGAAAACTGCTCGAACTTCGTCACGCTGGGGATTCATACCTGGAGTGTTATTTTCTGAAAATTTCAGACCAGTCAGCCCAGAATAGTAAGCCGAATGGTCCCCTTTGGTCCTTTTCATTCATTCACCGGAAGTCCAGTCAATACCTTCATACAATGACTGCCTTACCTTAGTAATATTAACAATAGGCATTTTTATTTCATCCTGTTCTTGAATGTGCCAAGATCCATCTTAAGTTCACAGTGAAAGTTGACAAAAGGACAACTGTGTCGAATCCTCAGAATATAAAATTTGTTAAGTATTACTTTCAGAAAAAATATCGCATATAAATTGGCAAAATTGGGTACGACGATCAAAATCATCTTCATGTAACTCTAAATAGTCTCAAATTAAAAAAGCTGAAGCAAAACAAAAACAAGTTTTATTTAATATATTCCTCAAAATGACCCCCGTTCACGGGCAAACGATAATACAGTGTTTTCAAATTCTGTTCGAACATTACCAAAGACATCCGGTGTTATTAATCGGCATTTTTTCACAATTCTCTGATCCAACAGATCTAGTGTTTCAGATTTCGTGGCGTACCCGCGGGATTTCAAATGACCCTATAGGAGAAAGTCCACACGGGATAGATCAGGTGATCTTGGTGGCCATTCGACGGGGCCTCTTCTACCAATCCAATGCCCTGGGAAATGATCATCCAAAAATTTCCGCACAGCAACAGCATAGCGAGGGAGTGCGTCGTCTTGCTGGAATGTTATTTCATTTTCTATTAAATAATATTTAATAATAGGTATAATAATTGTAAATAGGTGTTCCCATCGAGATTTCCTTGAATAAAAAACGGTCCAACAAGATGGTTGCCCAAAATTCCATCCCAAATATTCAATTTTGAGGAGTCTGAGTATGAAATTCCCTAATTAAATGAGGATTAGTATCATTCCAATATCGACAATTGTGTCTATCCACTTCTCCGTTCAACATAAATGTACATTCGTCTAAAAAACACGTATTGTAGAGAAGATTTGGGTTCAGTAGAAGTCGCTCACTAAAATATTCGCAAAATTGGATATGACGATCAAAATCATCTTCATGTAACTCTTGAACCAACGTCATCTTAAATGGATGAAACTTGTATTTTTTCAAAATTAGATCAACACTTGAACTAGATTCGCCAAAAGCTTGAGATACTGCTTTGATCGACTGATTATTGTGCTCTGCAAGTGACCCAAAACTGCCTCTTCTACTGCTTCATTTCCAACTGGGCGATTTACTTCACGTTTCTTGTTTAGAAGCGAACCCGTTGCTACCGACTTATCCATCAGTTGTTTAACGTACTGATGGCTCACATTTTTTTCTGGATGATCAGCAAATAATACTGACGTAGTTTTCCACAGAACACCAAAGCACTATACCAACCCACAACCAACCCCACACTTTACTCCACGGGCAATGTGCCCCCAATGGCGTTTCATTAATCCATGGGGATGCCTAAAAGGCAGATACTCGAGAAAAACTTATCAAAATTAGAAGAAGACTGGCGAAAACCGCATTTCATTATATCAACTGGTTGTTATCCATATATATTAAAACGCGTCGATTCTGTCTCGCTCTAAATTCCGTCGCCGAATCAACAAAGTTTCAAAGCTATCTCCTCAGAGCGATCCCCGCGGGCCGCGGAGGTCGCCCCCGGCCTTTCCCCAATGCGTAGGGGTATCTTCGTCCCGTTTCCTACGCGTTTTCCCAATTTAAACGCCTTTTCAAAAAACCTCTGCAAAATTTTCGTTGATCGCCGTTCGGCGAGAGAGATACGGCTAGCACCGGCGTTTGTCCTCGCGCCTAATGGTCCCGTCACGCCTGCCGAAATCCCGACTTTTCGCGGGATTCCCTAGACCCTTTTTCTAATTTTACGGCTTCGAGGACCACTTCTCGCGAAAGTTTTGTCCTTTCTCTAATCCTTTGAGATTTTTTTTTTGAGACCGTACGTCGACTCCTTCTACGTCTATTTCGTCTTCGAAAATCTCGAGTCGCGTCCGACTCAACTTCTTTCTCATTTTATCTACCGATGTGAGATTGCACTAACGAGACAAGCACCTCCCAGGAAAACTGTCAAATTAATTAAACTTCAGATAGGTTATTTTCCTACGAGAAATATTGCTAACGGAATCCATAGTACTGACTGCCAAACACTTCTGATTACCAAAATACTGAAGCGAAATGCCTTTTCAATTAGAAAATCGGTAAATATTATTTTTTCAGGTTGACACGAACAGTTTAAATACTTAAACTTCTCAAGGTAAACATTTGACAACAGGCGTGGTAGCGCAACGGGAAAGTCGTAGGATTCAAAACTTCATAATGCTGATTTCGCGAGTTCGAGCACGCTGGAGGCAAACTTTTTTTTACTTTTTAATTCCAATTATTTATTAGTATTAGTATTTAGTTATTCTGTTTCATTATCCGTAGCTTTTGTTCTTTCTGCACGTAAAGTTTGGAATTATTTCGTTCATTTTGGCTGTCTGTTAAATTCATCATTTTAGTTTACAAAATTAAATATCTATAATATTTTTGGTCGCATTGATAAAATTGATAATAATGTTTACTTAAAAATAAATTCTACTTTCAGTACTTAAAAAATTATGATGTTTTACCATCAACAATAGAGTACCCTTACAATTCATCAAAATATTAAGAAAAATCGTTCAGTATAATTACATCATCATTCCAGATACAAAATTTCTTTCATATGTATTTTCTTAAAAATAATGTTACTTTAGATGCATTTGTCACCCGAAAGGTGACCCCCAGGCCGCAGGCCTGGAGCCCCGGTAGGGCTAGAAATGGGAACGAAAATCGCGACAGCCATTTTCTCCCATTTCGAGTATAGGTTTAAAAGGGGTCAAAATATAATGAGGCACCCGGTATTAAAAAGTTTTTCCATTTCCCTCTGAGATGAACCCTCTACCTAGGTGTCAAAATATAAGTAAATACCCTGTATGTTGTTAAGATCGTTAAGGCCGTTCCTCTATTCGCCAATCACGATCCAACTCGAAAGGTTTTGTAAACACCGTGGTCATAAAAAGGCCGTAACTCCGAGTAAAGCCGGGCTTAAGTCGGATTACTGTCATTTCAGTTTTCAGGGGATAATCGACTACACCTTACAGATTTAAATGCTTTCCGGCATATCTTTGTCTTAAATTATTAAGGAATAATTCGATTTCAACCACTCTTCGGCCTCCGAGTTGCTCTGAGTGTCTTTAAATACCGTAAGAACAATACAGGGCGCGTGTAAATATTGTGTACATACGATGTTTGATTTTTTATTGATCATTGTAGGTACTTTTGGATTAATTAAAGTAGCTTTACCGAGGTAATATAAAATCGTTAAGGGAACGTTACTGCATACATCATAAACATTGATTGTAGAGAACTTACTACGCCTCAATCTGTGAAGTCTGCAACTTGACCTAGATAGTAAACTTGATAGTCTGCAACTGGACCTGATAGAATGGGCATCTACATCGAACTGCACTAGACTAGCAGGTCCTGCAAGTAAAATCGCAATGTCAGATTTATTTGTTTTGCTTATAAACGTAACTCAGTGTGAACTCAGGGAACCGAAACATAGATGTCATACTGAAAATACAATCGGTCAAACAAATTGTAACATTTTAATCAAAAACCGTACTGGTCGACTGCAATAGATTTTTATGTCGCACATCGCAAATTTAGTAATCTTATATGAAGCAAAACCCATCAAGGCTTAGTGTTACCGTATGGTAACGGAAATATAGGTTTCTTTTTCTTTATTTATTCTACAAAATATAAGGTATTCCTGGTAGATATTGCCACAGTTGTGTTATTCAGAACTTATCCATAATAAAATTTGGAGATGTTCAACATACATGTAGAAATGTGGTAGTGCAAAAAAAAAATTTTGGCGGGTTCTGAAAACTATTTAAAAATTTTTCATTGCACGCCGCTGGATGCTGGTCCACTGTAATGGAGTGACCTTGGGACTGACAATGCAAACTGGCTAGCGCGAAAAAAACTTCGGAAGTTCTGAGAGTATACCGACACCCGGCGCAAAAAAGATTTGCAGCGTTTTTACTTTCAAATAAACTTAAAGATAGATAGATGTGACGTGTCTTTAAAATGAATAAAATTTTGTTACACTAATTTTGAAGAATTGCGCTACTTGATTACTAGGTAGGTATTAAAAACATGAAATTTATAAAAAATTTGCACATAGCTTGTTACAAAAGCTGTTCGAAATAATATTCCTCGACTTGTACTCACTTTTGGGCACGCCTTATCCAATTTTGCCGCACTAAACCGAATGTTTATCCTGGTTGCTGATCTTGTAAACGCAAATTATTAAGTAAATTGGGGATTTTGAGTATTTTGCTGCAACAACCACTCACAAAACCTAACTCGTAATTGATAATCCACTGGTAATAGTCCATTAACTCAGCATTACTGTACACATGAGCCATTTTGAAAATTTTACAGTTTAATACTCCTATGATAAATAAAACACCGGCATAGAGAGAAGACACATATAGACTGATGTGGTTGTCTCTGGACTGATGAATGAATAGACAATAGAGATATTATCCCCACTCGAAGTCTATTCGCTCGGTCTTAACCAGTCGTTGAGAGGTACAAAAACGTGTTTACTTTTTTTTACCACATTCTTAGGAATGTAGTAGGTATGTCAGATGTTGAAGTACAGTTGCCCATCTACGTAGTCCTTTATAATGGTATAACTTTAAACATTGTTTACGGGAAATCCTAAGACTTTTATTATAAATTTTTTTGGTGATATCGATTTCTTATTTAAGGATGCACATATCCTCAAAGTTTTAGAGATAAGTTCTGAATAACCCTGTATTTTGAAAGAGTCATTTTGACTTGGTAGTGGTTTTATTTACAAGTTTGCCTCCGTTGTGAGTTTTGTGCTGTGTTGAAGAAAGAGAATTGAATTCGCTATAAAAAATATGGACTTGAACATTGCGTAAGTAAAATTTTTTTTCCAGTATTATATAAATTTTGCTTTTGCATATAACTTAGTGATAGTAAGAAACTACAGATAATATTTTCATATAGAAATTTAATGGTGACACTAGGACTTTGGGTTACTATAAATTTTAAATTTTCTTACAACAAATACGTTTGTTCCAGTGGCATTGGCACAATTAGAGAAAATAGAGTTCCTAAATCTTGTCCCCTAGCTAATAAACTAATCCTAACAAACAGTTTAATAGAGGAGACCATTGCTCAAAATTAGATAGAAAAAATGGTGTATTATTTGTGCGCTGGATAGATAATAATTTAGTCACAATAACATCTACCTTTATGGAGTGTCATCAGTTTCATCAGTCAGGCGACATTCCCAAAAAGAGAAAAAAGTTTAAAGATACCACATCTCATATCAATATATAACAAACATGTGGGTGGCACCTCAGAGGAGTAAGTAATATTCCTCTGAGGATGGCATCGACGTCATGAACGGAAACGTGTCTTGATATAGGATCTCCATTAGAGGTAAAAAGTGAGGTGGTATTTGTTTATTTGGCTTTATAGATGTTGCAATAGAAAACGAGTGGACACTTTATAAAAGACCGACCATAATGTAACACAGCTTCAGTTGCGTCGGGGAATTGTTCAGGTATATTTAAGCTCGATATTCATCGAGCCGGTGGCTCAGGGCTTAGTGTCTCGATCGCTCAACCCAGAGGTCGTGGGTTCTAATTCCCACTCCACCAACAATTTTTCATTAAATTGTTTACTCGTAGATCAAGGCTTAATCGCAGGGATGGCTTGGCAACCATCCTGGCGATGGCCTAGGATGGGAAGAATGTCAACTTGGTGTTAATGTGAGAGATTAAAATCAGTTGATGTTTGACTTGTCCCCCTAACTAATGAGGTTTTCCAGGTTTCCCTCATTCCAGCACTGAATGGTGGTTAGGGCCTACCAACGTAAGTCGTTCCTGAGGCGCAAATGCGGCCCGCGAAATAATAATATGCCGCCCCCTCTCCCACACAAGTCACCGACTTTCGGGCTAATCCTTGTGATTAGAATGAGGGGTAGAGACATTATTATTATTATTATTATTTAGCAAAGAATGGGACCGCAAGTAAAGGTTCATTTACATTTATCACTTTGGATGTTCATCTTGGAGGAATCATCCAAAGTGATAAGTGTAGATTGCCTTTCATTTGTGTTGCATCCAAAGTGTATATTAAAAATGAACGATGAAACAAATCGACCCTCTACAAGAAAAAAAATTTTTTTTTGTTATAAAACTTTAAACTTTAAACTAATACATAAGTCCATAAATGCAAAAAATATATTATTTTACAGGAAAAAAATAATTTCGGCTTTAATAGGTTGTGTCCCATTATCAAATTTATAATTTCCAAAGATTAATTATTCCAGTTTCCAATACGTGTTTACTGTCCTTAAAATAGTTAAGCCCTGTCCTCTACAGTAACGCAATAAACACAAAATATTCCTAAATAATTTAGTTCATTTTTTATCGGCAGTGCCATCTAGCAATAACTTCCTGAAACTATTACGCAATTATGCCCAAAGCATAAGGTCTTCTTAGTTGTTTGACTTTTTCGCATTGTTAAGGAAAAATTCACGTGAAACACAATTTTTTTCTTAGTTTATGTAAAATAAACAATTTGCTCTGAAGGGACATAGCTCTTATATAAATTTTCATTGAATTCCGTAACATTCTGTAAAATGTGGTGCCTGTTGAATGAACTGGTCATAGCACGTCATTTTTGAAAAATGTTATTCCACAACTTACTACAAAGAAAAATTATCGGCATATGCAGGTGCGTGTTTCATTAAAAACGCCGAGACTAATAACAATTCCAATCGTTTTGTTTGTAAGAACAATACTGAGTGACAAAATTACCGCGGCATTGGCGATGATCTTAAATGGAAAGATCCAGATCCAGGAAATACTCAAAATGATCCCTGCAGAACACAATGCGCCTATTCAATCTCTCCTCCGAGAACGTAAACACATGTGGCAGCATTGTTCAATACCTCATTCACCTCTCACTGTGACAAATGCGTATAACGCTCGGTATAACGTTACAGGCTCACTTTGTCGCCTCGAAGCAGAAACAAAAGATGCATTTCAATGCGCTCGGCCGTTGATGCAGATCGCTTTGTTTCCGTCTGAAAAGACACCTTCGGAATACGTTTTATTTAATTCGACATACCACATTGCGCTTCGGCGATGGGAAATGCACACCGACAGGTGGACATATTTTTGTTTTTCCTTTCAAAAACGCATGGGAACGTCTCAGTGTTGATACAAAGATGTCCGTTTCGAACTTATCTTGGTATTGAGAACTGCTGATGAGTAACGCTTATCACGAAACACGGATATCGAAAAATATCACTGGTAGATCTAGTCGGTGTGTTTCAATATTGTGATCTTTAAAAGTAATGTATTGTTTCTCTTAATAAACTAAATCCTTGATTATTTGTGTAATAACACCATAACACGAAATGACCACAACCTTGTCATTTCGTAATTACCATAACGACTTCAAAACTGAAGCTAAACTGCTACAACCAACATATTTTTATTTCTGACCGGTGGTAATAATAATTTTTAGCTGTAACTCGTTGCTTCCCTTGAGTTACAAATTACTATTTGGCACTCTTGCTGAAAAAATATATATTTGATAAATAAACCTATACTTTATAGGAAGTTACCCACAAGAGTCTTGCCGGTTGCCATGGGATGCTACCAGGTAGGCGTGTAACTCAATGCAAAGAGTGACTGTAGCTCGTGTGTGTCAATCAAGTTGTCAAGTCAATCAATGTGTCTTTTTGTAACTACCGCCCCGATTATTATTGCGTGTAAAGTATAAAACTAACTACTATGTCTAACTCCAGTGGAAAACGATTTTCTCACTCATATATAATCCTAATGCCGTGTTCCAGGTTCAAGTGCAAAGCGAGTTTTTGGCTCTGACTTGATCGCAGCACTACTGTAACTCGTTCAAGTAACTCGCGTGCAAACTGTGTTGTCGCTCATATTTAATGAGCGAGCCTTGAGCTACAAATTACTATTTGGCACTCTTGCTGAAAAAAAATATATTTTATAAACAAACTTATATTTTATAGGAAGTTAAGCAAAAGATTTTCTTGCTGGTTGCCCTGGGATGCTACCAGGTAGGCGTGTAACTCGATGCAAAGTGTCACTGTATTGATGCAAAGTGTCACTGTAGCTCGTGTGTGTCAATCAAGTTGTCAAGTCGATCAATGTGTCTTTTTTTAACTACCGCCCTGATTATTATTGTGTGTAAAGTATAAACTACTAAGTCTAACTCCAGTGGAAAACGATTTTGTCACTCATATATAATCCTAATGGCGTGTTCCAGGTTCAAATGCAAAGAGAGTTTTTGCTCTGACTCGAACGCAGCACTACTGTAACTCGTTCAAGTAACTCGCGTGCAAACTGTGTTGTCGCTCATATTTAATAAATGCAAGAAATTTCCACGAGTATATATAACTGAAGTTTTCGTCACTCATATGCAATTAGAATGCGTTCCTTTTGTAGCGCACGCGCAAATATATTTTGTCGCTCAAAGCGTTAGCTCATTTGCACGCTAGTTACATTTGAAATTCGCGATTTATTCCGTGAAATATTGACGATGCAACGCAAGTGTTTGGCCAGGTCCACTATAGCTAGTTGTCGCCGTCCTGTAAAAACCAAAGAACAATTACGTGGCTTGCCTTGCGACTACGTTTGGAAGAGGACGGTCGAACGGTGACAAATAGGGACATGCAGCCATCAGGTCGCGTTCTCGGAAACGGACGTGCCTGCAAAATGACCAGGAAACAAACGTTTCCCATCGCTTACTTCGACGGAATTGGGGGCAGAGAGGGAACTACGGATTGGAGGGGGTAGTTAGGGAGATATTGCGGAAAATGTTTTGTTACGTTATTGAATCAGACTTTTATTTATGATTATTACAGGCGTCTATTCTCTTCTATATTGTTTCTGACTAATTTCATTAAAATATTTCTAATAGCAAAAACATTTTACGCCAGTAGGCTGCGTACTTTCTATTCGTCCCGTAAAAGTTATTAAGTTAAGAATAAAATTAAATATAAAATTCCGTCACGTATTTTTCAAATTTTCTCGCTTCCCACAAACAATAAATCCATCTCCCACAAGAACAGTTACAGCAACTACCGGAATATCTTTGAAGCCTACCGTGTCCGGACAATAAATCCCACCTTTTGGTCTTAAAATTTATATTATTATATCGTAATTATCGAAGCCTCATCGCCGGCATAAATTAACGGTTAGTTTATTA
Organism: Pogonocherus hispidulus; assembly: GCA_963924545.1. Taxonomy (NCBI): domain Eukaryota; kingdom Metazoa; phylum Arthropoda; class Insecta; order Coleoptera; family Cerambycidae; genus Pogonocherus; species Pogonocherus hispidulus. The sequence continues at coordinate 58,064,298 of OZ004697.1, forward strand.
ACTATTTGCTTAAGTACCGTCGGATTACGACCAAGCTGAGATAGGAAGTTATTATGTAATAGATGTCTTGTACACAGGCCCGGCTGGAACCTTTTCTGAGGACCCCTGCTTTGATTATACGACAAATCCCACTTCTGATAAAATTCAGAAGTGGGATTTTTTTGTCACCACTTCTGATATTACAATTAAATTACTTACTGTTGCCTCGTCGATTATATGTTCAGTAATGAATAATAATAAAAATATTACATTTGCTCAGTACTATCACCATTGCTCATCTCAGTCATCGCAGGCTATCCTTATTTATCTAACTGAAGATAAGGATCTGTCTTATAACTCCCAAGTATCTTAATCAACAATGCGAGGAACATTTGTATTAATCAAAGTTAGATCTGATAAAATTCAGAGAGGACACACGTATCCCCGTTGTCCTTCGACTGTTTTATGGTCGGGGTAGGCTTATGATCGATGCGAACGGCGCTTCAGATGTTTTCTCCGCGCCAGTGGCGTACAGTTTAGTTCTAGTTGGCGGGTTTTAGGATTTGAAGAATCGCGAAAGTGAAAGAAAATCAATTCGTCTTGCTTCTTGGTTATTAAAACATATTTTTTAGATACAAGGGGACTATTAGATATTAATAACAAAGTATACTTATATGATGACTATACAAGCAGAAAAAAAATGTAAACAAATGGCAAAATGGAAAAAGTAATTTTAAAATAATACGTCGTAGTTCTGAATTTTGCATTTTTGTATCTGTTGACGGTTGCGTATTCTTCTTTTTTAATGTATGAGATAAAGTTAATATTTTACAAAAAAAATAGCTGAAAATTGCCCCTTGGGACTTTTTATATAATATTTAATTCTCAGGCAAAAAATTTGACACTTAAATTTTGAAAAATCTTGTTTAAGATTACGATTCTGCAGTGGAAATTTATTGCTGCGCCACTGCTGCCGAGCACTGGGATGTTTTTCTCAGGCCACTAGACGGTCTCTGCGTGGTACCGACGCTTTTTCTTTATTATTATTGGAATTTTGTCGAAGAACACGGCACACTAGGACCCGGTTGTTAAATTGCGCTCCTAGTTGTTTTTTATCATTTTATTTCGGACAGTGGGCCGTGGGATGACCGTTTGAGGTGTTGGTTATAATAAAATTAATACGTCCCTTTAAAAATCCGTCCTCTGTTCCTCACGGGGGGCAGGATCGACAAAGAAGGCCAAGAAGAGGAGCTACGATTACCGCTCAACGAAATATATAGCTTAATATTTATATTAATATATTTTTTATTGTTTGTTTTCCTATATTTTTTATGATTGGACATAAATTTAAGAACACTACGTCATTTGTTTTATAATGCGTAAGATATAGATAATAATAAATATTCGTTGTTGTCTTTGAATTATTTCCAAATAAAATAATTATTATAATAAAATTTAAAAGAAATAAAACATTTAACTAGCTTTTTTCTAAACGTTTTCAGTCGTCCCTCGACTTGTTAGTAGAAAGTTTTCATGATAAACAATTGTCAGATTGACATTTTTATTTCAAAAGGTCATCACATGCACTGACTACTATGTTATTATTAATTTTCCACTGGTAACATCCTTCTGGAGTAGAGGAAGTCATGTTTGATCCAAGAATATTGTTTCTAATGAGATTTCCAAAGAGAGAAATTCCAAAATTTCAGTGTTTTTCAAATATTTCAAAACCTAATCACGTTAACCTTGATTTGTTTGAGGCATTATGTTGGGTCCCTTGATAACGCAACTTTGCTCCCATTTAAGCGTCCTCCTCTCTCTTACAGTTTCCGATCCGATCCCAATGGTGAGAGACGAATTTGTAATGGGGTATTTTCCTTCAATCGAAATGAAAGTGGAAACTTGTATTTTGATAAAATATATATTTTTTTATATTTGTTAGGATAAAAATTATTAAGATTGAATCGGTAGAAAATTTTTAATTCAATTTTGAAATTTTATTCTATATTCGTGATGTCACTAAGCGAAAACTAGGGAATATGTATCTATAAAGAGGCCACACTGATAATATGTGGCTAGTTTCAGTTTGTAACGACGACAAACGACAGTCGACATTTCGATAATTGACATTTGAAATTTCCTATTTGTGTTTGGCTTGACAACTTCTCGTGTTGTATTGTTGTTTTCTTGTGAAGTAAACTTTTATTAAACATGGAGCAAGGTTTTGTAGAGGCCAAGTCCGACAATTTACCGGTTATAGATCCTTTTATGATAAAGATCCTATAGATCCTTTCAGAAATAAAAGGGATGAAAAATGTAAGGTTAGTATTTAACTTAACAGTATTACTGCAAAGTCGATTAAATATATTCAAAAATTACCTTTACAAATTACGATGTTTTTCTATTACTAATAAATACACTTGTAATCAGTCACAGGCAGAGATAACAATTCACAGGTAAAAATATAAACTAAAAACAATGTCTCATGTTTACCATGATGTTTACCCTAACCAAACAATTCAAACATAAACAAAAGTAAAGTTGTCACGCAGTGACACCAACCACACAAATGAAAATATCCTAGAAATCACTAAAAAATGGCGCAAATTTTGAATTTTCGCTTAGTGACGTCACATAGATATCGCGCACAATAAAAAAATAATTTATGGACTTAAATGAACCCAATATTAAAATTCCAGAAATACGTATCTCTTCTTTTTCCAACTAATTTCCATTGCCGATGTAGCAAAAAAAAAAGGAAAACACCCCATAGTCTCTATACAAAGTGAATTTTTGCCGCACAATTTTGATATCGTGATATTATAGCTGTTATCTGTAACGTCCTAAATTCACACTATTTAGACATCCGAAGAACTGACTTCCCCTGCGCGATGTCACTCAACCAACCAAATTATTACGTATTATTTACTTTCCTATTAATTTTTTTAATTAACGTTTAACCACTAATAGAAATATTTCCTTATCAATTAGCGTGAAATAAATGGCGGCATCTTAAATATGATTTATGACATCGAGACGTCAGAACGTCCTCCAAGATTTAATCATCATCTAAAGACGGTTATAATTGTGGATAAATTTTAAGTTAATATAATAATTTCCTTTCGAAGCCTTAATACCTGTGTGAATAAATGGTGAACAGCTGAATGCATAAATTAATTAAAACCGACAAAGAAATCAGACTGCAACAGCTATTTGTGCAATAAGTTATGAAAAGTGACTTTATAATTGTTTTGAAAAAAACATTGATCTCATTTAGATGTTCCAAGAAATATATAGAAAACACTCTATATAGTAGTGTTTCGGCTTATCAGGCCTTTTTCAATAGAGTACTGTCTATTACTAAACTTTTCCTAGCGCGCTTTATACCTGGTATAATAGAACGAAACGGGTGTAAAACGATTAGTGTCAATAAGCGTACCTACTATTGGGAGGATTTTGATAAACAACAAAGAAAGGGTTAATAAATTAAAACAATCGGGGGTATACCAGATTAACTGCGCGGATTGTAATGCCGTGTATGTGGGTCAAACCGGTAGAAGTATCGAAACTAGAGTAAAAGAACATAAAAAATATCCATATTAAATAACGCAAGAAATTCAGGATTTTCGACGCATTGTATAGAAAACAATAATTTTATAGATCAGAAAAATGTAAAGGTACTGCATCGTGAAAAGAAAGGGAAGCGCTTAGATCTGTTAGAGAAATTAGAAATTAAAAAATCTTTAATTATCCTTGTACTACGAATGATCAGATAGACTTTACACTCTCGCCCTTCTTAGAAAAGGTAATAAAAACTCGGGCTTTATCAGATGGTAGGATCAATCGGGGGTAGGTGCTCGTAAACAAATAAATAACAAAAACGCGCTTGGAAATGTTTAGTAATAGACATTACTCTATTGAAGAAGGCCTAATAAGCCGAAATACTAGTATATAGAGTGTTTTCTATATGGAACATCTAAATAAGATTAATGTTTTTTTCAAAACAATTATTTTCAAGATGTTTCATAAAGAACCATCCGCTTTGAGTATCCACTTTATTAAAAGTGACTTTATTCCGGATCAGACGTAAGTTTTTTGATCGAGGCGCCATATGCGGAAAAAAGTCACTTTTCCTACGAGTTGCAGACATGATTTTTTTTAATAATGTTTTGATGGTTTCAAAAGTGTTTTAATAGTGGTTTAATAGTGTTTTAATAATGTTTTAATAATTTTTTTATTGAAAATTGTGAATTTCGAAAATGAGAATCAAGAATGCTGAGGGAATGTTGATATAGAAACGAGTTTGTTTATTAGGTTTTCGTTTCGTTAATATTATTGTATCACTGATTTATGAGAAATGTCCGAATCTTCTGCTTCAAACGATAATGTGGACGATGATATAGAAGAATCAGCAAAAATCGCGATTTAATCATTATTACCAACAAAATCGAAGGATAAATATGAAAAAGGGAGTAACTGTTATCACTGAGGCAGTTCTACTAGTCTAATTTGAACCAAAATCCAGAGTATACCAGAGTTCCACGCTGTGGAGTCTTTACTCAATGATAAGAACAACATTGGCAGTGAAAAAGAATATTGACATAAAGAAATTTCCAAGTTTAATTGCTTTCCTTAAACGTAAATCGGTAGGATATAGATCCAGGAAGTCTAGTGAAATTTTTTAAAGAAGCAGATGATAAAACCTACTTGATGATAAAGGTAAAGTGTAATTTTCACATTTCTTTCCAAATATTGAAATGGTTCCTTATTTTAGATAGTGTTGATTGTTGGTATCAGTGGAGCATGCCGTCGAGAAGAACTAACATTTCTTCAGCTTGAACATATAAAAGACTAAAAGACATAAGAGTATATACAGTAAGCGGCAAAAGTGTTGCATAAATTTATTATTTCACAAACATTTTGTGGACTGTCGATATAAACTTTTGACTTTAAATATCCCGAAACGAGTTGGAACTTTGGTGTGAAGAGAACACTGACGTAGTTTTCCACATAACACCAAAACACTATACAGCACTGGCATCATCTGCAGATGATTATTGTCAAATTGACAACAGATAGTGACCTGCTTTTCCGCAGGTCCCATTACAGCAGCAACCTCGATTACCTTTGAGGAGGACAATCCTACTTATTTATTTGAAGAAGATGCCGAAATTTCGGACAATTAGACAATAAATGTCAGACGGATGGTAGCAAAAACCGAAAGAGGGCACTGCGGCGCTTCTCACCACCTCTAACATACAAGATGCACTTTAGGCAATCATGTCGCAACATCGTGCATCGATTACACTACCTACGCGCTCTGACGAGCACACAATAAGTGCGAAACCGGACAGTGTCTGGTGGTTGGTCTCGATGAGAGACGTGGCGGCGACTTTCGTGGAGATGCCGGAGTGATGCAATGCCAGTCGGGGCACATTGCCCGTGGAGAATTGTTTTCGGCATATCCTTCTACCATATGTTCAAAAATATATTTCATATTAAAGTCGCTTAATGTGTAGGACGCGTATTGTATGCAATTTCTGCTTCAGCTATATTTTTATGAGACGATCTAAACTCTAAAGGAATGTCACCACTCCCATAGGAATTATTCGCAGTCACGGTCTCATAAACGTCTCCCAAGGGATAAGTTACAGATAAAGATATATGGGTTTCTAAATCTGAAACCATCACATTGATCGAGCATTGTGGTTGCTAACGTGCTGTTGTACAGGGTGATCCCAGACGAAGCAGCTTCCTAGGTGTTTAGCTTCCTAAAATTGTTTTGAAAGAAAATATCTGTCATGAAAAACGTGTAATGTTTCAGTCTGTTTTCAGGAACCTTTAACTTTTCCTGAATGGATTCTCTCATCGCCACGGGTGCGATGTTAATTTTCGGGCCTTGAGATTACGCTCCAATCAAAGCAAACGAGAAAATTCATCGTTTTCACGTACCCCTATCTTATGACTCACTCGTCAACTTTATGTCAATTCTGAGTGCCAGAAATGGAATCTACGGCCGCGGTTTATATCCTAGCAACGAGATTTCAGACAGTCTGCTGGATTTTTAAAGTTGTGGTGAATTTTTACATGCGAAAATGTACAAAATAGCAAAAAAATAGCAAAAACTTTGAAACTCTGCTAAACAATGTTGATAAATCATAGTGTTTTTGTAAAAACGGCAATAAACAAAAATATCCAGGAAATTACTTGAGATATCGGTTCCTTTTTTTGGTTCACAAAGAAAAATTTACAAATTTATATTCAAATCTACGAAAGCGTAAAAAGGACATCGTGTGAAATAATTTTGTAATTGCCAGTTTAAACTGTCAATTATAGATAATTGTCAGTTTAATCTGGCAATTATGTATAATTGACAGTTTAAACTGGCAATTATACATAATTCCCAGTTTAAACTGACAATCATACATAATTGCCAGGTCAAACGGCCAATAATCTATAATTGACAGTTTAAACTGGCAATTATAAAAGGACATCGTGTGAAATAATTTTATAATTACCAGTTTAAACTGTCAATTATAGATAATTGTAAGTTTAATCTGGCAATTATGTATAATTGACAGTTTAAACTGGCAATTATACATAATTCCCAGTTTAAACTGACAATCATACATAATTGCCAGATCAAACGGACAATAATCTATAATTGACAGTTTAAACTGGCAATTATAAAAGGACATCGTGTGAAATAATTTTATAATTGCCAGTTTAAACTGTCAATTATAGATAATTGTCAGTTTGACCTGGCTATTATGTATAATTGACACTTTAAACTGGCAATTATGTATAATTGCCAGTTTAAACTAACAATTATCTATAATTGACAGTTTAAACTGGCAATTATAAAATTATTTGACACGATGTCCTTTATACGCTTTCATACAAATCAATTATTTGAGGTGATAAATACCATTAAATTGTCTAAATCACACGACGTACGAATTTGAGGAGTATTTTGAAGTAAATCGGCGTATATTTGGCCAGTAAATCTGCTTTTGAGCGCCCAGCTGCGACATAACACCCAGCAAAGCGATTATCGCCATTCTGGAAGCACTAGTTGGTATCCTTGAGGCCTCGATGGGGACCACCTTGTATATCAAATAATAAATAATAATTAAAACACACGGTAAGCGAATTTGATGAGTATTTTCAAGTAAATCGGCGTATATTTGCCCCGTAAATCTGCTATTGAGGGTCCAGCTACGAAACAACACCCAGCAAAGCGATAATCGCCATTCTGGAAGCACTAGTTGGTATTCTTGAGGCCTGGATGGGGACCACCTTGTATATCAAATAATAAATAATAATTAAAACTAACTAAAACGCGATTTAGGGCCTATATTTATGCGTACGAATAATTCACACACTATTAGGCCGCCATTGAGCCGACACCACATAAAAAACAGGTGAATGGGCCTCGTGAAGTACGTCTAATATGGCCAGACTTAATCCCGAGATGTTATTATTCCGGACAATAGAGTCTCCGCCGGTTTTACAATACGTCCAACTCCGGAACACAAAGAATCCTATTCAGTCGTTAAATTTATTATATTGTGTGCGCATGGCCTTACTAGAGAAAAATTACGGGTCGCATGGAGTTATACCGGCGCTACACGGTGGCACAGGAAAGCGGACCAATTATTTTGTTCCAAAGTTGATGGTCAAAATTCAAAAAATTGTATTTACCATCTTCCTTGCGAGTGTGGTAAATATTATATTGGTGAAACATCTAGACCGTTACAAATAAGGGCCCGCGAACATAAAAATTATGTTAAGGATTACCAAGTTGATAGATCTACATTAGTAAAACATGTATGGGGTAACGGTCACCGAGTTGATCGGACACAGGCTAAAATTTTACAAAAAGAAGAAAAATCTGTTAAAAGATTTAAAAAAAAGTGCTTTTATTAACCTTAATGGTGGCAATTTAATTTATACAGTGACGACATAAAGTCCGTCCCCCCCCCTCTAATTTTTGAACCACTGGGTAGATTGTGATGAAATTTGGAACGTTAATATATGATTAAATTCTGCATTTTTTGACACATCAATGACAGCTCTGAATGTCAAAGTGACAGCTGGGCGCGCAATAGGAACACTTTTTTAAATGGAAATGGGGGTCGAGTAATAACTCATTTTGAAACTATTTTTATGCTCAAAACATCCCCCAATTTTGAGAACATTTGGTTCAGTAATTTCCAAATAAAAACCAGTATTATCGATTACTGTTATATCATTTTTTTTACATACATATTACAAATTATTGTAAATTTTTCAAAGAAAAAGAAAAATTAAAAGTAAACAAATAACAATAAACCATCCCTAACCTAAAATAACCTAAATAAAAAAATTATGACATAATTTAAATTAAACTTAGAGGCAGAATCAAATTTAGAAAAGACGTGTTACTTCAAAAGATGTTGAAAATGACCACCATGAACCTTCTGACAAATAAATGTTCCATGGGTAATTTCTATTATAAAGATTATGTGGTAAAAAGATTATGTTATAAACTGATATTACTGGTGTTTATTTGGAAATTACTGAACCAAATGTTCTCAAAATTGGGGGATGTTTTGAGAATAAAAATAGCTTCAAAATGAGTTATTACTCGACCCCCATTTCCATTTTAAAAATGTTCCTATTGCACGCCCAGCTGGCACTTTGACATTCAGAGCTGTCATTGATGTGTCAAAAAATGCAGAATTTAGTCATATATTATCGTTTCAAATTTCATCACAATCTACCCAGTGGTTCAAAAATTAGAGGGGGGGGGAACTTTATGTCCTCACTGTATATAAAAATTGCATATGCCACAGTGCAATTGTCACTTTGACAGCGACAAAAGTTACCTGCAACTTTTACAGTGGCAAATGCACTAGTGGTTTTTTCACTTATTAATTTTTTAATCAATAGGGAGTTTTTGAACCCCTTAAAATTTACGTTATCGTTATGGTTATGGTTATTCTGAGCATGCGCAGTACCGAAAATGAAACTATTTTTGGCACTGCGCATGCGCAGAATAACGATAACGATAACGACGTGCTAAAATTTAAGGGGTTCAAAAACTCTCTAATATCGCGGTGTCCGTTACCAAAATAAATAGTTTGACATTTCTGTCAACAAGTTATTGAATTATTAAACACTAACAATGAATCGATTCGGTGATCCTCAAATAAAAATTTGTTTATTTTTAATGTTTCATAAATAAAGTTTGCATTAATATGTTTCTAAATTTCTTATTCATTAAATTGTCCTGCCGAATTACACTCGATGTTTGTATTAATACCGGATAAATTTGGATTGTTTAAATTCTAAACTGTTTCCTTTAGCAATTTGACTCGAAAAACTGTCAACCTAAAAACGCTACACCTTCGGTGTCGCGTTTTTAATAGTTGACAGTTTTTCTCGTCTAATGGCTTGGCAACAATTTCTCATTAAACAATCCAAATATATCCGGTAAAATACATACCTCTTGTGCAATTAAGTGATAGTTGTATCTCATCAGAAACAATATTCATAGATCAAACGTGGCTTCCTCTACCCCAGAAGGGTATTAGCAGTGGAAAATAATATAGTGATCAGTGCATGTGCTGACAAGTTGAATTAAAAATAACAAAGACAAAACAGACAAAATATTAGGTTCTGGAGCACAGAAAATCCTCGCAGTATCTAAGAAAAACAATAACAACCTGGAATAGTAGAAAACCTTATTTCTTTGAGGGCAATTTGACAAGCGACATTTATTTCGATTTTTTAGTTTCGAGCTGATTCCAGCCCTGGAATTAATTTTTCCAAACCGTAATGAGGGCCGCTTGAATGGCCACCACGATCCCCTGACTTAACTCTACTAGATTTTTTGTAAGGTTATCTAAAAGCAGAAGTGTATCTAAACACATCTGACACTATTGAAAGATTGTATCAGAGACGAATTTCGAAACATAACACCCAATATTGGATATTATTCAAAATGTCAATGTAATGATTAGCACCCCTCATTGAGATTTTTATAAGATGCCGACGACCTACTCGTTATAAAAACACACCACCAGGTATCCCGATCCGTGTAAATTTGAACTGGGAATCGCGAAAATTTGTCTAAAACGCGTTCTCAGCCAGATCGCACGTAGTGGCGATGGTCGTAAATCTCAGCCGATAATGAAGGTGCACATATTTAATATTAGAAACGCTTTACACGGAGACAATAATAGTCCCAGCCGTAAAATGAGCCACGGACTCGTACAAGTTACAACAACGGTGAGAATAATATTTGAATTTATATAAAAACTCGGCAACCTGCGAATTATTAACACCCAATAAATCTAAATAAATATTTTTCCCTCAAAACGTAAGAAGAATCGTTGCTATTTTCCTGGAGTACACCAAAGCACTGTTTTGGGACCCACTAGAATTAGGCGCGCCATTAATGACTTAATCAATTAAGCTGGCGGTATATTTCAAGGGCATATCCCCTTGCCTTGCCTAAAAGACATTACCAATTGCCTAAACGTATACGTATACGTAAATACTAAAGTATAAGAATAAATAAAGCTTAACTTCGTAGACGCTGTAATAAAAATAAATGTTTCTGTTAGCTTAAATGCCGCAAATTTTTTCATAAGCACTAAAGTCAAAGCCAGAATTAAGTAAAGTGGAATGACCTCGCCGATCTGGTACAATGCGGTGATGCATGGGCGTGCGTATTCTGTTTTACCATTGGGCACATTTCAGTTAATATATACTCGTATACTATTCCATAGAATACTTCTAGTATATGCACTTCCACTTTTTTAACTAACACAAATAAGTATAAACACTGACACAACGAATAAATACACTGATAATTTTACCACAAATTTTTACCGTTAAGAAACGCGTGCGAAATAACCCAACATCACGCCACTGTTTCCCTACTACCTTAAGCGCAGTCGCTGTTTGGTTCCTGATTCGACCAATCAACGTCGTTGAAGCTCAGAGAAAGGAAAGAGTAAATGCAAGAATATGTATGTTAAATAAGGATGAACAGCTTGTCGTCAACTTTACGGCTTTCGCAGTTGTCACATATTCGGAAATGCCTTGATATTATTAAGTAAAAGACAAATTAAACATTGTGTTTGCTTTAATAAAGTACAATAGGGATAAGGGATGTTAAAGACAAGTAAAAAAATGGATAAATAAGGTAATTAATACGTTTCCTGTTTTAAATAAGAATACTTTAGAAATAAATGTGACAACACAGATCTACTCTTTTTCAGGTCATTCCACTTTGTTTAATTCTGGTCTTTACTGTAATGTCTTTACAAATAATGTGGTGGTGACTAACCCGAGAAACTTGCGAGTTCTATGAAAATCTATGATATTCTTTGTACTGACCTTCCCCCAAACATTCAACTCGACTCCAAAACCAATACGATGACCAAATTTTATCCCTATCGTCCTCCCCTTAATTTGTATTTATGTCTTAGGCATCCGCTGGCCCCTAAAATGCCAGTGGGACGCGGCCTGCTGAGAATTGACATTATTAATTAGCTCCCAAGCCTACTCGACCCCTCTAGGGGTCTTTAAAGTTTCGGTTTTATCCTCGACCTAACGTCAATTATCATAAAGACTTCTGTGGATTACGGCTTGGGTTTCGTGTTCAATAACCGTCAGATATGGGTAGAAAATTATATAAAATCGGCCGGAATGTTGTTAGATATTTTTAAATATTGAAAGTTTAGCTTACATGCTTCAAATTTGACCTGCTACGACCGGTTCATTCAACACGCATCAAATTTTACACAATTTTACGAAATTCAATGCAAATTTACATAAGAAGTATTTCCCTTCAGAGCAAACTGTTTAAATTACTTAAACTAACAAAAAAAATTGAATTTTATGTGAATTTTTCCTAGACATTGCGACAAAATCAATTAACAACAAAGAAGATTTCTTGCTTTGGACATAATTGCGTAATAGTTTCAGTAAGTTACTGCTAGATGACACTGCTGTCAAAAAGTAACTAAATAATTTAGGGATATTTGTGTTTAGTGCGTTACTGTAGAGGAAAGGGCTTAACTACTTTAAGGACAGTAAAAACGTATTGAAAATTCGCCCAATTGATTCTTTGGCAATTATAAATTGCTTTTTTTTTGCTGACGACACATTGACTGACGACACATTGACTGTTTCATCCAGTGAGGACATAAAGTCCGTCCCCCCCCCTCTAATTTTTGAACCACTGGGTAGATTGTGATGGAATTGGGAACAACGATAATATATGACTAAATTCTGCATTTTTTGACACATCAATGACAGCTCTGAATGTCAAAGTGACAGCTGGGCGCGCAATAGGAATATTTTTTTAAATGGAAATGGGAGTCGAGTAATAGCTCATTTTGCAGCTATTTTTATGCTCAAAACACCCCCCAATTTTGAGAACATTTGGTTCAGTATTTTCCAAATAAACACCAGTAATATCAGTTTATAACATAATCTTTTTACCACATAATCTTTATAATAGAACTTACCCATGGAACATTTATTTGTCAGGAGATTCGTGGTGGTCATTTTCAACATCTTTTGAAGTAACACGTGTTTCCTAAATTTGTTTCTGTCTCTACGTTTAATTTAAATTATTTCATAATTTTTTAATTTAGCTTATTTTAGGTTAGGGATGGTGTATTGTTATTTGTTTCCTTTTAATTTTTGTTTTGCTTTAATAATAATAGACTTTATTATCCATATTAAGACAATCATACAAATATCGGTACATTTCAAATAAAGTAAAAAATCACAGAAGCATCATAATGATGCTTGTTAGTGTTAAAAAAAAAGATCAATGACAAAAAATTTAAAAATTAAAAATTACCTACCTAAGTATAATTAACAAGATTAGCAACATCCTTAAAAGTAAACAACAATGAACATATATAGACACACACATACATACACACAAACACATATAGGTATATTAGTCATCGTCTCACTCTCTCTTTTTTTTTACTGTTTTATTTATCTACACATATATACACACACACATACACAATAACTTGTTTCTCTCATTCTTATGAATTAACTGTAAAATTATGCAAAGCTTAAATTAACAAACAATATAAAATAGGTAAGCAAATAGTGCAAATGACATTATATTTTATATACCTACATCTAATAAGCTTTTGTGTCAATTATATCATGAAAAAATTTTCTTTCGACCTGTAATATATATTTGGAAGTTTTGTATTTGAATTTATCCTTATTAGTTATGTGTCTAATTTCATTCGGAAAAGTGTTAAATAGTTTTGGACCAATGTATATAAAGCAATGTTGACCTACAGTTTTCCGCATCTTGAGAACGTCTAATACATTAGAATTTCTTGTTGAATACTGAGAAACTTTATTTGTTAGTTTTTTATTTTCAGAAAATTGATATAGTACTACAATATGACTATATATTTGTCTAAGATCCATCACATTCGCGGTTTGATATAACAAATCAGAAGGGTAAGTATTCTCTTTACGATATATAACTTTTAATATCCTTTTTTGCAAGGTATGTAGTTTTTGTGAATGGATATCCAACAGACCACCCCACCCTATAATTCCATACCTCAAGTGTGACTCTACAAACGCCTTGTACATTATTTTAAGTTGCGTTTCATTTAGCATGTCCCTCAATTTTCTAAATAATGGAACTATTCCACGTAATTTATTTAATAGCTCGTTTACATGTACATCCCATCGTAGATGCTGATCCACGTGAATTCCAAGATATTTTGTACAACTCGCATATGATATGTTAAATTGTTTTGTATTCGATTTTATATTAAGATTTCTATATGTTGGCAGTTGTGGATGATACGAGGAAAACGGTACGAATAATGTTTTGTCGAAATTTATAGACAGCAATTTATAATCGAGCCATTTCTTAATATTAATAAAGTAATTTTCTGCTTTTTTTTTCAAGTCGCTCCAGTTATCAGCCTCATAATATATTACAGTATCATCTGCAAAACTTATTCTATATCCCTCTGACTCTAGGGTGAACAAATTATTTATATACAAGATAAAAAGTAAAGGTCCCAGAATAGTACCTTGTGGAACTCCGTACTTAACAGTTCTATATGTGCTCTTAACACTTCCAATATTTACACACTGCCTTCTGTTGGACAAATAGCTTTTAATTAACTGCAAAGGTATGTGTCTAATCCCCATATTTTCTAAACAATTAATCAACATCGGATGGCTTACTGTATCGAATGCTTTTGCTAAGTCTATAAATAAACCAAGCGATGGTTTCCCTTTATCAAGAGACATATAAATTTTCTTTGTCAGACAGGCAATAGCATCCGATGTCGATTTTTCTCTTTGAAAGCCAAACTTACAATAATAATAATAATAATAATAATAATTATTATTATTATTTATTTATATTAATTTGTATTTGAATAATTTACAATAATTTGTAATATGCATGTAAAAAAATGGTATAACAGAAATCGATATTACTGGTTTTTATTTGGAAATTACTGAACCAAATGTTCTCAAAATTGGGGGATGTTTTGAGCATAAAAATAACTTCAAAATGAGTTATTACTCGACCCCCATTTCCATTTAAAAAAATGTTCCTATTGCGCGCTCAGCTGTCACTTTGACATACCCAGCTGTCATTGATGTGTCAAAAATTCAGAATTTAATCATATATTATCGTTCCAAATTTCATCACAACCTACCCAGTGGTTCAAAAATTAGAGGGGGGGGGGCGGACTTTATGCCCTAACTGTATAAGGCAACTAAATTTGTGACGGGCAACATAAAAACCCCTAAATTGTCGTCGACCAGTACGGTTTTTGAATTAAAATGTTACAATTTGTTGTATTTTCAGTTCACATCGAATACGTTAAACTGCTTCATCGACAAAGCAGTGTAAACGCGCCCTTAGCGAATAATCTTAAGAAGTTTTAACTTAAGACGCCCTGTACATTCTACTATAAATCAGTGACCGAATTAACTATAATAACGAATGAATCTCTTCAAATATTGCGAATCGATGTAGGTAGTTTGTGAAATCCTATACCAGGAGCTTCTGAACATAAACATATAATAATGCAAAAACTGCCGATGAACAAAAAATGTGTGTCATATTATATTACCATCTGCTGGGTAATTGGTGCGGAAAGAGACGAATCGGACCAGGCATGTGGTACAAAAAGAAATTCTATAAAAGAAAAACAATCTGGGTGTATTCATTATAAGGCGTGCGCTCAAAATTTCATCCCTCCCACTTGATAACTTTTGAAGTACCTCTTTTAGAGAGTTAAGAGAAAGTACAGGATGGATCACGTGGAATGAAGTATTTTTTCTGATGAATTAGTTCAAACTAAGATCCTAAGAAATTTAAAAAGTAGTAACATTTTTAAATGATTGCTTTGAAAAAAACACAGTTTTCATTTAGATGTTTCAAGAAATATATAGAAAATACTCTATATACTAGTATTTCGACTTGTTAGGCCTTTCTCAATGGAGTAAATGTCTATTACTAAATATTTCCAAGTGAATTTGTTCACATAATCGGCATCGCGTTTCAATAGACCTTCTTGCTGAAACTAAGTGATGAACTCATATGTCTTCGCAAGCATGCCTTATACGCCCTCTAAGATCGTCAACATCTTGAACAGGAGGTACATACACTTTTTCTTTAAGAAAGCCCCACACAAAAAAATCCATTGGTGTTATATCTGGGGAACCTGGGGGCCATGCGATTGGACCTCCACGTCCAATTTACCTCTCTGGATAATTGTCGTCTAACTAAGCACTTACATTTCTTCCAAAATGAGGTGGGCAGCAATCCAACTGGAACCAAGCTTGCTATCTTAAATTTAGAGGGACATCTTCCCAAATATTAGGATGCTCGGTTTCTAGAAACTCTAACAAGTTTTGCGAACTGACCCTTTCTGGCAAAAAATATGGTCCAAACAAACGATTTTCAAAAATTCCTACCCATACGTTAATGCTAAACTCATTTTGAAATTTTCTCGGCCTAACAGCACGTGGATTTTGCTCTACCCAAATATGTTGACTTTTGAAATTTACTATCCCACGTCGGGTGAAGCAAGATTCATCAGTCCATAATACGTTGGATAAGAAAGTTCTATTATTTTCTAATGTGTTAAGTATCCAACGACAAAAATTCACTCTCCGTTGTGCGTCGCCAGGATGTAGACCTTGGTTTATTATTAGTTCTTAATTATTTTACTTAGTTATTAAAGTCTTTGAAATGCTACAAAAAAATAAATAATTAGTGGCAAAAGTTGTACTGTAAGTATGTAACCTTTGACAATTTAGATTAATAAACTTTCGTTTGACAATAATTGTTTTTAGTGAAAATTTTGATGAAAATATATTTTTTTAATAAAATATTCTTTCATAGACTTTTTCAAATTACTCGACAACTGTTACAGCTACGATAAAAATGCAAGAGACGAAAAAGTTTCTAAATTGAACATGGAATTATAATTTTGGCAAATAAGCAGTCAGTGGCGCACCACAAAAAAATTCTTGACGGTAAAAGGGGGCCTGACCTCCGAAAAAATATCACCCTGTACGTTTTCAAATTGTTTACATATGTCAAAACTTGTGAACCATCATAAGTAATGTATGGTAAAAATTTGAATAAATTATCTTAAAAACTATAGGAGCTGTGTGGAAAATACTAAAAAAAAAAAAACAAAACTTTGACAGCTTGTATCTCAAAGACGAAGCGATTCCGGACATATGTTTATATGACAAACTTCACTTAAAATAAAGTGCTCTATCAAAGGCCAGAGTCCTGCTAGTATAAACTGACTCACCCTGTATAGAGTGTTGTCTATATATTTCTTGAAACATCTGTGTTTCAAAACAATTATTTTCACGATGTTTATCAGTATCCACTTTATTTTTAAATGGATTAATTAAAGTGGTGAATACCGTCTATCCTAGCATTAAATCATCTACACAAGAGGGGACACCCTGTACATTACATGCACTAATTTAAATCGACCAAATTATCCCCTGCCGATAATACGCTCGTAAATATGCAACGGTGACCCATCATAACTTAATTGTGGGCATAAAATCGGTACTAAAACCGAAAATTATCGATGCCCCGACCGGAAAGGCCGTGAAACAAACGAATCCAATTTTTTACATGGATGCCATGATGTACATTCTCAAAATCTACCGTTGCGATAAGAAAACCGCCGTAGATCAGTCGTGGATAAAAGCTATGACAAACCTAAGACTTAACAAGGATATTTTACCTGCTTTATTAAGCAGGACTTGTCTGTGTCCCTGCAGCGCGCCAGTGGCGTGGTCGGACGGAACGCGGGGGGGCGGAAAATAATAAAAACGGGGTCTGCACTTCTGAAAGTGAATACACAATAATAAATAAATAAGTATTTTCGATAACATTTTCGCACACATTCGGACCAATTTCTTCAATTGCTTAAGTCATGTTAACTCTTCGGTTGTTTGAGGATTGTTAGCGAAAACTCTGTCCTTCAAAAAGCCCCACAGGAAATAATCGAGTGGTGTTAGGTCGCACGAGCTAGGCGGCCAATTAACGTTAGTTCTTCGAGAAATTATTCGATGGGCAAATCTCTCCCTTAGTAGTAGTAGTAGCAGTGGGGCGGCCAAGACCTGGCAAGTAGGCCACAAGTGGGCCCTTTTTGCCTACCCCTGTCGTCCCCTACCTAATTCCGTCACCTCTTCCCTCATCTAACCTTCCCGATCTTCTAATGTACGTCAGAATATCGGTCCATTCAAGGGAACTGACCTCTTCCCCTTGCAGCTCCCCGGCCCCCAGACGTTGTGTCTTAGTCTGCCGAAAGCCACACATTCTGCCGAGAAGTGGGAAGGCGTTTCGTCGCCCTCCCCGCACTTTGGGCAGATAGGGTCTCCCTCTACACCCATCAATGATAGCCTGCAGTGACCCGTTAAAACTCCCACCAACTAGTTTAGAGCCTTCCGGCTACGACTTAACAGCCAGGTCGTCTTGGTCTTGCTTGGCTCCACTATAAAGTTGCGAGCTTGTCTACAACTTCCACTCCTTCTCCAGTTTTTACTTAGTGTTTCATGAGCCCAATCATTAAGAGCCATGTTCACCTGCCTCCGTGTAATGCCTAAAATCGGTTCTGGTCCTTGGCTGGGTCCCTGAGATCCGAGTCGAGCCGGTTCGTCGGCCCTTTCGTTCCCTGGGATTCCACTATGCCCTGGTACCCATACCTTTTCCTCTGGCCAGCTCCTCGAGGGTATCTCCGCACTCTTGGACAAGAGCGGATCTTGTCCTTGGAGATGCTAAAGCCTTTAAGGCCGCCTGACTGTCGGAGCAGAAATAAATATTTTGCTCCATACAGTTCCTCATTTCTTCCTTGTTTGCTCCCATTAGGATAGCGAAGACTTTAGCCTGGAAAACCAGATCTCTCCCTTAAAAGATTTAGTGTTTCATCCGCTGTGTGACAGGTCCCACTGTTCTGTTGTAACCACAAGTTCTGGACGTCCATACCTTCCAATTGATACCACAAATAATCTATTATCATTGTCCTGTATCGAGTTTCATTCGCAGTAACCGTATCACCAGCTTCAATCTGAATATAGTCGTGTTTCCGATATTGTTCTTGGATTTTCTTCACCCCATATTCCACAATTCTGCTTGTTAACGTATCTACCAATTTCAAACGAGCTTAGTTGCTAAAGATTATTTAAAAAAAAATGATTTTGCCTTCTCATTTAGTTTTAATTCTTGAATCAACCGTATCTTATAAGCTTTTAAATGAAGATATTTCTTTAAAATGTCATGCAGACTGGATCTTTTAATGTTGAGTTTTTTCTATAATTTTTTTTCGGTAAGGGGGAAGGTCAAATTTTCGTCGGAAGAGCGCTGTATATTGTGCGTATTTTTATGTGCATATACGTCCTCTATGCCCCCCTCTCACCACGCCATTGAGACGCGTCCAGTTGTAGTAAAAAGAGACGGGCACAGCCAACACAAATATGCGGCAACCAAATAGTTTTCGGAAGGTGGAATTTCTCGGGTGACAGTGCTGGCCTCCTATTGATATATTATCATATTTTCAACTATTTCATATCGGTAACATGGTTATATCTTGTCTCGGTTGGTGACCATTTGTTAGTTTTAAAATATCGGGAGCTCTACGAGTAGATAAATTGTGAGAAATGTTCGAGTAGAATGGAGTTTTAAAAAATACTGATGTTTAAATGGATAATATCACGGATTTACGTAACTATGTTTTATAGGGTGTATCATCACAGAGTACCCATAATAATTGTTTTGAAAAAGACATTGAGTGGATTGTCATGCCGTGTATGTGGGTCAAACCGGTAGAAGTATTGAAACTAGAGTAAAAGACCATAAAAAATCCATACTAAATAACGCAAAAAATTCAGGATTTTCGACGCATTGTATAGAAAACAATCATTTTATAGATCAGAAAAATGTAAAGGTACTACATCGTGAAAAGAAAGGGAAGCGCTTAGATCTGTTAGAGCAATTAGAAATTAAAAAATCTTTAATTATAAATCCTTGTACTACGAATGATCAGATAAATTTTACAATTTCGCCCTTCTTAGAAAAGGTACTAAAAACTCGGGCTTTACCAGATGGTGGGATCAATCGGGGGTAGGTGCTCGTAAACAAATAAATAACGAAAAGGCGCTTGGAAACGTTTAGTAATAGACATTTACTCTATTGAAAGGGCGTCAAGGGCGGATTTATGGGGGGGGGGGGTGATAGGGTAATTACCCCCCTACGAATTCAAATTTTACACTAGCAAAAAGCAAAAACTTAATTAGTTAAAAAAAACATAAACCTACTTCACTTAAGGATGTTTTATTAAACGCTTCTATTTGCTATTGACGATTCCAAAAATGAATGCGCCCTCTGCATGGAAATATTTGAACCTACTTAAAACGTAATTTTTGGAGGCTTATTGTTGATATAATGATAATAACATGTTTTTAGTGGTGCTTGTGATTTTTTGTTATTACAAAGTTAAAAACGACGTGGTTAGTATTTGTACATCTTTATTTTTACATTTTAAAATGGCATTCAAAAGAAATCAGCACAACACAAACTGCCCTTATGGGTGTCATTCCACAAAACGTGTCAATAGAAGTGTTTAAGATAGAAGATAGGTAGAAATTTGACCCTAGTATAAGAAACTGTGTCTCACTAATTTCTCCAAAAGGCATGTAACAATTAATTAACAGAGAACACGTTTATTTACACAACATAACCATTTTGTTGCAGTTTATCTATACTTTTCTATTATTAGTCTTATAAAAACAGAATATATTTCAATTTAAACATTATATAACAAAAATCAAGCACTAATATGGTATCACCATACAGTTTATCACACTTATTTTAGTCCAAAATGTAAGTAAACAAAAACTAGGGCACCTGTTTCAACCCAAAAAATTCATATAATTAGCAATGAAGCACTTATGGGACGTTTGACTGCTTTTACCACTCTTTTTATCCTTTATTTCACCCTAACTAGCACATGAAGTCACTATATTTATGGCAGATGAATGCTAAATTGCTAGATAATGTGATATGAAATGCAAAATTTTTATTCGTCTTCGTCCATATTTATTTACAATTTCCAACGCCCTCATCGGTAATTTGAATCGCCAATTGGAATTATATGTAACGTCTCTAAGCTCAAAGGTCAGTTAATTCAACTTAGAGGTCATTCACCCATTAAAATTGGTTGTTCCATGGGAGCTCATTCCACAATCCAATTGGATTTTCCATTGGAGCTCAATTGCTTCCAGTGGATTCCCATAAGAAGGTACCAATTGGTACCTGGATTCCAATAAGGTACCAATTGGATTTAATATAGAACCTCTATAATCTCGAATGTCAGTAATTGGACTCAGAGGTCATTCACCCGTCAAAGTTCACAATCCAATTGGCTTTTCCAAAGGAGGAATCCTATAAGGTTCCAATAACACAGGAAACACACAATGGATATAATAAGAACACTCTGTAAGTTCATTTAATTTGAATCAGAGGTCATTTGTTCGTGAAGTCAAATTGGATTTCCATTAGAGCAAAAATGGAGCAGCTTCCTCGCTTACCAGACATCAACCGTATTCAGCAAGTACAAAATTTGATGTTTTAAAATAGAAATCCAATCATACGAAAATGGATTCCTAAAGAGGATAGGTCAGTTGAATATCTTGTCGAAAAATCCCCAAAAGTATGCAAAATAGGTTGGATTTTCAAGCTGCCAACAGCTATCACTAAACTTGATCATATTTAGTTAACATTTTTCAAATTTGAACTGTTTAGAATTTTACAATATTCAAAGAAAACTTAAGTTGGAAAACTCACGGTTAACTGTATTTCCTCCATTACTTCAGTAATTCTGTTAATTCCTGCTCTCGCATTTCAACGTAACGATCTTACAACATTCCTTTCCGCTCCACAGTTGTCGAATCAGCCTTAATTTAGCGGCGGAGGCAAAAAATCCCGCCGACGATTTGGTTAAGAGGCCGGTGATTATAGGTTTGACGACTGGCACCTCCCCTTGACGCTTATTAATTTTAACTTTAGTTTTAACCCAATGGGGACCTTGCGACAGGTGGTTCCACCGCCCGGCACGTGCCACGCTCGAAAAATATTCGTGATTGAGGCGAATGGTCGAGAATTTACATCTCAGGATTTCCGTTATTGGTCCAGGACGCAATGAGGAAAGTCAAATGATTTTATCAAAAGGTCCAATTAAATAAACTGACCCCCAAGTAGCTGTGGAAAGAAGATTCACATTACTACTTGATTTAGGAGATAATTAAATAATATACATAATTTTTAGGATATAAAGGAGTATTTTATTGATAACACAAATAAACACAATGGGGTGTTTTCCTATTTTTTATACACGGTGGGCCATTTTAATCTATGCACCTGAAAAACTCAGTAAGTTCGCATCCTATCAAAAAATGACCTTTATAAAAGTTGTAGGATACAAAGGGGGTCAAACAATAGTGACCTTGAATTTGACCTTCAAGCTGACCTTCAAGGTCAAATCAAGGTCAACTTGAGTTTTTTAAATAGAAACCCCTATTTTTTACACCGGAATCGAAAAGGGCGGGAAATTTTACGTCCGAATATGCTCTCAGGTCATCTGACCTCGATGACCTCAAAGGTCAGATGAAGGTCATAAATACGAAATAATCGGATGGCTATGAAAAATCTTAGGTAGGGTATTGCCGAAAAAGTAAAGGTCATTATTTAAGTAATTTTTAACGTGAAATTCAGTGGTGACCTTTATTTTGACCTTGGCGATAACTTTCAAGGTTATTTCAAGGTAAAATTTCTTTTTTAGATGAAAACACTTTATTTTGACATTAAAAATCGAATGAGCGCGAAATTTTACGTTTAGATAATGTTTTTTTCGGTGAGGTCCTGATTACCCCATACGGACATAATGGGGTAAAACGAAATCCAGGTTGAAAAACCCGTTAAATTTTGCATCCTATCAAAAAATGACTTCTACAAGTCTACTTCCATCCGATTATTTCGTATTTATGACCTTCATCTGACCTTTGAGATCATCGAGGTCAGATGACCTGAGAGCATATTCGGACGTAAAATTTCCCGCCCTTTCCGATTCCGATGTAAAAATAGGGGTTTCCATTTAAAAAACTCAAGTTGACCTTGATTTGACCTTGAAGGTCAGCTTGAAGGTCAAATTCAAGGTCACTATTGTTTGACCCCTTTGTATCCTACAACTTTTATAAAAGTCATTTTTTGATAGGATGCGAACTTACTGAGTTTTTCAGGTGCATAGATTAAAATGGCCCACCGTGTACATCGGCAATGGAAAGTAGTTGGAAAAAGAAGAGATACGTATTTCTGGAATTTTAATATTGGGTTCATTTAAACCCATAAACTATTTTTTATTGTGGGCGATATCTATGTGACGTCACTAAGCGAAAATTCAAAGTTTGCGCCATTTTTTAGTGATATCTAGGATATTTTCATTTGTGTGGTTGGTGTCACTGCGTGACAACTTTACTTTTGTTTATGTTTGAATTGTTTGGTTAGGCTAAACATCATGGTAAACATGAGACATTGTTTTTAGTTTATATTTTTACCTGTTTGTTGTCTCTGCCTGTGACTGATTACAAGTGTATTTATTAGTAATAGAAAAACATCGTAATTTGTAAAGGTAATTTTTGAATATATTTAATCGACTTTACAGTAATATTGTTAAGTTAAATACTAACCTTACATTTTTCATCCCTTTTATTTCTGCAAGGATCTATAGGATCTTTATCATAAAAGGATCTATAACCGGTAAATTGTCAGACTTGGCCTCTACAAAACCTTGCTCCATGTTTAATAAAAGTTTACTTCACAAGAAAACAACAATACAACACGTCAAGTTGTCAAGCCAAACACAAATAGGAAATTTCAAATGTCAATTATCGAAATGTCAACTGTCGTTTGTCGTCGTTACAAATTGAAACTAGCCACATATTATCAGTGTGGCCTCTTTATAGATACATATTCCCTAGTTTTCGCTTGGTGACGTCACGAATATAGAATAAAATTTCAAAATTGAATTAAAAATTTTCTACCGATTCAATCTTAATAACTTTTATCCTAATAAATATAAAAAATATATATTTTATAAAAATACAGGTTTCCACTTTCATTTCGATTGAAGGAAAATACCCCATTAATAAATAACACAATACAAATTGATCAACGACGTCGCTCTAGATAATCCTACTCCTGATGCCAAATATGGCTTTTCTCCACTTTGTGGTAATAGCATTGGCATTAATAATGACAAAAAACCGTACTTTATTAAAAAAACTACCTCTTACGAGGTTTTTTAGATCTGCACGGGATCCTCATTAAGTCACAAGGATCGAAAGATCGGTAGAGGATCAAAACGAGCCCCAGGTAGTCGCTGGTACCCGTGTACCCATGTAGTGCAATCAAAGCGCCGTGTAAATGACAGAGGGCGACACTGTCACATGTGTAACTTAACGAACCCGATAAAACCGGCATCTAATCAAATCTGTCCATGAGAAACAAGAGAAGGTAGGTGGGAACGCAGCGGCGTGACTGTGGGAGGGAGGTGGGTGCGATTTCCTCGAAAGAAATTTGATAGTATTGAAATTGATTGGAAACTTTGCTTGATTTTTGCTGAAAACTTTTTAGTATATTCTAGGTTATAATTGAATATTCTAAACTATGTTTGTATAATGGCCTGAGCAAAATTAATGGATTCCAAAATCCGCAAAACTTTTATTAGGAAGTAATTAAAGTTTCGTAAGTAGGTCAAATCGTCCTGAATATCCTGGTTACATCTGATACTACAATCACTGACCTTTGTATACATAGGCTGTAGGGTATCGGCTGCAATAGCGGCTCAGGAACGACTTACATTGGTAAGCCCTAAGCACCATTCAGTGCTGGAATGAGGGAAACTTGGAAAGCCTCATTAGCTAAGGGAGACAGTGAAACATCAACTGATTTTAATATCTCACATCAACACCAAGTCGACATTCTTCCCATCTTAGGTCATCGCCAAGATGGTTGCCAACCCATCCTTGTGAACAAGCCTTAATCTACCAGTGGACAATTTAATTATTAAAAATGGGGTATTTTCCTTCAATCGAAATGAAAGTAGAAACCTGTATTTTTATAAAATATATATTTGTTTTTATATTTATTAGGATAAAAATTATTAAGATTGAATCGGTAGAAAATTTTTAATTTAATTTTGAAATTTTATTCTATATTCGTGACGTCACTAAGCGAAAACTAGGGAATATGTATCTATAAAGAGGCCACACTGATAATATGTGGCTAGATTCAGTTTGTAACGACGACAAACGACAGTCGACATTTCGATAATTGACATTTGAAATTTCCTGTTTGTGTTTGGCTTGACAACTTGACGTGTTGTATTGTTGTTTTCTTGTGAAGTAAACTTTTATTAAACATGGAGCAAGGTTTTGTAGAGGCTAAGTCCGACAATTTACCGGTTATAGATCCTTTTATGATAAAGATCCTATAGATCCTTTCAGAAATAAAAGGGATGAAAAATGTAAGGTTAGTATTAACCTTAACAGTATTACTGCAAAGTCAATTAAATATATTCAAAAATTACCTTTACAAATTACGATGTTTGTCTATTACTAATAAATACACTTGTAATCAGTCACATCCAGAGACAACAATTCACAGGTAAAAATATAAACTAAAAACAATGTCCCATGTTTACTATGATGTTTGCCCTAACCAAACAATTCAAACATAAACAAAAGTAAAGTTGTCACGCAGGGGCACCAACCACACAAATGAAAATATCCTAGAAATCACTAAAAAATGGGGCAAATTTTGAATTTTCGCTTAGTGACGTCACATACATATCGCGCACAATAAAAAAATTATTTATGAAATTAAATGAACCCAATATTAAAATTCCAGAAATACGTATCTCTTTTTTTTTCCAACTACTTTCCATTGCCGATGTAAAAAAAAAGGAAAACACCCCATTATCCTGCGAATTGGGGATTCAAACCCACACCCTCTGGATTGAGCTATCGATAAAATAAAGTCTGAGCCACTGAATCAATAAATGTAAAGCCAATGTATCCAGATATTCCTGGAATGTGCTAAGTATACTAGACTCAAATATCTAAGAATAAAGAAAGTATTATTTTAAAAAATACGTTTGTATACATTTCAAAATGTTTCAAAGAAGCTTCTTGATAAATGCTCCATTATCGATGTGTAGTATAAAAATAATACCTACTATAGGGGCCACAGAAGGAATTACCTATTTCTACATTTTTTAGAATAATTGACATTTTTTAATGTCCTATACAACGCCGGTATCTGGTATTTCTGGCATTTTGCCGAGGAGCGCACAACTTCACACGTGGTTTCCCATCAACGATGGCGGCACAATTTGCCCGCTATTACTCCCAACCTCTTTGAATACCATCATGGTCTTATCTGTAAGAATTATATATGTATGTACAGGGTGTTAACTGTAACGCCTGCGATGGATATAATGGTATCCCAATAAGCTGACCAACACAGAACGCAAACTAATGAAAATTTTATAATCAGAAATAGGCAACAATTTTTTTATATTAATTTACAAATACCCAAGTTTTGTTGGCCTACAGACTTCTAAGCATAGACATGAACTATAAATTGAAGGCTGCGAAAGTAAGACTTGCGCAAGAGAGGGGACGGTATATTATAATTATTCTGTAGGTTAAACGCCCACCCATGTTAATCTCTCATACTTAAACCTAGTAGGCAGGTGTTCTCCCCATCCTGGCTTGTGTGCAGAGTTGGTTGTATATCCAATAAACTTTATATAAGAGACACAATTTAGTTGATGAATTTGCATGAACCCGGTACCTCTAGATTCAAAGACTAATGCTTTGAGCAACCTACTCGATACTAAAAAGATACTGTTTTTCATTTACATCAATTTAAATCCCATAAAATGATTAAGAACACTTTTTATATTCCTGTATATAGATATTATAATCTTCTCTAGTCCTCTAGAAAAAATGTCAAGCATTTGAAACTATTTTCGGGCAGATTCAAACCCAGATTGAGATCAGAACTGAAGATAACATTATAATAAATATCCAGCTCGGCTGCTAATCCCCTTTTTCGGATGACACACGTCATATTTGATGTATTAGGGCGGAGGGTGGTTTGGCCGTGGACACCTGATTGTATTTAATGCCCTGTTCGGAATGAGAAGACGTGGGAAACGTATTAAAGCTAACTGGGTGGTTTACAACGGTAGGTATCAGTTTATCAAATAAATTAACCCTTCTCGTTGCGGATTGTGAATGTCTACGTCGAAATCAGGTGAAAGGAGGATGTGCACAAATAGAAATGGCTTTTAGGATCAATTTGGCATTTCAATTAACGGTCGAATTCGAAATGATTCCAATGGAGCGAACATTGCGAGGAAGATGTTTGTTATTGGTCATGCTCTTCATTACAGAGCCTTCATAAATGTTCACAAGCCACGTGGTCGTCGAGTATAGGCAACCAACATTGCATAATTGGCAACGAGTAACTAAAATCTCCCTAGATTCAGCGCGGTCCTCCTGACATGGTTAGAGGTTGAAATAAATTCCTTTATAAATCGCGTCATAAATTACTGCTCAATACAGGATTGCAAGGAGTAATTTAGTTCTAAAAAGAACTGATTGATTTGAAATATGGATGATAATATTGAAGCACCATGAAAGGAAATACATAAAGACAAGCAGAAAGTCACAATGAAAACAAATGGTGACGGACACTAATGAACAAAGCACAAATGTCAAACATCGCCAACGATTGTAATGGCTCGTTTACAGTAAACAGTGACATTCCGTTCCCTGACGCTGAAGATAATAGGAGCGCTGATTGGCTGCTTCAAACGTCACTATAATCCATCACGTGCCATAAAACAGAAACTTGCGTTTTAATGTAATACTCATCTTATCGTTTTAGTTCCTTTAAAAGTTACTAAAGATAACGAAAGTAAAGAAAATAAATTGGCTGTTTTAAAATCAGTTAGTGGTCACGTGGTTTGTGAAAATTAATGAAGGCAGTGTATAACAGCTAGTCATGAATTTGTTGTATGGTTTATAAAATTGCAACTGCTGAACATCGAGTTTACTTTAATAACGATTTACACCCGCTTGAAGCAGCCGTCAAATCACAAAAAGATTCTACCTGCCCCCACCACCACCCAGGAAAAATGTATCATCCTCGTCCGCATCGTCCTGTCAGTAGTGCACGGATAGAATAAATATTTTTTCAACAAATAATGCGATCGTCGTGATCTCCGCTCCAAAATGCACCGTCATAGCCTAACAATGGCTCGCCTAACAAAGACTGATCGCTGTTGTGGTGGCCGTATGCTCAGTTGGCCGGGTTCAATGCAGCCTGCACCGTCACAGATCGTCCATTCTTTAAAAATGATGGCGACATTTAAAAAATGGATTTAATTTGTTTCTATTTATTTATTTCCTTTACAGTACCGCGGCGCATATAATAATAATACCTCGTACCTTCCCCATACAATTTTGTGAAAACATCTATACTAGATGGATTTTTTAATAACACCCGCAAGGTTCAACACTTGGCCCCTTTTTGTTTATGGCTTCTTACTTATGATCCTCAAGTGTTGGCTTTACCTTTTATAAATTATATTGATATTTAAGAACTGGTATTATATTATTAAATTATACTACATTCAATTGTTAGCGATATAATAGCTTCCGTACCTAACCTAATACTTCTCCAAGCTTCAATATTTGGCCCCCTTTGTTTATTCTTTATTATTAATGACCTGGACTGATTTTTATATTTACGAAAAGTAAATTGTTTTTTCCTGTAATATCTAACGATGCATGCCTTTAGTCCTTACATATACAGGGTGTACCACAAAATCCTTCAATTAACCGTTTCTATAATACTAATTCTTGCAATTTTCAATCGATTAAAAATATTGGAGTTGAAGTTCGACTTTCGGTTTCACCGGAAGTCGATGTCAACTGGGTTATTTCAAACGGAATATGTTATTTTTTTGATCCCACGTTAATGCCTATACTATACTATAAAATAACTATAATATGTTTTGAACAAGTACCACTGTTTCTGTAAGATCAACAATAGTCTAGTGTGCCTGGGTAGTCGATATGTAATAAGTGGGATAAGACACTTGGTCACATCTCAATGTAACATACAAATAATAAAATGTACTCGTTACAGTATAATTAGCAAGTTATCTATGGACCTATAGTCCAGAAAATAACATGTGACATTTTCCAAGTCCATATTTGAGATATCTCATCTTTCACCGATAATCTATCAACAAAAAACCGCAAACACAGTCGGGGGCCTCTAATGATATGCTCAAACAAACGCGGTTCGATATATAATGTAACAAATTCATCGGTAAGGTGCTAAATGTAAGCAAACATACTTTTATCTAAATCAAAATAATATACAAGTAAGTACTAAGATTCCCAACAACACCATCCAGGGGATAGCCCTGTCATACGATAATGATTCCTCATACATATTAGAATTATAATTGTTTTTAAATAATTATAATTGATAATTCGAATTCGATATTAATAATTCCAAGTACTTTAAAAATGTATTCAAGAATAATTGTTTTGAAAAAAACATTGATCTCATTTAGATGTTCCAAGAAATATATAGAAAACACTCTATATACTAGTATTTCGACTTATTAGGACTTTTTCAATAGAGTAATGTCTATTACTAAATGTTTCCAAGCGCATTTTCGTTATTTATTTGTTTACGAGCACCTACCCCCGATTGATCCCACCATCTGGTAAAGCCCGAGTTTTTAGTACCTTTTCTAAGAAGGGCGAAATTGTAAAATTTATCTGATCATTCGTAGTACAAGGATTTATAATTAAAGATTTTTTAATTTCTCATTGCTCTAACAGATCTAAGCGCTTCCCTTTCTTTTCACGATGTAGTACCTTTACATTTTTCTGATCTATAAAATGATTGTTTTCTATACAATGCGTCGAAAATCCTGAATTTTTTTGCGTTATTTAATATGGATGTTTTATGTTCTTTTACTCTAGTTTCAATACTTCTACCGGTTTGACCCACATACACGGCATTACAATCCGCGCAGTTAATTTGGTATACCCCCGATTATTTTAATTTATTAACCCTTTCTTTGTTGTTTATCAAAGTCCTCCCAATAGTACGCTTGTTGACACTAATCGTTTTACACCCGTTTCGTTCTATTCTGCGAGCTATTTTTTCACTATAACCTGGGACGTGATTAATATAACTATAGGTGGCTTCTTTTTCCTGAATATTGTAAAACTCCCGACGAATTAATTTCCTCCTTTTGTTTTTCATCATGTTATCTATTTCCAATCTTTGCAATCTATTTAGATGTTCCAATATTTCTTGGAACATCTAAATGAGATCAATGTTTTTTTCAAAACAATTATTTTCACGATGTTTCATAAAGAACCATCCGCTTCGAGTATCCACAGTATTCAAGAATGACGATCAGTATTTTATTCCATACCCCATCTCTTTGCGAGTTCTGAGAACGTTTCAGTTTCGACAAAAATGGCTGCATCGGGGCCCTCTGCGATCGGATCCAGTCAGAAATTCCCGTGTTGTGAGAACGTGGAACACCTCGTATACAAAAAACGTACGCGCCACATTCGTCGGATGGTAACAATGTATTTATCCGTGAAGTGGTCCTCGTTTCTTCTCTTCTCTACACGCTGTTGGTATCTGAAGTGCAGAACAAATATTATCTTTAAGCGCTGGGCACTTGAGCCTCAGAAAAAAACGTAAACGCTCAATACTCAAATAAATAAGTAAATCTCGAAGTTGCCAGTCATCCACATGTGGGATGGGTCCGTTTGGAATATGTATTTGTTCGGATGAGCAAGTTCCTAAAATAATATGTAGGTTATAAACCGAGCGAAGAAATTATCATATTTTCATGGCTAAAGAAACATTACCTGCGTTTTTTTACGACTATATGATTTTTTTGTACGGTTTCTACTTATTTATCATGTGGTTTAAGTTTTAATTTCGAGTTTTGCGTGTACTTGTCTTAAGGGTTGCATAAATGTGTAAAAAAGTACGCTCTCCTTTCATTATATGCTCCATTGTGTGCAAATACCTTAAAAACTAATAAATTTATAACAAAACGTTGAATACGAAACTTGTATTTAATCGAAAGGTCTTTGATTTGTCAAGTCAAATTGAGATTGAAGTTGCGCGAGATGTAATTTTAAATATTTTTGTTTTTTATGATAATAATATCTCGAGGGGAACACATTGGCCAGAAGGTGTACACCTACTTCCCTCTTTAGACTTACATCCTGTAATTCCCCCTTAGATTATGGGAAATCCTTAGTAAATCCTAACTACATCCCTCTAAATCCCATGCCATCCTAGTAAATCCTCCTACATCCTAATAATTCCCCAGCAAATCACCTACATCCCAGTAATTCCCAAGTAAATCCACCTGATTAATATAATTATTGTAGTAAATTTCAGAAATTATTTCAGTACTTCTGTACTGGTCTCTATTCACCCATCATTATTTTTACATTTATAAACTTCTGAGATTTATATTAGTAAACATTATATTATATATTTAACCTCTTTATTTAAATTCTTACAAAAACAATATAATAAAAATCAAAAACCAAACCATTCTCGTTAAAAAAATAAAAAAAGAAATAGAACA
The DNA here is from genome assembly GCA_963924545.1 of Pogonocherus hispidulus. Lineage (NCBI taxonomy): Eukaryota > Metazoa > Arthropoda > Insecta > Coleoptera > Cerambycidae > Pogonocherus > Pogonocherus hispidulus. The sequence goes on from OZ004697.1 coordinate 58,095,608, forward strand.
AAAAATATTAACATAAATCAGGTTTGTTTCTTACAGAATACATTATGTACAATATAAACTACTCATTTATGTAACAAATATAAGTAATAATAAATGCGAACTGTATTCAGTTATTTTGTTTCATTATAAGTAAAAGATATTGTTTCGTACTCATCTTGTGTTAACTGGAACTCCTCCGAATTAAGAGATAGACACTGGCGAGAACCTGAAGCAAAAGTTATAGGACCATAAAATATATACTCCCTTTCGACAAATCTTCTTCCTTCTTCTATCCTCAATATCTTCTTTCTTCGGCCAAAAAAAGACCCTTTCACTTCTCTTTCTTTGCTTCAAAAACTTCATTTTACACGTTTTGCCGATTGTTTGAATGCTTCCTATATACCAGCCTTTATCATAAGACAGTGCATAAAATTTGTCACCTTCCAATCTAAGCTCCAACGGCTTGGTATTTGATACCGCATCATCCTCTGAATCATGCTAATACTGCTTGAAAATCTTTCGGTATCTGTGCTGTCATCATATTCAATTGCAGAATCATCTTCAGATGTTTCAGTTGATATAGATAACTTTCTTTCCAGTTTTTTTCTCTTATTTTTAACGCAGATATTCTTATTGCTACTTCTTTTCTCGACTGGGTTGACGACTCAACGACTCAGAACAATACCCGGCACTTAACCTTAAAAGTGAGGTTATAATATTAAAAAGAGGGTTCTAACGATAAATTAAGTAGATGTAATATCAAACTGATTCAGATATAATTTTATAATGACATAAGTGCTTATCTTGCTGTTTTATATATAATTTACGGCACTTATTACACTAATACTGGCACTAAGCACACAAAACAGTACAAGAGCATGGCCCGTTAAATGAAATTAGCGTAATGCACACGGGCATTAGCCAGTACATCCTAGGTAAATGCCTCGTAAATCCTCAGGAAATCCCCACGAAATCATGTACATCCTTCGAAATCCTAGTAGATCCTTGATACATCCCGTACATCCCAGTACATCCCCAGTAAATCCTGGTAATTCCTCATAGATGTACACTATAAATCCCCATGTGTTCGCCCCTCGCAATATCTCTATCCTCTCATCCTAATCACAAGGATTAGCCCAGACGTCTGAGACTTGGGTGGGAGTGGGAATATTATTATTCAATACGCCGTATTTGCTTCTCAGGAACGACCTACGGAGTAATCCCTAACCACCATTCAGTGATGGGATGAAGGAAACCTGAAGAACTCATTAGTTAGGGTACAAGGGATATATTACTTCCTAAGTCAACCTTTCCATCTTTCGGTATTAGATACCGATTACCACGCGACCCACCACATCACCAATACACTTACCAAAAGCAACATCATCCCAACTTTTACAATTTTCTTAAAATTGATCAGCAATATCAGCACCAAAACCTAAATAACTCTTAAACCACGTCGTCTCAGTTACAACACTATATCCACTACACAATCCCCAACCACTCCCTTTGCTCTGCCAAATAATTTAATACCACCATTTATCGATCCCTTCCCATTTCCTTTGATCTAGAAAGAAACGACCGAAAACCTCCAGCACTCTCTCTGGAGTCTGGTCCCACACTCACACTCCCTCGTCCAGTTCAAATCTCGTGAGGAATCTCTTGACCTTGCCGTGGCCCGTGACCACCTGAGTAATTTTGTTACTCACAACAACACTGACGTAGTTTTCCACATAACACCAAAACACTATACTGTCCACGTCTGTCCAAAGCAACACCTCCTCAACACCTCCCATTCACTCATCTCCCATTCACTCATCTCCCATTTCCTCCTCCATTTCTTACTGACCCTGTCCTCACCATCCTGGACCCCTTCCCTCAAAATATTTTTACATTCCCCTGTTCTTCCTGTCCCTCCATTCTACCACCACATTATATCCCTCTACAGAAACCCTCGCTATCCCACCAATCCACAGTCATCAACCAATGTTAATCTGTCATATCAATACCAAGCTTCCCAGTCTCGCCGGTCGAGCGCTGCGCCATCTATATTATTATTATTATTATACTCAAGAGTAGAGCAGAGATCATTTAAAACCTATATTGCTCAATTACATAATTATAAAAACAATACAATATGCGAAACAGAAAGCAAAATATACAAAGTTCTACACAACAACCTAACAGTTTTACAAAATAACTACCACACTGAGTTCATATACAATTGTGCTCCACTGTATAAAGTTAAAGTTAACCCACATTAAATGAACGCATGATTGATGTAATTGTCATACATATTTTTTACATTCACACCATTTGCCGTTACCACATCACCTGGGAGTGTGTTCCAGTTGTTAAACACTCTATTTGAGAAAAAATTTTGCCGTATTGTTGTCCTAAAATTTTCCTTTTGTAATTTCCATTGATGGCCACGTAGCCTCAGGTCTGGGTTTAGGGTCAGTAGATTCCTGATATCGTCCTGGAAGTGATCATGTAAGACTTTATAAGTAAATATCATGTCTCCTCTGGCCCTTCGTTCTGACATGAGAGGAAGATTCAGATACTGCAACCGTTCTGGGTATGATAGTGTATGGATCTGAGGAATCTTTTTTGTTGCTCGACGTTGAACATTTTCGATAAGTTTGATGTCTTTGATGAGATGTGGCGACCAAATTAGTGCAGCATATTCCAGCAGTGGTCTAACATAAGTTTTAAATAGGATGCGAAATAATTCGGGTGTAGGATTTTGGAAAACTTTTGAATAATTGGTAACAAGTTTGGTTGGCTCTTTTTGATATTTTGTCAATGTGACTGGACCAGGAAAGTTTGGCATTGATAGTGACGCTTAGATCCACTTGCTCGTTGGTTGAAATAATAGGTTCATTATTAAGCAAATAGATGTGGTGGGGGTTATTGTTACCCATATACAATACAGTGCATTTAGACGTGTTAAGAGGAATTAACCACGTATCACACCATTTTTTAACTTCATCAAGACTATCTTGAACAGAGTTGTAGTTTACGAGAGGGTTAGCGTACAGTTTTGTATCGTCGGCATAAAAGTTATGTGGAACTGTTATTACTGTATCTAAGTCAGAAGAATATATTAGAAACAAAATTGGGCCGAGAGCAGAGCCTTGTGGTACTCCGGACAAAACTTTATGATAAGAAGAGTGGTCAGAGCCCACACGTACTGAGAAAAATCTGTTGGCTAAATACGCTTCAATCCAGGAATTTAAATTGCCACGAATACCCATATATTAGTGCCCTATATTAGTGGTGTACAATCACCGATCAAACTCGCTAGAAGGGTATACATCTATAGAGGCACTAGTATTCGCGCTATAAGCTTGAGTTCGACGTGATACTTGTATCTGATAATCGCGAGCGATTTTTAAAAATTCGATAATTAAAACGATAACAGGCATATCGAAGTTTGCCACGCATAATTTTAGAAGTTTCAACTTTACGTCACTTTTTTGGTGATATATAGGTGTACTACCAAAATAAATTTACTATCCGGGTAATTCTGCAACTCCGCTGTCTTTTGGACTTGAACGAAAACTCCTAACATGGTCCCCATATAAGAACAAAAACATTTCCAATGTTAACATTGTCCGGCGGTCGCAGAATCCGCTCGGGTACGGCCCTGCGCCCTAATTTGGTGTAGCGGCAAGGGGCGGGCTCCTCATTACGCAACTATTAAGGAGGCTGTTCTTGTAAACTACCACGTTACCGACGAGGAGTTTTTTAGCATCTGGTAGCTTCGCTACTAGCTCGTTTGCCGCCTTGAAAAATTCCCGTGTTTATTCTAATATAATTAAAGCTTGTTACCCGGTTAAATTGACGGAAGCCGTTCCTTTTCCGCGTTCGCTTCTTCTTGGATACACGCATAGAATTATAGCGAATTAATAAAGAAAAATTGTGTTTATCGCAATATTTCTAACACTGCAAATACAAATAAAATTCGTTAAAACAAACAAGATAATAGTCTATGATTAAATCATGATGCTGCTGCGCTTTTTAACATTAAAAAAATTTAAAAAATGGTTTAGAAATGCATTTTCTTGTATTAATAAACGATAAAACTTGAAAAAACTAGCCAATATATAAAGTCTGTAAGGTAAAAGAGATTAGGCATTTCCTTCTGGGTATGTTCACCCTAATCTGAATTTCAAATGGTATGAAACTTTCAAGTTATTTACATAAAAAACGTGTTGTTAACATAATTATTAATGTTATACAGGGTGTTAGTAAAACATGCGGCAAAAATTCCAGAGGCAAGAGGTTATTCCTTGGACTATTCTAAGGATATTTTATCCTTTGATGATTTTTGAAAAAGCGCTTTGTTGCGAAGATATAGGGCGAAAAAATTTTACAACAAATAACAATTTATTACTAACAATTACATGTAACATTTCTGAACCTACAAGAATTGTTCAAAATGGCTACCTCCAGCTCCAATGCAACCATCCAATCTTCTTCTCATAGACTCCCGAACTCTTTCAAAAAGACCAGGGTCGTTTCTTATTGAGTTACACCCAGCAATTATCCGATCTCTTAAATCCTCCACATCTTCCACAGGCCTAGTCTAAACTAATGACTTTAGATGGCCCCATAGGAAATAATTTTGGGGGTTTAAGTCCGGGGATCGCGCAGGCCATACGTGAGGTCCACCGCTTTTGGAAAAGTATGAAACTGATCTCGGGGGCAAAACTGAACCAAAGTCACATGCGTTAGTTGTGTATTGCTTAGCAAGAATCGCGTATACTGAGGAAATCCATTCGGAAATAATTAAACAATATTGAAAACAGACTGAAGTGTTACATATTTTTCCAATTCATTCTATAAAAAGTTTAATTTCCGAGTGAATTTTCTGTAGAGATTTCATGTAGAGATTTTACACTCACTTTTCTACTATGATCTGTTGTTCTTCCACTCAAAATAGTCTTCTAGGGACGGTTTTTTTGCAAAGCGAAGGTTGTTTTGTAAAATATTCACATACATTTTCCAGTTATTAACAGACAATAGTCCGGCGCCTTGAACTTTGTGAAAAATGAACGTTTCGAAATGCCAACAAGTCAATGATAATTATACTTATTGCAATTATGTAATAAATAATATCAGAAATGTTGCTATTATGTTAAACAGGGTGTTATTATAATGTCTTAGAGTTATTGTTTATTGAAAAGACAAGGCTACGTTCGACATGCAACGTTCTTTGATTATTTTTGTTTATTTTGTTAACGATATTGTAAATAATAATTATTATTTCCACTTTGCGTTAATGGAATATGGGTAGGGTAAGAAAAAGTGCACTGGATTTTCTTGGATACATAATAAACGTAATAAAATACATAATTTTTAAAGTGTATACTGAACAAGAAGAGAGAACAATATTAATATCTTTACAGGGTGTCCCACTATCTAAATCGGGAATCTAGAATACAATTATTGTTAAATTTATCAAGGAATCAAAAAATGCAAAAGAAAATGTAGTATTCCGTTTAAAATATGGAAGTAGTTATCGATTTCCGGTATAACCGGAAGTGACAGGAGGTCAAAAATATTAAAAAAAAAGTCAGCGCCATCTTCAAAATTCTACCCCTATTGGTTCTCCATATACAGGGTGTTAGTTAAACATGCGGCAAAAATTGAAGAGGTTATTCCTTGGACTATTCTAAGGATATTTTATCCTCTGATGATTTTTGAAAAAGCTCTTTGTTGCTAAGATATAAGGCGAAAAAAATTTTCAACAAATAACAACTTATTACTAAAAATTACATGTAACATTTCTGAACCTACAAGAATTGTTCAAAATGGCTACCTCTAGCTCGGATGCAACCATCCAATCTTTTCATGAGTTACACCCAGCAATTATCCGATCTCTTAAATCGTCCACATCTTCCACTGGCCTAGTATAAACTAATGACTTTAGATGGCTCCATAGGAAATAATCCAGGGGATTTAAGTCCGGGGATCGAGCAGGCCATACGTGAGGTCCACCTCGACCAATCCAGCGATCTCCGTATGTTGCTGTTAAAAACTCTCGAGCAACTACACTAAAATGAGGTGGTGCACCATCATGCATAAACCACATTGTCTGTCTTGTAGCCAATGGTACATCCTCCAAAAACTGAGGTAGCGTTTGTTCCAAAAAGTTGCGGTATACTTCGCCGGTAAGTCTTCCTTGCCAAGTCTGCATTGTCATCAGTAAGTCCATAAATAAAGTGCGTGTCAGCCATCTCGGCATTCGTATAGCGAGCCATGATAGAGGACTTCACTAACCACCATTTACACCTCAACTAGCCAAACGTCAATCAATCTTAACAAATGCGACAAATACAAACTACAAAAACACAACATACAAAAACATACAAAATAATCACTCCGAAGTATCACGGGATCTTGGTAAGAAAAACCAACTCCTTTTTCTTACATGTCTTTTACTTGATACGTCCAGTGTAGTACGCCATACTTTTATTTCACCTACATTGATAATGTGAAAAATACCAAAATTGGATTTGTTGAACATTTTTTTCGCCCTATATCTTCGCAACAAAGCGCTTTTTCAAAAATCATCAAAGGATAAAATATTCTTAGAATAGTCCAAGGAGTAACCTCTTGAATTTTTGTCGCATGTTTAACCAACACCCTGTATACAGATCGATTCAGCTTCGTCGTGGCAAACCTTGTATGTTTCGTGGGAAGGAATCAGTTATTAATATCGCCCATCAGAGTGTCCTATTTAAATTAAACAAGTTGGCATCTACTTCCGGTATAACCGGAAGTACCAGCGTGTTCAAAATATTTTAGCCGAATAGCCCCCATGTTCAGATTCCCCATAATTATAGTTTTCCCATAATCTATTGATGGATATCCCGGTGGAACACCCTGTTTATAAGCTTAAATTCTATATAGTTTTTCTCTGACATACGAGGAGTGATTGATATAAAAATATTGAATCCAATAAAAGCAGAAGCGAGTATCAAAGAATTGAAATACGATAACTGGAAGAACAGTTTTATACCCATCCAGATTTGAAATAAAAAACCGGAGCGTATATCTCCGATAGCGGCACGCAGTTGGGACCACCCTGTCTCATTTTACAGCATTAGTCAGTAAATAAGATTAAGATGAACCAAATGAGAGAACCATGTAGTCGGGTGTTACTTTGTTTCTTAAAAGCTATCGCGTAGTAGGACCACTGTCCAAATATTAAGTGTATGATTCAGGTTTGGAGTCCTCTAATGACATCTCGAGTGCCTCGGTGATTTGTCATTTTCTTTGGAAGAAGACGGGTGGGGCGTAAAGTCTGTGGACGTATGATGATATTAAGTATGAATTATTCTGGTGAGACTGAACTTGCCTAGAAGACCAACAATACCAAAAACCAGTAACTGCAGATACTTATAATTTAGTTGAGTAATTCCGTAATTATATAGTTGTGAATTTTAAAGTCACGCGTTTGAAGTTAGGTATTTAAAATTAAGGTTATGCTATCACCGCCAATGCCTCGTTCCATATTGTTACTTGCAAAAAAGCATTGCTTTTAAAAACAAAATGATGAAATGCGGTGTTTTCCTATTTTTTTTTTACATCGGCAATGGAAAGTAGTTGGAAAAAGAAGAGATACATATTTCTGGAATTTTAATATTGGATTCATTTAAGTCCATAAATTATTTTTTTTATTGTACGCGATATCTATGTGACGTCACTAAGCGAAAATTCAAAATTTGCGCCATTTTTTAGTGATTTCTAGGATATTTTCATTTATGTGGTTGGTGTCACTGCGTGCCAACTTTACTTTTGTTTATGTTTGAATTGTTTGGTTAGGGTAAACATGAGACATTGTTTTTAGTTTATATTTTTACCTGTGAATTGTTGTCTCTGCCTGTGACTGATTACAATTGTATTTATTAGTAATAGAAGAAGATCGTAATTTGTTAAGGTAATTTTTGAATATATTTAACCGACTTTGCAGTAATACTGTTAAGTTAAATACTAACCTTACATTTTTCATCCCTTTTATTTCTGAAAGGATCTATAGGATCTTTATCATAAAAGGATCTATAACCGGTAAATTGTCGGACTTAGCCTCTACAAAACCTTGCTCCATGTTTAATAAAAGGTTTCTTCACAAGAAAACAACAGTACAACACGTCAAGTTGTCAAGCCAAACACAAACAGGAAATTTCAAATGTCAATTATCGAAATGTCGACTGTCGTTTGTCGTCGTTACAAACTGAATCTAGCCACATATTATCAGTGTGGCCTCTTTATAGATACATATTCCCTAGTTTTCGCTTAGTGACGTCACGAATATAGAATAAAATTTCAAAATTGAATTAAAAATTTTCTACCGATTCAATCTTAATAATTTTTATCCTAATAAATATAAAAAAAAAAATATATTTTATAAAAATACAAGTTTCCACTTTCATTTCTATTGAAGGAAAATACCCCATTGTCATTAGTCTCAAACACATACCTAAATATGCCGATAATTTATCTTTGTCGACTTTTGACCGACAAGGGAGTGCAAATGCACCCTTAAGTGCTTTTGATTGTCTATGCTTATTCCCCACTGAGGAGAACAGACTAAATTCAAATCAGCGCACTTTGCAGACAGCAGGGTGGCCATCATAAGTGGCTTGCTCTGCCTTGTAGTGAAGCAGCAAAAAACGTATTCGGATAAACGTTACGGGGTAAATTTCTGTTTTCACTTGAGTTGTAGTACCTTTACCCGACTCCAGGTCAAAGGTGGATACATCCGTTTTAGAAATGCTATTAAAATAATATTTTGTACCATTCCCATGAATACCATTACATTAATATCTAATATTTTATATTTTATTTGTCTTTTAAACAGCTATAACGCGACATATACTTTAAAAAGTATTATTTTCTTCAAGTTTTTTTACTTTTATATGGTTGAAAACGTGGATATTCGATATCGGATTGTGTGTAACTGTTAAATGTACGGTTTTTTTCGGTAACCGATACCTCTACTGTCAGCTCCAACTTGAAACTGATGTGAGTATATCGACATGATGATTTAGGGAACATGTTGGACTGTCCACAATCGTTACATTGTAAAATTGCTAGAAACAACGATTATCTAGACGGCTGGTTTTGATGTAAGGTTGCGTGCAGACGACCGCGATTTTATGGTGTTTATTTTATGGATTTTACTGACTCAGTAATAGATATTTACTCTATTGAAAAAGGCCTAACAAGCCGAAATACTAGTATATAGAATGTTTTCTATATATTTCTTAGAACATCTAAATGAGATCAATGTTTTTTTCAAAACAATTATAAACTTTTATATTTAAATTCTGAGGTTATGTTTCCTATGTGAATCCTAATAAATAACCTATCTGACATTTGACGTAGGTAACCACTCCTGAAACTATATGAGTCACTATTTTCTTTCTACTTTCTATGAATGAACCTAAAACCAGTGGAATATTCACGACGTCAATGAATGTGGGTCGTACCTTTCCCCTTATTCATTTAACATTTTTATAGGACCCTTTCTCACAGGGGGGTTAGCTCCAGGGGGTTGGTACCTGTGTTGAGTGAGTCAAATTTTTCAAAGCGGCATTCCAAGTTGTACAGTGGCGTAATTTGTATTTTTTTGGGTCAATTTGAACAGGGTATGTACGAATGTATACTCTGTGTTCCCTTATGCATATTCTCAATTCAAAAATGACGTGTTTCTAGAAGTAGAACATCAATTATTTATAAATCCATGGTGGTAAAGTCAAAAGTTCAAGAAAATTAATAGATAGACGCCCTGTAACTTCAAAACAAATGAAGTTATAAATCTTCTGAGATGATTTCACTTTTATTTTTTTCTGTTTCCAGTAGTTTCTTATTGGATTGCCATAAAAAATGGTACGATCTCTACAGGGTACTCCATTTTCAATGTCTTTCCGTATTTTATTAGAGACAGAGTCTATAGTTTTTAGAAGAAAGCGGCAAGGCAGACTAGATATACAGGGTGTCCCGAAATTAGCGTGCAATATTTAACCAATTGTACCATTTAAAAAAAAACTATTGACATTTGATAGTTCCTAATCAAAAGTTGAAAAAGCCAAAGCAGAAAAAGTTGGGGTTATATTTACCCCACTCCCCTGCCTCCTTTTGGAACGTATGTGACACACACACTATAGTGTGTATTTGCACACTAATTTCGGGATATTCTGTACATTTACTTTCTTTTATTGGGTTGACTCGCAACTTGACTCTTCTAGTTTTTATGTTTTTCAAAAATATATGCATATATTTATCTTTATATAATATTTAAGACCCACAGAGGTCTTTCACTTTGGTTGGTTATTGTATTAATCTGTTAAATGCTGGTTTCACTGTTTTTAATAAACAACAAACTTTTAAAATGTTTTAAAATCATCTTTTCCACGTATCGATAGCGGTGATTGGGGGAATCTGTGTAATCCACAGATGTACACTATTTGATTTTCACTTATAATTGCACAAGAGGTTTGTATTTTACCGGATAAATTTGGATTGTTTAATGAGAAATTGTTGCCAAGCAATTGGACGAGAAAAACTGTCAACTATTAAAAACGCGACACCGAAGGTGGAGCAGTTTTCAGGTTGACAGTTTTTCGAGTCAAATTGCTAAAGGAAACAGTTTAGAATTTAAACAATACAAATTTATCCGGTATCAATACAAACATCGAGTGTAATTCGGCAGGACAATTTAATGAATAAGAAATTTAGAAACATAGGTAATGCTAATTTTATTTATGAAACACTAAAAATAAACACATTTTTATTTGAGCATCACCGAATCGATTCATTGTTATTGTTTAATAATTCAATAACTCGTTGACAGAAATGTCAAACTATTTATTTTGACAGCGGACACCGCGATAATTGATTAAAAAATGAATAAGCGAAAAAACCACTAGAGCAATTGTCACTGTAAAAGTTACATGTAACTGTCGCCGTCAAAGTGACAATTGCACTGTGACATATGCGATTTTTTATATACATATAAATTAAATTGTTGATACAACAGCGTCACCCTGTATATCCCTCCGGATAACGTCGATGGTCATTTCTCTGCAGCCTTGAACAAGTCACTTGTCACTTGTATGGATGTAGGAGCCGTCAAGACGTTGGCCATAGCTCCCCGTTTTTCGTAAAATCAATGACTGGGCTCGAAGATATTCCGTTTCAAGTTACTGCCGTCCGGCCAGATATTTTTCTTTGTTTATTTTACGGTGGGCCGGTAATGATGGCTGTAAGTGCGGCGTAAAGCCTAGAATTTGAATTGAATTGTAAAATCGGGGGGTGTCCGCATACCTGAGGTGCTTTAGGAATTATTTATGGGCCGGGGTGTGTTGTATCAATAAGTTGGCGTTGCTTATACAAAGCTTGTGGCAATAATGCAGCGCTAAGAGATCACAAATTTAGAATCTTTACGTTCGTATTTTATGGATTGTAAATTCACTGCAATTAATACGATGGGGAACAATGGCGGATTTAGCTTTTCAACATGGGGGGGGGTATCTCGAAGAACCACATTTTTAAAAAATGTTGTCAAATTACCTGTGCGTTTTTCTTTGAACAAAAATGAAATTGGCGATTCAAATTACCGATGAGGGCGCTGCAAATTGTAAACAAACATGGAGGAAGACGAGTAAAAATTTTGCATTTCGTATCGCATCATCTAGCAATTCAGCATTCAACTGACATAAATATAGTGACTTCATGTGTTAGTTAGGGTGAAATAAAGGATAAAAAGAGTGGTAAAAGCAGTCAAACGTCTCATAAGTGCTTCCTTGCTAATTATATGAATTTTTTGGGTTGAAACAGGTGTCCTAGTTTTTGTTTACTTACATTTTCGACCAAAATAAGTGTGATAAACTGTATCGTGATACCATATTAGTGCTTGTTTTTTGTTATATAATGTTTAAATTGAAATATATTCTGTTTTTATAAGACTAATAATAGAAAAGTATAGATAAACTGCAACAAAATGGTTATATTGTGTAAATAAACGTGTTCCCTGTTAATTAATTGTTACATGCCTTTTGGAGAAATTAGTGAGACACAGTTTCTTATACTAGGGTCAAATTTCTACCTATCTTCTATCTTAAACACTTCTACTGACACGTTTTGTGGAATGACACCCATAAGGGCAGTTTGTGTTGTGCTGATTTCTTTTGAATGCCATTTTAAAATGTAAAAATAAAGATGTACAAATACTAACCACGTCGTTTTTAACTTTGTAATACCAAAAAATCACAAGCACCACTAAATTATTACGTTAAACAAACCCAAATACGTGTCATTTATCATTATATCAGCAATAAGCCTCCAAAAATCACCTTTAAGTAGGTTCAAATATTTTCATGTAGAGGGCGCATTCATTTTTGGAATCGCCAATTGGCACCTTATTGGATTAGAATCCAATTGGATCAGCCTTCGCCCTTTTACGGGCACGAGTGACCTCAGAATGGCTTTCACTGTTGTTATTAAATACAGGGGTATAGGATATATTCTATTTTAAATAGTAGTTAGGGGATATTTATCGACTTGTAAGGGATATTTTTTATATTCAATGAAAATCAGTGATATGTCGAACAGAGCTAGAAAAGAATATATGTATAATTAAATTGATTAATTGAACAACGTGAATCGGTAATTTTGGGTTATTTCCAATTATTATTAAAACCGAAAAGCTAAATGGAAAAAATCGTAATAAAACTGTTTCAAAATAGGTATTATAAGACTGATTTGGCAGATTTGTGAGTTTTCTTAGTCAGTGGGTAGCGATAAATTATTTTTTAACTAATTCAAAAACAGTCATAAATTCCTTCAAAATTAACCTAATCATTTCTTATTTATTTACTTAATTATATTTTATTTTAATTAAAAATATCAATAAACATGCTGGGAAATGTTTATATGTATTTATTTACAAAATTATTCAAATAAAAATGGCCTTTAATATGCCGCCTCATATATAATTGATCTCTGGCTACACAAAATTCTTGAAAAGGATTTTAACATTAATTTATATACCTATTAAAATAACTATATTAAAGGCACGACTTCAAGTCTAGAAGCATACTTTCAGCCCGCCCATTTTAATTATTAAAAGTTTGTTACCAAAAACAAGTAAAAGTATCTCTTTTGGCATTTTGCATAATAAATATTTGAAGTATAGATATACAAGAGTGTACAAGGTGGCCAGGTATATCTGTGCCACAATTTTATATTTATTTGTGTTACTTAAAAAGTAATTTTTGGAGGCTTATTGCTGATATAATGATAAATAACACGTATTTGGGTTTGTTTAACGTAATAATTTAGTGGTGCTTGTGATTTTTTGGTATTACAAAGTTAATAACGACGTGGTTAGTATTTGTACATCTTTATTTTTACGTTTTAAAATGGTATTCAAAAGAAATCAGCACAACACAAACTGCCGTGTTTATGGGTGTCATTCCAAAAAATATGTCAATAGAAGTGTTTAAGATAGAAGATAGGTAGACATTTGGCCCTAGTATAAGAAACTGTTTCTCACTCAATTCTCCAAAAGGCATGTAACAATTTAATAATAGGGAACACGTTTATTTACACAACATAACCACTTTGTTGCAGTTTGTCTATACTTTTCTATTATCAGTCTTATAAAAACAGAATATATTTTAATTTAAACATTATTTAACAAAAAACAAGCACTAATATAGTATCACCATACAGTTTATCACATTTATTTTAGCCCAAAATGTAAGCAAACAAAAACTAGGGCACCTGTTTCAACCCAAAAAAATCATATAATTAGCAATGAAGCACTTATGGGACATATGACTGCTTTTACCACTCTTTTTATCCTTTATTTCACCCTAACTAGCACAGGAAGTTACTATATTTATGGCAGTTGAATGCTAAATTGCTAAATGATGCGATATGAAATGCAAAATTTTTACTCGTCTTCCTCCATATTTGTTTACAATTTGCAGCGCCCTCATCGGTAATCTGAATCGCCAATACACCTATTAGCAGACGCCGGTAATGCAACCTTAAATTGGCCACCCTGTACACCGTTATCGGCATGAGAATCTAGTTTTTCAAAAGGATTTGAACTATGCGGCGCCCGCTCAAAATTTTATATCTTGATACATCTGACCTCAACTACGAAACGTCGATACCAAAGATAATTACCAGGCTATTTACATCGGTTAACTTCGTGGACAATTGGATGTTAGGAGACAGATATGTTAGCGCAAATCTGCCTGTGAACAGATTTCCAAACAGATTAATTATACCAATAAAAACCAGCCCGTTATCACTTATCAGCGTTTTCTCGGAATCTCCGGGGTAAAGAACACCGTATTTGAGCAGAGAAGCTTATTTAGACTCTACGAATCAACTTTCTTTCTAATCACCTCAGCTGAAGACGACAATAAAAGATCACTTTGTACAAACAAGAAAGGCATAAAGATAACATTACGTATTTAAATTTTTGCCGCTCGGAATTCCTCCAAGATAAATCGTAGTAAACAGTCTAGCCTGGGACAAATCTCGGTTTAAAATTTTTATAGTAGGCCGTAAATTTTGTAGCATTCGTTGTTTGACAAGCAGGGTTGACAACTGTGGAAATACCGTATGCCTGTGCATACAGTATTGTAACACAGATCATGGGCGTGCTAAGGTAAATATTTAAAAACGATGCAGACATATATTGTCTGAGTACGTAGTTGAAAATAGTGAAACCTTATGAAAATATAACCTTCGATATAGAAAAATCTGCGTCGTTTACAATTCATTCATCACTAAAAAGCCAGGGTCTCTACTCTATGTCGTCTAAGGACGACACTGTCTGTGAAGAAACAAATCGACATAATAAAATGTGTTAGTTTAATAGCTTCTAAAAGAGACAATCAACAGGACATCAACCCAAAAGTCCAGTGTCTTAACAAAATCAGAAATAGAAGGATTCTTGAAACAAGCAGATGATGCAAATTACTTGAAGGCAACTTTACCGTCGCAAATTTTGGAAAATCTAATTTATTTTTGTTGCTTTAGGCCACAAAGTCGACAAAGAGACCTGACTTTTCTTAAACTTGAACGCATTAAAGATATGGGATCGTTTATATTTACCAAAATTCCTAACACCAAAACTAACGGGCAGACAGAATTTAGAATCTTTAGTGGAAGTTTCGAAGATTTAGATCTTGTCGAAATATTTAGAAAGTACTTGTGCTTTCATCCGTCGCCAATTAAAACACAAGATTCTTTCTTGATTATAGAAACGGAAAGTATACAACTTTATTAAAACTTTTACAAGATTTAATCATCTTCAGATGCCAACTTGGTTGGCGAAACACGCGTCGAGTGCAGTATAGTGTTTTGGTGTTATGTGGAAAACTACATCAGTGTTATCTTCACACCAAAGGTTCCAAACCCTTTCAAGATGGTGGATTAGTGAATATATTGGTTTAAGTTTTTTAAATTTCCTCTGACCACTCCTTTATTATACAACCAAAGAAAATTATGATACGTCAAAAGAAGATTAATGTCATGTTAATGTCACCTTACGTGCCAAGGCTATTAAGATAGTGATGCAAATTGAATATTGTGAGACTTTATTTCAATGATAAATAATTGAAATTTACAATAATTAATTTTTATTTTAAAACGACGACAATATGAAATAGAGTATCATATGATACACGTCCATTAGGTGTTTACAGTACTCATTTACCCGTTTAGCCGTTTACACAAGTGTAAACGGCTTTTCCTGTAAAAAACTCGAACCGTAACACCTCCCTACTGGACTTGTAACATAAAATACTATTTCCCAACTCATTACGATTCTGAAATTTAAAACCTTTCTATACAGTAGTCAAAAAACTTTTACCCCTTAGCTAATTTGTCCGCACGCCGCCGCTGCCCCTTTCTGTCAGGCCTCAGCTTGTCCACGATCCAATGTAAATATTGAACCAGTACCTTAACCATGTAATGATCGTGGCAAACACCGTCAGCAAACAAACGAGTTGTCGCCGAATTTGTCGACCGAGTGAGAAAATCCTGAAAATACGAAGAACAAACACATTTATTGTTTTAGGACCTGTTTGTGGTTTTTTAATTCGTATCTATCTTAGGGGGCTTGTTAGCAATCCCAGCTTTGAGCAATCCCAGCGGATTCCTTTGAGGTTGTGTTTGGTGACACTAAAACGACACTCAATTAATGTATCAGACTTGAAACGACGTGACACCTGAAGCGTGTGACAATTATTGGTCCTGAATGGAGGCACTGAGTTGGCAATTTCAATCTGCTAGCTTCTGTTTATCATTCCAAATTGTATTTGAACTCTATATTTTCATTTTCTACCATTATCATTCTTCATATCATGTAAATTACTGCAAACTACAAAGACCGCTAGATTTGGTGAGTCTATCTCTTAAAAAGGGACCAACACTGCATAATAAATCTTTGCAATTTTAATAGAGCCTTTAATTTGCAGTATGCAACTTTAGAAAGGTCATATGCTATTTAGTATTAACGTAAATCGACTTGGGCAAATCCCGCTTCTGATCCTGTCATCAGAAGTGGGATTCTCTCGTGCTCCAGTTACACAGCTCACCCTGTAGCCGACTTACGCGTTCGAATTCGAACACCTAATGGTAATTCGTGTAAAATAATCCCTGATAAGTCTTCTGGACGGATTTGGTTACGTTGCTTCTATTGTTATGAGACACATGTCAGGCAAAGTGACGTGGGGACAATTTTAAACGGCTAAGCCGCTTAAGCGCTTAGCAGATGTGCCAGGTAAGTCAGTAGTCTCTAATGAATACCGTGAAAATATTTTGTTTTGTGAATTTTATAAATTTTACCGAGACTGGCCGGTAAAAAACTGACGGGTATGAAAGGAAAAGTTATATAATTGTTAATTAGGCGATTGTTATGGTCTTTTAAGTGTTTGATACGTCTAGAGGCGATGTGTTTGATCAGGAGCTGTCCGACCCAACCTCCTGATACAGGGTGCAACACGGAAAACATTTAGATGAAAATTTGGACGTGTCTTTACTTGAACGAAGACAGTCACTTTGTCCCTGCCAGCATTGAATTATACAGGCACATTCTGAAATAACCCAATATTCGGTAGTTCTAACCAAAACATTATTTAGACACTTTTTTACAAGGAATCTGAATATGATGTTCCTTGGTCAGCGACACTCCAGATGGGTGAGAATCAACTGTCAACTTTCTTTTTTCTTATGAGCGCCATATCGGATTTTTGTATATTTGAATCCAGTTTGTTTTTCTGATCACGACGATGTATCACAGTTGATATTTTCTTTTAGATGTATGTCAAAGTTTACATTTTTTTAATTTAGCGCAGTGTGCTTTGAAAACAAAAGCGAGATTTTGTTTATGAACAATTTTTGACAGTTTGAACATAAATGTAAAGTTTGCGTTTGCGTTTCTGTTATTTTTACCGAAAAAATGATATTTTCATATAAAGAAAATTGGGAAAAGGTTAAATTTTATACGAAACTTACAATAAAAAACTCAACCATGGCGAAACTCGAAAAACGGTCACCCTGTATAAGAAAAGTAGCCGCGAATCACACCGTTTCGCAGCTCATATACTGAATGGCCTTCTGTGCCTGTCACTGAATGATAATAGGGACATTCTTGGTAATATTTTTCTAATCACGTGCGTCCCTGTGAAAATCATACGGCCGATGAATTTTTCATTAGCAAATGATTTGATATTCCCACGACATTGATCGAACGAAGAATGCAAATCTGCGGTTCTTATAACTGATATGCATATGTCGATTCAAACCGTCTATATAGTTGGGAAAGGAAATACTCTTGCTTGGATTCTTCCTCGCGAATATTTCCCCGAAACTATGTGACAGTATTGAAAAAATTGCTTCAAAATTCAAAAACTGAACCTTTCAAGGACCATAGTAAGAAGTAATGTTTTCCCGCCCATAACTTATAACCGAAAGGAAGATTTTTCTATTCGTCTTATTCGGGACTTCAATCACGTATACACTGTGTCTAGTATAAGATGAACGGTATGGGTTTTTCATATTTTTCTCCTTTTGGAACATATGCATACAAGGTACACATTTTACGGTGTTTTCCAAAAATGGAACAAATTGACATAAATCGACTTGTGCAAATCCCCCTTCTGTCATCAGAAGTGGGATTTTCTCGTGCTCCAGTTACACAGCTCACCCTGTAGCCGACTTACGCGTTCGAATTCGAACACCTAATGGTAATTCGTAATAAATATTGTCAAAAGTTACATAAAAGTTACCTACAATATTCCCTTCTATGTATATCGTTACAAAAATGTTGCCCCCTCTCACCGACGTCGCGCCACTGTCACCTCTTCCCAATTTTGACAAGCGAGCGGCGACAGAGCTCGACAGGGCGTTCCTCAATTAATTGCTAAAATTAAATATGGCCACTGCAGAGCCATCTGTCATCTGGCTACGCCCCTCATTACACCACCAAACAATTGCCGATCGACGTAATTATTGCTGGCCGCATCGCGGTAGCCGACCGTCTCAGGGACGGAGCTTGGGGGCGGCTACGTCGCCGAACAGGGGGTGGAAAGGGTCCGTTTTGGCAGGGGCGTAAGCAGGAGTAGGACGTAGGTTTATCGATAATAATTGATACATTTGGAATACGAGATGTATGTACAGGGTCTTCACGTATATTTTGAATTAGTCTCCAACTCCTTGATCTTTGATTTTATAAAAAAAACTTTGTTAATACGGTTTTAGAGTGTCTTTTGAATATTCAGATAATGTGACCGAAATTACACGACAAAGTTGATTTTTAAAATAGAACATACTGTATATTTTAAATCTGGAAAGACCTTTTTCTTCTGTTTTCAAAAAAATATAATTTTAATAAGTTATCTCTAATCGTTTTTGAGATATTTAATATTAAAAAATATTGATCTATCCTCATACTAATACACGTAATAGCAGGCCTATCTCAGATACCCAATTCTTTTTTTTTTGATAGAATACTCTGCTTTATATTCTGCAGTTTATAATGTAACAATAATAAGTAACCCTTAATGAAGAATTACAATGAATTATTGTGTTGTAAAATATTACTTCTAAAGGTTGATTAAAATAAAACTTCAAGCAACGCTATAAAGCCAACAAAATCATTGTGAGGCATATTTAAATCGCCAAATAAATCTAAATTGGCACTATCCTAAGCTTTATAGGTAGCACCAAAATAAACCCGATTCATCCAAATCTTTGTAGGCTTTAGAAAATCGTTCAGAAACATCTTAAGTATGTTTAGTGAGAGATTTGTTGATTAAATACCGTGCAAAATACCTTACAAAATTCGTTCCTAACATGCTGTTTCCGAAATTCCATTTTAACTACAAACTAGTTGAAAAGTTGCTATAGTTGAAAAGCTCGATATAATGTCAATAAATCCAACTCACAAGAAACAATTGGCTGTGAAAATACTAGCACTCGAGACGCCACAGCACTGGCCGTTTCAGGATAGAATCTCAGGTTAACCGAACACCGAGGTTACGGAAAGGAGTACTACGAAAGCGTTGAAAGGACATTGTGTGAAATAATTTTATAATTGCCAGTTTAAACTGTCAATTATAGATAATTGTCAGTTTGATCTGGCAATCATCTATAATTGACAGTTTAAACTGGCAATTATATATAATTGACAGTTTAAAATGTCAATTATACATGATTGCCAGATCAAACTGACAATTATAAACTGTCAATTATACATAATTGCCAGATCAAACTGACAATTATCTATAATTATTGACAGTTTAAACTGGCAATTATACATAATTGGCAGATCAAACTGACAATTATAAACTGTCAATTATACATAATTGCCAGATCAAACTGACAATTATCTATAATTATTGACAGTTTAAACTGGCAATTATAAAATTATTTCAGAGGATGTCCTTTTATAATTGCCAGTTTACAGTGGCAATTATACATAATTGCCGGATCAAACTGACAATTATAAACTGTCAATTATACATAATTGGCAGTTTAAACTGTCAATTATACATAATTTCCAGATCAAACTGACAATTATCTATAATTGACAGTTTAAACTGGCAATTATAAAAGGACATCGTGTGAAATAATTTTATAATTGCCAGTTTAAACTGTCAATTATAGATAATTGTCAGTTTGATCTGGCAATCATCTATAATTGACAGTTTAAACTGGCAATTATATATAATTGACAGTTTAAAATGTCAATTATAGATAATTGTCAGTTTGATCTGGCAATCATCTATAATTGACAGTTTAAACTGTCAATTATACATAATTGCCATATCAAACTGACAATTATCTATAATTATTGACAGTATAAACTGGCAATTATACATAATTGCCAGATCAAACTGACAATTATCTATAATTATTGGCAGTTTAAACTGGCAATTATATATAATTGCCAGTTTAAACTGACAATTATCTATAATTGACAGTTTAAACTGGCAATTATACATAATTGCCAGATCAAACTGACAATTATAAACGTCAATTATACATAATTGATAGTTTAAACTGTCAATTATACATAGTTGCTAGATCAAACTGACAATTATCTATAATTGACCGTTTAAACTGACAATTATTTATAATTGACAGTTTAAACCGGCAATTATACATAATTGCCAGATCAAACTGACAATTATAAATTGTCAATTATACATAATTGACAGTTTAAACTGGCAATTATAAAATTATTTCACACGATGTCGATGTCACCCGTTTTATAATTGCCAGTTTAAACTGGCAATTATAGGTAACTGTCAGTTTGATCTGGCATTTATGTATAATTGCCAGTTTAAACTGTCAATTATACATAATTGTCAGTTTAAACTGGCAATTATAAAATTATCTCACAGGATGTCCTTTTATAATTGCCAGTTTAAACTGTAAATTATCTATAACAGTTTACACTGGCAATTATACATAATTGCCGGATCAAACTGACAATTATAAACTGTCAATTATACATAATTGGCAGTTTATACTGTCAATTATACATAATTGCCAGATCAAACTGACAATTATCTATAATTGACAGTTTAAACTGGCAATTATAAAATTATTTCACACGATGTCCTTTTATAATTGCCAGTTTAAACTGTCAATTATAGATAATTGTCAGTTTGATCTGGCAATTATGTATAATTGGCAGTTTAAACTGTCAATTATACATAATTGTCAGTTTAAACTGGCAATTATAAAATTATTTCACACGATGTCCTTTTATAATTGCCAGTTTAAACTGTCAATTATAGATAATTGTCAGTTTGATCTGGCAATTATGTATAATTGGCAGTTTAAACTGTCAATTATACATAATTGTCAGTTTAAACTGGCAATTATAAAATTATTTCACACGATGTCCTTTTATAATTGCCAGTTTAAACTGTCAATTATAGATAATTGTCAGTTTGATCTGGCAATTATGTATAATTGGCAGTTTAAACTGTCAATTATACATAATTGTCAGTTTAAACTGGCAATTATAAAATTATCTCACACGTTGTCCTTTCTACGCTTTCTCTAAGAATACAGCGCGAATAGGGAGATATGCTTTTCTATTTATTTATTATGGTGGAATTACTTTGGCGAAAAATTATTCACTTATTTTAATGATTGTAGGAGTTATCGAAGAATGCTGTTATTACCACACCTTGTGTTAATTTCGGCAACGGAAAAATGTCTCTTGCCAAAGCCGATGTGAAGTCAAGGGCACTTCCGCATTGCTCTCGCAGAAAAAATATGTTCTTCGAGAGAAATGCTTCGTGAAGTGGGTCGCAAACGGAGCAGATTCTGTTAGGCGCCCAGATAACAATACCAGCCTTGCTAAACTGACTAATAACCTCCTTTATTTTGTTAGCTCTGCTTCATAATGTCTTTCTGCTCACTCTGTTCTGCGTTCATTACGAAATTGCGAAATATTGGGCACGTAGATACAGGGAGAGACAGAATAATATAACTGACATGCTGGAATTATTACTACCTGCCTGTTTTTGATTTTATCCACAACTCACATTCCATATAATTCATTCTATCAAAGGTTATACTTCTGAAATGACTGCTACATCAGGAGTGCCTAAAGGATCTGTCCCAGGGCCCCTCGTGTTGTTATCCTGACTACTTGTTATACGCTAATCTTAAATTGTTTGCAACGATCGACTCTGATAAAGACTGGGTTTTTAAATCAAACATGTGGTGTTACCATAACAAGCCATTAAATATTGACAAATGCTATTACATTTCTAATCACTCTTTTACTGACTTTTTAACTTTTAGTTACATATAACCGTTGAGCGACCAAGTTGTATAAATTTGGTCACTCAACGATATAGCATTGTGTTCTTTCTTGCCCTGTATTTATTTGGATGTAAGTCTGTCTGGGTAGTTATCATTTTTCGTAAGTATTTCTATCTGTACTGAAATTCATTTTTCTTTCTAATAGTGTTATCTACATCTTTTACATAACGAAATATTAAACAAGCATCTACATTACATTAAAAATAATTATTTTTGGTCATATATATACCTTTTGTATAAAATTTTAATGAAAACATTTTATTTTTTACTTATTTTAATATTTTAATTTTATTTGTTTAATATTTCATCATTCAAAAGATGAAGAAATAACACTATTAAAAAGAAAAATGTATTAAAGACAATAAGTTGAGGTTAGGTGAAAATATATCGTTGTAATTCAATGTTGGGTGGTGCTTATTGCACGCGAAGTAGCTGTTTTCGACATATCTTAAAAATAATAAAGTTATTCCTTTGCGTACCTAGGATTATAGGTAACGAGGAAAATTAGAAACTTTATTGAACCATAATATTTGATAATTTCATTAATAATTTATCTTTCAGTTAACTTTTTGGCTTAATAATGACTGTTTGTCGATGTAACAACGGATTGTTTGTATCTTTTTTAAGGGCGCATTTGCTCCTTTGTCGATGAAGCGGTGAAAAGATGAATTAAACGTATTTAGTGTAAACTTAGGTAACAGAAACATATATGTCGCACTGAAAACAAACAAACTGTAACATTTTAAGCATAAACCGTACTGAGCGTCTGCAATTTAGGGATTTGCACAATAGGTACCCTCATATGAAACAGTCAGTGTGTTCCATTATAAAATTTATAATTGCCAAATAATAATTAGGCCAGTTTCCAATACGTTTTTAATGTCCTTAAAATAGTTAAGCCCTGTCCTTGACAGTAACGCACTAAACGCAAAATATCTCTACATAATTTAGTTACTTTTTGACAGCAGTGTCATCTAGCAGTAACTTACTGAAACTATTCGCGATTCAAATTACCGATGAGGGCACTGCAAATTGTAAACAAATATGGAGGAAGACGAGTAAAAATTTTGTATTTTATATCGCATCATCTAGCAATTTAGCATTCAACTGCCATAAATATAGTGACTTCATGTGCTAGTTAGGGTGAAATAAAGGATAAAAAGAGTGGTAAAAGCAGTCATACGTCCCATAAGTGCTTCATTGCTAATTATATGAATTTTTCGGGTTGAAACAGGTACCCTAGTTTTTGTTTACTTACATTTTGGGCTAAAATAAGTATGATAAACTGTATGGTGATACCATATTAGTGCTTGTTTTTTGTTAAATAATGTTTAAATTAAAATATATTCTGTTTTTATAAGACTAATAATAGAAAAGTATAGAGAAATTGCAACAAAATGCATGGTTATGTTGTGTAAATAAACGTGTTCCCTGTTATTAAATTGTTACATGCCTTTTGAAGAAATGAGTGAGAAACAGTTTCTTATGCTAGGGCCAAACTTCTACCTATTTTCTATCTTAAACACTTCTATTGACATATTTTTGTGGAATGACACCCATAAACACGGCAGTTTGTGTTGTGGTGATTGGTTTTGAATGCCATTTTAAAATGTAAAAATAAAGATGTACAAATACTAACCACGTCGTTTTTAACTTTGTAATACCAAAAAATCACAAGCACCACTAAATTATTACGTTAAACAAACCCAAATACGTGTTATTTATCATTATATCAGCAATAAGCCTCCAAAAATTATCTTTTCAGTAGGTTCAAATATTTCCATGCAGAGGGCGCATTCATTTTTGGAATCGCCAATTATGTCCAAAGCAAGAAATCTTCTTTGTTGGTAATTGACTTTTCCGCATAGTTTATGAAAAATTCACATCACACAATTTTTTTTCCTTACTTATTTATGCAATTTAAACAATTTGCTCTGAATGGGCATAGTCTTTTGTAAATTTTCATTGAATTTTGTTAAATGGTGTAAAATGTGGTGTATGGCCCCTTGTATAGCGAAGATGCTCTCTACTGTATCTATTCACAAGTCTGAACATCCGTTGGAAATACCCGATACATACAACTACTAATAATAATAATCGATTCTCGTTAGAATGTAAACATCATTTACATAGATCATAAAAAACTGTACTCGAGAAGTGTTCCTTTTCATGAGCATACCCGCACTACAGCTGGAGATTACTATCAAGGAATTATTTTTCAAGGCTCTATTTTGGTGTCCAGATCTTCGTTAATATTAAGAGATTATAATTTCAAGTTGAACTTTGACAGTACGGACCCGTGGAAAATATTACCTGTGGTTGGCGAGGTAAGAACGCCTAAATCAAATATGTCTGTATGGGTGCTGTAATCGTCGCGGCCATTGAATATGCTACTATTTTTTTTTGTCTTTAGTCGTCCGGAATATTTCAATCGATTGACATTATGAATTACGAATTTCGATGAGAATTTACGTAAACATTATATCGGGCCGGTGGCTCAGGGCTTAGCGTCTCGATCGCTCAACCCAGAGGTCGTGGGTTCTAATCCCCATTCCACCAAACAATTTTTAATTAAATTGTTTACTCGTAGATCAAGGCTTATTCGCAGGGATGGCTTGGCAACTATCCTGGCGATGGCTTAGGATGGGAGGAATGTCAACTTGGTGTTAATGTGAGAGATTAAAATCAGTTGATGTTTGACTGTCCCCCTAACTAATGAGGTTTTCCAGGTTTCCCTCTTTCCAGCACTGAATGGTGGTTAGGGCCTACCAACGTAAGTCGTTCCTGAGGCGCAAACGCGGCCGCGAAATAATAATATGCTGCCCCCTCTCCCACACAAGTCTCCGACTTTCGGGCTGATCCTTGTGATTAGAATGAGGAGTAGAGATATTACTATTAGATATTATTGTATCCACCCATAGAAAATTATTTAGAATAAAGTAAAAACATAAAATAGACAAAAAAACTAATTTTATGCATATTTTTCCTGAACATTAATCATACTCTATGCATTAACTTAATTATTAACATATGAAATTCCTGTTTAGACGTAATTGTGTGCAATACGCGATTCTTGCTAAGCAATAACGCTACCTACTGGCGGCACGCACAACTAACGCATGGGTTTTTGGTTCAGTTTTGCATATGTACGAGTATGTCTATTGTGAATTTTAACATATCCGTTGTTATATTAGTTAATTGCTTTGATATGAGATATGAATCATTATTGTTGTGAGCGTCATTGTTCCTCTTGGACAAAAAAAAACCGAGATCAGTTTCATATGCTTTTCCAAAAGCGGGAAAATCTGGAGCTATCGTGGAAACTATAAGTTGGGCATTAAAGAGTTACAGGAGACAAGTATAGATAAAGAAGCTAAAGAACGCAAAGTAGAGTGTGTGGCTCTTTTACTTTTCTCTAAGAATGACTATTTCCATAAAGGTATGTATGCCGTATGTCCAATAAAGAATTTGACTTATTTTGAGGTTAAGTTTCATTTTCAGATTGAACGCTCGAAAAATATTGAAATCTATTTTAATTTTATATCACTACTTACCCCTTTCAAAATAGTTTTACAAACTTTTTACCTGGTTTAAAGTTCTCGACAACAAATCTTTGATGAATACAATTTCAAACGTCAGTGTCAGTGACCCAAGGTTAGTATAGGTTACGGCTGTTTTGGCGCTACGATCTTAAAATGAATCGCGTATAGTTTCAGTATTTGCTAATAAACGTCGCTGCTGTCAAAAAATGTCGAGACTGCAATAACAGAAAATATAGAAACAGAAACAATAGAGTATCGAATCTGTCATTGAATTTTCTTAATTCAACGTTTGCTCTGAATGTTTCTTTTACAATTGTTTGAATTTCAGTCAATCTAATTCTCCTTTCAAACATAACACTTTATTAAACCATCATCACTCAGAAATACTTATCATATTTATCAAGTTGGTGAGCCAGCGGCAAAGATTCGGACTGACGTAACAAGCAAAAATAATTTAGCGAGCTACTAACACCCTTCCACTAGAACCATCTTGTATCCCCTCCACCAGCCCCAACGTTGTTGCTCGCAACCTCAATCCCAACGTACCTCCCCCAGCGATCACGCCTGTGCCGCCCCTGATGCCGAATGCCCGAAATCCGCTCCCGAATCGCCAATATCTCTCGTCCCCTGAATTCCGAAAGCAGTTTCTCATCGGCCGGTCACGATTTGGAGACATGGCCTTCTTAGAACCAGCGGCCTGAGCATGTCAAACATCCGAGGGAGGAGCAATTAAAAAACAACTTACCCTCGACATAGCGTAGGTTTTTCATATTGGCCACGTATGTGTCCGGTTCAAGAGAAGCTTGAGCGTCGTTCTCGTTATGGTGATATCAGGATACGACGAAAGATGAGCCTTTTTTTGCGACCATCCTTTCAGGGCCGCTCCTAAGCGTGCTCCCAAGCGGGCCGTCTGAATCTGTAATAGACATGACGTGAGATTATAAAAAATGTCAATCTTGTATCCTGATTCAGTAAGGATGAGAAAATCTGGATAATAGATGTTTCCCATTTCGTCAAAATACCTGGAAGGGAGGACATTCTACCAGAGAGTTTTATTAAATAATTTTGAGGAAGCGCCTCATTTTCCATGGGCGTACAAATTTAACACGGGTTTACAAATATTTTCACAATAATTTCAAAGTGTAATTGAAATAAAACTTCAAGCAACGATATAAAGCTTACAAAATCATTGTGAGGCATCTTTAAATTGCCAGATGAATCCAAATTGGCATTTACGTAAGCTTTATAGTAGAAAAATAAAGGGTATTCATCCAAATCTTGATGGGCTTTAGACTATTGTTCACAAACATGGCTAGTATATTTATTCAGACATTTTTTGATCAAATACCCTGCAAAATACCTTACAAAATTCGTTTCTAACATGCTGTTTCTGCAATTCGGTTTTAACTACGAACTAACCGAGTAATTAAAATTAACGAAAATTAAGACACTACAATAAATTAACAAAACTAGATAAACTGTCTTATTAACAATAAGAAACAAATCGCAGAAGCTCACTGGCATATCAAGATTGGCACCACTCGATCACTAGGCAGATTGAATTCAAAACTGTGGTGACAAGCGTAGGCGGCTTCCACTAGACCTATCAAAGTGACAAGCATGAAAATGCCACGGCACCACTGTAGCCTCACCCACATAGACACCTCTGGTCTGCCCCAATTGCCGCCCAACGCCTCGGTGCGCATGCGGCTGAATAGGAAATTCCGGAGACTCATCATAGTCAACCCAAAGAACTTCAGAAGCAAGTTATTCCTTCACAACAAGTCAGTCATCTTGGCCGAGCAAAGGAAACATATAAAGAGTCCTTACAGCTACATCATTCACCCATTCAGCACTCTGAATTTTATCCTCGAAGTAACCTTTATTATTTGCTGGATGTTCAATATGCTTGCTGACCCAATCGTGGATAACATGATGGCGACAAGCTACGCATATGATATATGCAATGCCGTCATTACTACCCTCCAAGTTACGGTGATAGCGTCCTTTTTCTTTGTGGGGTACGTGGATGAGAAAGCCACCGAAGTGGTCATTCAACACAAGCGAGTGATAAAGAGGTATTTGAGAACGTTTTTTATTTTCGACATGTTGGGGACTGAAGTATTATGGCTATTGCACGATAACGTAGATGTTGCGCTGGCACGGAACTATATGAGGTTTCTGAACGTAGCGGAATACATCCACGTGTTCTGCTTGTACGTTAGATTGAACACTGTCATTAATTACTTGGACGGCATAGGGCAGTTCATGCAGTTAAAGAGGCTGTTTCGACGTTGTATATGCTACTTCGTCAAGACCTACATGCTCCTGCACTTCTTCACCTGCTTTCTGTACTTCGTTCCTCGAGTGACGTACGCCAACAACGAATGGCCGGAGAACTCCTGGCTGGTCAGAGCCAAAATTCATCCGGCTCAGGGAGCCTCTGTCTTTTATGTTTACGGTGAATGTATGTTAATGTCAGGTTCCTTTTTCTTCGGCGTTGGTCCGGGTAAATACACAGTATATTTAACCAACGAGCAAATCTGTCTGTCGTTCATCGCATTTTTCGGGAGACTGTACACTCTATTCCTGCTGGCCGACGTTCTGAGTGATTTTGGGGTCGTTGGAGTGTCACAGAGCAACTACGAAAGGACATTGGCGCAGATGAGGGAATTCATGATATCCAATGGTCTCCCGCGGGACCTGAGGGGCAGGATGGTAAATTATTACGAATGCAAGTTCCAGAAGCGCTACTTTAACGAGCGCGAAGTTCTTGGCATCTTATCGGAACAGTTAAGAGCCGAAATATTCTTATTCTCCGCGAGAGCAATAAAGCACTTCAACTTATTCAAGAGCATGAGCGCTGAGAACATCTCCGAATTTATTTCCATGATGAAGCTAGAGACCTTCGCCCCCGGAGATATACTCTTCAAGCCAGGACAGAAGTTGAGCGAAGTATATTTCATTTCGTCCGGTACGGTGGCGATACTGACCAAAAATGGAGTGGAATTATGCCATTTGGAGGACGGAGACGTCTTTGGACTCGTCAATCACATAGTAGGCCTAACAAGATACTCTGCTCTTGTTCTAGAGACATCGGATCTGTTTTTGATGGATAGCCGTGAGTTTTTCCAGTTTTTGGAGCGCTTCCCCGAGTCGCTCAACAACGTCCAGAGGCTGGCTACCGAAAGAATGGGCATGTACAAGAAGTTGGAGGATTCTATCAGGCACACCGTGGAAAGTTGTTGGATGGATTTGAAGAAGGGTAGGACGTTGGAGAAAAGAAGAAGCAGGAAGATCATGGCGGAGTAGTTTCTATGTTTATATTTTATCAGTTATGTTTGTAGTTATTAAAACAGGTTTTCCTTATGGGGATTTTTCAATTGCTGTCGTCCGATCATGCACAGTTCTTAGCTATCCACCGTTCTTCAAGTACTGAAACTAAGCAAAATCAAATATGAAAAAATAGGAATGTATAGTTTCATAAACTACTTGTCAGATACTTTATCACATTCTGAAGAACAAGGAGAATATATACTTTACGCCTCCCTTTACATGTGCCTAGCGCCTAGCCAGAAGAGTTCGAAGGCTAATAATCCTCAACCCGGACAACTATAGATGTAGGTTGTTCCTCACCAACAAGTCCGCCATCATGGCCGAGCAGAGAAGACACATCAAAAGCCGCTACCGCTATATCATCCACCCATTCAGCACTCTAAATGCATTCTTGGAAATCGTCTTCACTGTCATATGGCTCTACAAGATGTTGGCTGGCCCAATTGTTACAAATATGATGCCAATGAGCTCCACGTCGTATGCAATCAACGGCTACGGATGGCTCAATGTTCAGAGACTCATAATCATCTCCTTCTTCTTCGTAGGGTACCTAGACATGGAGGCCATAGAGGTGGTTATAGAGCACAAGCGAGTTGTAAAAAAGTACTTAACGTCGTTCTTCTTCTTCGACCTCATCGCAGTACAGACAGAGTATGCTGTTTACAGTTTAGGTGTCAAATATAGTGCAATTCAAGATGTGCATTTGAGGGTCAAAATCATATTAGAGAACCTTCACCTGCTCTGCTTGTACGTCAGATTGAACACCGTTTTGAACTTCATAGACAGTCTGGGAAAGATAAAGAAGGTCAGGAGATGTATTTGCTATAGTATCAAAACGTATATGTACCTGCACTTCTTCGGCTGCCTCCTGGTGCTTCGTGCCCCAGGTGTTATACCACAAAGACTAGCCGAGAGACTCTTGGTTGGTTAGGGCGAAGATTCATCCGGCTGAGAACTGTTCCATATACACAATATACATGGAATGCTTGCTGATGGCAGCCTGCTTCTTCTTCGGAATTTCTCCGGGGATATACATTGTGTATGTGATCAACGAGCAAATCTGTCTCACCGACACCGCATTTTTTGGAAGACTGTACACTTTATTCTTGCTGGCTGACGTTCTCCGAAGTGTTCATGATTAAGACTACCCAGTTTATCGAGTTTTTGGAGCAGTTTCCTGAGGCTATAAAGTATGTCCGAGTGTTGGCTATGGAGAGGACCAAAATGTACAAGAAGTTGGAGTTGTCTATTGGACATACTCTGGACAGCTGCCTCACGGACCTCAGGAAGGGTAGGTTGATGGAGAGGAGAAGAAGAGAAAACACTATTAGGGAATAGTTTATATGTTTATTGTTTAATAGTCGTGTTTGTAGTTGCCGTTACAATCATTAAAGATTATATTTTTATTACAAACACGAATTTATTTTTAATTTTTAAGGTACCTTTTCTTGACATTTGGCCAAGTAAATTTGGGTCAATTAATTATCACCTCTACTAGCAAATCGGTCATTAAGTACACTTCTGCCAAATAGGTTACACTGTAGTGTGTGGTATCTGAAGTTTCTCATGTTTCGAGCGTGTTTTTCGAATAGTGGTTTCTGAACTAGCGTCTGTCGCTGCGACAAGCAAAAATGTCACAAGTCCATCACTGCACCCTCCCCAAAATAGACCGCTCCGGTCTTCGGAAGCTGGCCCCCAACTCCTCCTTTTACATGCGTCTGACCAGAAGAGTCCGAAGGCTAATAATCCTCAACCCGAACAACTACAGATGTAAGTCCTTCTTCAAAAACAATTCCGCCATCATATCCGAGCAGAGAAGACACATAAAAAGCCGCTACCACTATATCATCCACCCATTCAGCACTCTAAATGCATTCTTGGAAATCGTCTTCACTGTTATGTGGCTCTACAAGATGTTTATTGACCCAATCTTAGACAACATGACAATACCAGACTCAACATTGATAGCAATCAACAACTACGGATTCCTTAATGCTCAGAGGATCATAATAATCTCCTTCTTCTTCGTGGGATACTTGGACGAGGAAGCCATGGAAGTAGTTATAGAGCACAAGCGAGTTGCGCGGAGGTACTTCACGACTTTTTTCTTCTTCGATCTATTTGCAATGGAAACTATACGTACTGCGTACGTACTAATCGACACATTCAGCCTGACTGAGACGAAAAAAATGCACTGGAGGCTCCTAAAACTAACAAAATACATTCACGTGTTGTGCTTGTACGTTAGGCTCAACACCGTCCTGAATTACATAGACAGCATGGGGGAGATAATGCGGGTGGGCAGGAAGGTTCGGAAATGTATAAGCTACTTCATCAAAACTTACATGTACCTGCATTTCTTCTGCTGCTTCCTGTACTTCGTGCCCCAGGTGTTGTACTATAAGGACTGGCCGGAGGACTCATGGCTGGTTCAGGCGAAGATCCATCCGGCCGTAGACGTCCCGTTGTCTAAAAAATATTTCGAATGCTTCCTCATGACGATATGCTTCTTCTTTGGCGCTTCTCCAGGGACGTACATGATCACTCGGACGGGCGAGCAAATCGCTTTTGCTATCATCGCTCTCTCTGGCAGACTGTACACTCTGTTCTTGCTGGCCGATGTCTTAAATATGTTTGGCATCGTAGGAGTCTCAGAAAGTAACTACGAAAGTAAGCTAGCCCACTTAATGGAGTACATGATGGCCAACGAGCTACCCCACAGTCTGAAGAACCGGATGTTTAGGTATTTCAAATTTAAGCTCCAGAGACGGTATTTCAATGAAACGGAAATACTCAACAGCTTATCCGACCATTTGAAGACGGAAATATTCCTGTATTCCGCAAGTTCTCTAAAGAAGAACGCAAAATTTTTCAAGCACTTGAAGTCCAGGGACATATCAAAACTCATTTGCTTGATGCATATGAAGACTTTTGCCCCCGGCGATGTGATCTACAAGTGGGACAGGGAGCAGACGAATATCTACTTCATCTCGTCTGGTACGGTAGCGATCATAAGCAAAGAGGGACTCGAACTGCAGCATCTAGAAGACGGAGACGTGTTCGGTCTCGTCCAAACTGTTTTAGACGAAAAGGAATTCTCCGCTCGGGCTATAGAAACCACGGATCTGTTCTTGATTAATGCTTCAGAGCTTTTCCAGTTTTTGAGCACACTCCCCGAGGCGTCCGCATACATGCGCAAACTAGCCAAGGACCACCTAGCCAATTACAGGAAGCTGGAGGGGATGGCCAAGAAGAAATTAGATAATTGCTTGGAAGAGTTGAAAAAGGGTAAGCTGCTGGAGAGGAGAAAAAAGAAAAAGGTCATAGCATCCTAGCATTTTTATAATAGTTTCGTCGTCGTTATTTAGATTCTCTAATTATTAGTAAAGTTTCCATGTTTGTTACATTTGTTATTTGTTAGTAATATATTGTTACCTCATATTTTGAGTTCCAATATCTTTTTGATATATACCAGAGACTGAGGGTCCAAGCACTTAACGGGAAGTGGTTTGCATGGTGGCAAGGGAACAAACAGAACTCTCAATGGCTTTTTGCAGCCATTGCCGAAGCAGTACGATTCTCGTTTGACAAATTGTGATCCAGGCCTTATCTTCATTGCTGGGACCTCAAAGGCGATACTGGGACAAACGAAATTAGAATATAAAGCCCCGCGATATCTACTAAAGTCCTCATCACTATACAGACCTTGAAAAAGACTCATGGTCATTAAATGTGATGACTAATTTAATTATATTTAATTTAAAAGATAAAATCTAGTGGACTCTGTCACGGCCTTTTCCGTGTCAAGTCAGCACGACAAGCAAAATGTCAGAAGTCCACCGTTGCAGCTTGCCCCACATAGACAACAGTGGGCTGCCGAAATTAGCCCCCAATGCCTCCTACTGGCAACGCATGTACAGAAGATGGCGAAAAATAATCAACGTGGATCCCAATGGCTCCCGATGCAAATCGTTATTCCACAACAATTCAGTCATTAAGGCGGAGCAGAGGAGACACATAAAGAGTCGTTACTACTACACAATCCATCCATTCAGTCCTCTCAATGCGTTCTTGGAAATAGTTTTCTTTATTACTTGGTTATCTAATATGATAATCAATCCAATAATGGACAATATGGTAACGTACAGCTTCACATATGCCATATTTAACCGTGCCCTGTGTCCCATTAAGATACTGCTGATAATTAGTTTATTTTTCGTTGGCTACCATAAGCAGAATACCCATGAAGTAATCATACAACACGGGAAAATCATACGAAGATATTTGACGACGTACTTTTTCTTCGACTTGTTTTCCATCGAAGTTATCCGTATAATGTGGGCATTGCTTTCCAAGGGGAGCTCCGACAAGAAAATGTTTCGGATACTTAATTACACCCACGTATTTTGTCTATACGCGAGACTCCGCACGATCCTAATCTTCATGAATGACATAGCGCACATGATGAAGATTAGAAGAAACATTCGAAGATGTTTGATCCACTTCGTGAAGACTATCATGTTCCTGCACTTCTTCTCTTGTCTGCTCTACGTCGTTCCTCAAGCGGTGTACCCCGATGAATGGCCACAACACTCGTGGCTGGTACAGGCTATGATTCAGCCGTCTGCGCACGCCCCGTTTTACAAGATATACTCAGAATGCTTCCTGATGACAGCTTCGTTCTTCTTTGGCACGTCGTTCGGGACGTACACCGTAGTTCAGACCAACGAGCAGGTCTGTTTTGTTATCATTGCGTTCTTCGGAAGACTGTACACCCTATTCTTGCTGGCTGACGTTCTCAGGATGTTTGGCATAGTGGGGCTATCGCAGAGCAACTATGAAAGGAAGCTGGCCCAGTTGAAGGAGTACATGATGGCAAACTATCTTCCGTACACGCTGAGGAATCGTATCATCAAGTATTACGAATACAAGTTTCAGAAGCGCTACTTCAACGAGAGCGAGGTCCTAGAGAGCTTATCCGACCACTTGAGAGCGGAGATATTCCTATTTTCCGCGAGATCCATCACGCAATACGTCAACTTGTTCAAGCACATGAAGTCCTCAAATATATCCGAGTTCGTTTCCATGATGAAGCTGGAGACTTTCGCCCCTGGAGATGTCATCTTCAAACCGGACCAGAGCTATCGCCACGTTTATTTCATATCTTCGGGTACGGTTGTGATGAGGACCAGAGATAATCTGGAACTGTGCCACCTTGAAGACGGAGACGTATTCGGCCTCGCTCTGTCTATCACGGGGTTGACGCAATTCTATGCTGTCGTTATAGAGACAACGGACATATTCATGATCAATACTAATGAGTTTTTCCAGTATTTGAGCCAGTTCCCCGAAGCGCTCAAGTATATACGCGGGTTAGCTGTGGAAAGAATAGCCATGTATAAGAGGTTGGAGGACTCTATTAGGTATACTGTGGACACCTGCCTGGCGGACTTGAGGAGGGGTAGGTTGCTGGAGAAAAGAAGACGGAAGAGAATGATAGCTATATAGTTTTTGCAGCTGTTTCATTGTTTAAGTTTGTAGTTTATGTTAATAAATACTGTTTATGTTTATCCCCAAATTCTAGTAAGATTTTCAATAAATTTTAATACTGCCAGGTTTCTAGCAGTTTCTATGTGATTATTCATGAAAGGGGGGGTGGAACCTTTGGTGTGAAGATGACACTGACGTAGTCTTCCACACAGTGGCGGCTGGCGAAATTTGGGAATGGGGGGTACAGGGGGAAAATGCGCCGCAGGCGAAAATTTTGCATTTTTCAAGGTCAAATACCTTAAAATTAAAAATTAGAAATTCGTAGAGCAAAAATATTTGCTTGAGGAAATAGGTTTCGTTAGGCAAATATCCCCTTTTTTGATGCGATTGACAGAAATATGGAAAAATTATTTAAAATAATATTTAAATCGGTTCAAAAAAAGTATACATGTCAGAAAAATGGCAGGTGAAACTTCTGTTTTCTGCTAGACCAGAAAAAACTCAGGTAGATAAAAAAAATAAATAATAAAACCCATTTAAGTACTTAACCCAAACCCATAACAAATCGGTGTGCTTACCTCACAATCTGCAACCACCCGCTCGTCCATCGAAAACTAAACTTAGTAACTTTTAAAATGAAACTCCATTCTTCTTGACTTATCATTTGCAAAATGTTCGATAACTTGTTCGTTAAAATCAGTCATAGTGTTTACTAAATTTTTCTCGATGGAAAGCATTGCTAGAGCACATAACCTTTCTTGTGACATGGTGTTTCTTAAAAATGTCTTTATTCGCTTAAGTGTTGAGAAGCAGCGTTCACTTTCGACTGTAGTCATAGGAATTGTGCGCAATATAGTTAATAGTTCAACCGATTCACCGTCTGTGGACTGGGCTGGGCACGGCCGCTGTGTGCCTGTTCTTTTTTCTTTTCTATTTGCATGCGCAAGAAAAGGATACACAGCTTCTATTTTTCCAGCGCGTCTTTTCTAATGCGTTCTGTTACGTCATTGAATGGGCGCTGCCCCGTCTATCAGACGGTACAGAGAGTACTAGAGATGGGAATAATACCCCATCATATTAATGAACGTACGTGAGAGATTTCATTTTACTGATTTTTTAACTATAGCCAATTTGTTTGAAAAGAAGAAATTTAACAACTATAGAATAGTTTTTCCTCTGAAACATATTAAAACAGTGTGTGCCTTATTTCCAAAGATCAACATTACAAAATTAAAAAATGAGCTGTATATAATGTATTCTAGAGATGATTTCATACAACATAGTGGTGCGGTTGCTTTATTACAAATGTTAAATAAAAATAATTTACTTACGACGTTTTCATACTATATGAGATGCTTATTACGTGTACCAAAGAATAATTTGGGACGCTCAATACTTTTCGAGAAAATTGAGATTGTTTGTTTTGGATGCCATCTATTTTTCACCCCCTAGGACTTTTCGAGAGAATTGACAAAGCCAATAGAGGTCACTGCCGTAATGGCACCTGGGGAAAAGCAGGTCGCTATCTGTCTGTCAATTAGACAATAATTGTCAGACAGATGGTAGCAAAGACCCAAAGAGGGCACTGCGGTGTGTTTATCACCTCTACTAATATCCTTTCTTAGTTTAATCGATATTATTGAGAAATGTATTATTAAAGTTAGTGGTGTTAACACAACACGAAAAAACTAATCAAATAGCATAAATTTGAAAAGCATTGAAATGAAGACGCAAGGGGCGTGGGTTCTCGTTGCTATCGACGTATTTCCATTAATACGTAATTCATATCATTGATTTTTGCCTCAATCAATAGATGATTATCGTTTTATATACGGTAACTAAGCACATTGTTAGTTAAATCTGTATATTTAGGGCCGGTCTTTCCATCTCTTTATAAAGTTGCTTTTAACTAAAAGAAACTTAAAGTTAACAAGTGAATTTATCTGGCAGTTAAAAAATTGCGTCTTTCCAACACAATTTAACTGCTCTTTTGTAAAAAGACTCTTTATTTACAACCATATATGTAATGTTGTCTTTACTAACGTCATTGAAGGTTGGGAAGTACCATATTACCTACCTCTACTTCCCGCCCTCATTTCCCCCCCCCCCTAAAATTTTGTGATCGTTAATATTTTTCTCATTTATTGTAAATGAATATTTTTTATATTTAAAAATATAACACATTGACAAATATTATAATACCTATTTAATGGCAAACAATAAAAAACACAACAATGAACTAAAATACAACAAACTACTTATTGAAATTAATGGTTAAATTTGAATTATTGTAAGCGTTTATAGAAATATTTAGGCCAGTACCAGGGCCGGCGTCTCCAACAGTTGTCTCTTTGGTCGACAAATTAATTTGTTGTTGAATGACTGAGGTTTGTGAACTATTTGCCACAGCTTCAGCAGACATGGCACGTTTGGACAGCATACTGGCAGTTTTGGTTTTATTCTCCATTGAGCTATCCACATAACCTTCGGCCACAGTACCAGATTTCCATCCTCCCAGCCTTTTTAATTGGAGTACATTTGCACCACTGTTGGCAAGTAACGTAGCGGCGGTTCTTCTTAGAGCATGGCCTGTAAAGGCTTTCGAGTCCTCTAAATTCAAAAAAGTAGCAATTTTTTGGGGAAAATTAGCTATTGTATGGTTCCCAATTGGTTGATTTCTCGCTATTCCTCCTCTAAGCTGAACAAAAAATCTATCGATTTCTATGTTTTTTCTCAAGTTTATATAGTCTCGAATGATCTTCACCCATACTGGATCAGTAATGAGAAATGATCTACTTATATGTGTTTTGGAATCTGGAATCTCAACCGAAATTTTTTCTTCAAAAAAAGCTACATCCAACATTTTCATTTTCACTAATTCGTCCGTCCGACAAGCTCCAGATACGCCTATTATTAATGCGACCTAAAACAATAAGAAATATATAATACCATAATAACTGTGCACTTGTATAGGCTCAAACACGATTTTTTTTTTTTAAATACTTATATAAAGATCATAAATATCTTACCTTTATTGGTAGAAGATTATTTGGAGCTTTGTTTAAAAAATCTTCTATATTTTTCCTAGCAAATACGTTCGATTTCTTGGGCCTAAAGCCCACATTTTGTCGTTTTAGGAAGGCCAACAGTTTCCTATGTTTCGAAATATCAGTTTTTTCTTCAATTTCTAGCATCGTTCGTATCATACTGTACATTGCCCACAAAGTGGACGGCTTCTTTTGTCTAGTTTGTTCTCCAAAATATGCTAAGAGTACACTTTCGGAACTGGTATTCTTCACCTTTTTTTCTTCGCACCACT
This sequence comes from Pogonocherus hispidulus, assembly GCA_963924545.1. Lineage (NCBI taxonomy): Eukaryota > Metazoa > Arthropoda > Insecta > Coleoptera > Cerambycidae > Pogonocherus > Pogonocherus hispidulus. Next base: position 58,133,663 of record OZ004697.1, read on the forward strand.
TCCTATATAATTCAATAGCTTTTAGGTAGCGATGCTTACTTTTTTCTGGCACCAAGCCGTGTGTTGCTGCGTCAGCAGTCTGTCGTATTTCTGGCGGGGTACAATCCATCAATTCTTCATCGGAGGACATTTTTCAATTTATTATTCACGAACTTCCATCCATAGATAAAAATATACAAACTTCCATCCGACTTTATCTGACATTTATTTATATTGGTGACAGTTGTTTACCATCACAAGCAACGGTAACAAAATATGTACCTGCTTGTTTATTCTGAGAAAAATGTCCGCTTGGTATTTTTTGTTAAACGTAATATTTTAGGTATGTTCAGAGTGAAACAAAGATTTATTAATTTTGATCGAAATATAATGGTTGTAAATAAAATAGTATACAAACCTCGGTAGGAAGTTTCATTCCTGTCTCGAGATTATAGCTAACTAACTATTGTAACTAACTAATCTCTCGACAGTAATGAAACACTTCCCACCTCGGTTTGTAATGTACTATTAATGATATTGGCAATACTGAATAAATAAGAAAATCCATATAATAAAGTGAGACAGATGAAATGCGTCAATCATAATCAACAAAATATGTCAATTATGACAACATTACCTAGCTAAATATAAATAAGTATAACCAAGTATAACATACTGTGGCTATAACCAACTAACTTTTTTTAAGTTCTAGTCGTTTCTGGGATCTCTAGTTTAAATTTAATATTCAGAAGTGTAAAAATGTCTTTCCAGGATGATACAGTAAAAGGACTTGGAACCAAATTGCCCAAGATATTGAGGCCCTCACTAGTACAAATCGTAGCAGTTCAGTCCTCATTTAAAAATATGATTCAATAAAACATGTCATAAAATTTAACAAATACGTATAGATATCATTTCTTTTTATTATTAACCTGTTAGTGTGATACCGTAAATGTTGCTCGATTTAAATCAAATTTAAAAACGAGGCGGTGGTGGGGATAGATTTTTTTCGTAAAGATGCACAGCTGCCCGCTTAGATGACCTCTCGAGCGGATGTGAACCATAGATTAGGTTAGGGAATGTGAACGAGCGAACTTGGCGCTACCGTGCCTCTTGATAAACATTATGTGCATAAAATATCGAGTAGCTCCTGATATTAACTTCAGTTACCTCCTGTCAGCACGACAAGTGTGGGGAGTACAATCCAGTACCTTCTGAAACGTACCAACCACACGCAGTGCAATGCCAAACGTTCACCACTGCAGACTCCACCAGGTAGACACCAGCAACTTGCCCAAACTGGCCCCCAATGCCTCCTGTTGGCAGCGCCTGGTTAGAAGATGTCGAAGGATGATTAACGTTAACCCGAGTAACTTCAGATGCCAGTCCTTCTTCCACAATCATTCGGCCATCATGGCCGAGCAGAGAAGACACATAAAGAGTAAATCCAAGTACGTGATCCATCCTTTCAGCAGCCTCAATACGTTCTTGGAAGCGGTCTTCTTTATTATCTGGATGTCCCATATGCTGGTTGACCCTCTCATGACGAACATGTTGGACGGCTGGGAGCTATTTAAAGCCATCATCGGCAGTGCAATCATCATCCTTCAGGGGATGTTGATCCTCCATTTCTTCTTCGTGGGCTACATAGATATTAAGACGAGCGAAATAATTATAGATCATCGCCGAATAGCGTGGAGATACACAAGGACGTTTTTTTTCTTTGATCTTGCAGGTTGTTATTTAGTTCACTCAGTTATATGGCCACTGATTATGCAAACTCTTGCCAAGGGAACGCTTAATTGGAGATTTCAAACCGCACTCTCATACTGCCACGTGTTCTTCTTGTACGTGAGGCTCGGCACCGTTCTGAATATCTTGGATAATATGGCGCAGATGTTTAAAGTTAACAGGAAAATCCGGCGCTCCGTGCACTACATGGTCAAGACCTACATGTACCTTCACCTATTTTGCTGCGCACTGTATATCGTTCCTCAGGTGGTGTACGTCGACGACTGGCCGAAAGATTCCTGGCTGGTGATCGCCGATATACAGCCTTCCAGCGACGCCTCGTTGTCTAAGACATACTCGGAATGCTTCCTGATGGCCATATGCTTCTTCTTCGGCGCTTCTGCGGGCAAATACCCGGTGGTACACACCAACGAGCAGATCTGTCTAGCTTTCATCGCTTTCTTCGGAAGACTGTACACCCTATTCCTGCTGGCTGACATCCTGAGTATATTCGGCCTGGTGGGGGTGTCCGAGAGCAACTACGAACGGAAACTGGCTCAGCTGAAGGAATATATGGTGTCCACCAACCTCCCTTACACCGCCCGAAGGAGAATTATTAAGTACTACGAGCACAAACTGCAGAAGCGGTACTTCAATGAAGAGGAGATCCTCAACAGCTTGTCCGAGCAGTTGAGGGCCGAAATATTTCTATTTTCCACAACCACACTGACACAGAACTCCAAATTGTTCAAGCGCATGACTTCGCTGAATATCTCAGAGATTTGTTCCATGATGAAGCTGGTAACTTTCGCCCCTGGAGATATCATCTTCAAGCCCAGTCAGCAACTGACCAGCATCCTGTTCATGTCCTCGGGTACCGTGGCCATTCACGACAAAAGTGGCACTGAGCTGTGTCATGTAGAGGACGGAGAAGCCTTCGGCCTGGTTCACTCCCTCTTGGGCATCGAGGAGTACTCAGCTATCGTTCTAGAGACGGCGGACGTGTTCCTTATCAACTCTACCGAATTTTGCAACTTCTTAAAGGATTTTCCAGACTCGCTGGCCTACTTGCGCAAATTGTGTCGGGAAAGACATGATCAATTGAAGAAGCTAGAGGATAATGCCAAGAAGAAAGTGGACAGTTGCACGATGGACCTGAGAAAGGGCAGGCTTCTGGAGAGAAGGCGCAGGAGGAAAACCGTCGCCGAGTAATATAATATGTACCAGTTAAGTTTGTCATTATATCGTTAATAAAAGTCGTTTATTAAAAGAAAAGTGTTGCGGATGATATCTTGAACCTTATTTTCAAAATCACGGTGACAATTTAATTTATATATAAAAAATCGCATATGCCACAGTGGAATTGTCACTTTGACAACGACAAAAGTTACCTGCAACTTTTACAGCGACAATTGCACTAGTGGTATTTTCACTTATTCATTTTTTAATCAATTATCGCGGTGTCCGCTGCCAAAATAAATAGTTTGACATTTCTCTCAACGAGTTATTGAATTATTAAACACTAACGATGAATCGATTCGGTGATGCTTAAATAAACATATGTTTATTTTTAGTGTTTCATAAATAAAGTTCATATGTTTCTAAATTTCTTATTCATTAAATTGTCCTACCGAATTACACTCGATGTTTGTATTGATACCGGATAAATTTGTATTGTTTAAATGGGGTATTTTCCTTCAATCGAAAGGATAGTGGAAACCTGTATTTTTATAAAATATATTTTTTTTTATATTAGGATAAAATTATTCTAGTAGAAACAAGTATTTCGGCTTTATTAGGCCTTTTTCAATAGAGTGAATGTCTGAGTAATAGACATTTACTTTATTGAAAAAGGCCTAATAAGCCGAAGTACTAGTATATAGAGTGTTTTCTATATATTTCTTGGAACATTTAAATGAGATCAATGTTTTTTTCAAAACATTTTTATAGAAACATAGATGTCGCACTGAAAACACAATCGGTCAAACAAATTGTAACATTTCAAGACTCACGTAATATTCCACGTAACAACAAAACCCTATACTGCACACCATGCGCGTTTTGTCAACCAAGTTGGCATCATCTGGAGTTAAAACTAAACCTATGCTAACATTGTGTCCTATTTATACCTAACAATTCCATCGTTTTGATTTTAACAACAATGGTTTTTTTTGTAAGTGACAAAACGGAAAGTGTGATATTAAACAATAATACACCCCGAAAGGATGTTTACTCAAGAGTGCTAAAAAGCATAGAAACCTAATAACTTCGTTTCTGCAACTGCAACTAAACGTCTGAATTTTTTTACCACCAGTCCGTCTTAATAAAGGCAGCAACCCTGTTTGTAAGTTAATTAGAAATGCCAATTGAAGGAGTGGCAAAGGTGGAGGAGGACTTGAATATATTAACAGCAAAAACCACTTTGACGATTTCGTTCTGCTAAAAATGTTAACTACTGTCTGTTCGGACTGTTAGTTTCTTATTGTTTATTGCGAATTTACTGCCACTATAAAGTGTTATTACGAAGTGTACGAGGCGTTTAAAAAGCAGTGACAGATTTGTAGAACACGAGGAACAAAAAAACACAAAAAGTTGCGCAAAAAGGCCGCTACAAATATGGAGGAAGACGAGTAAAAATTTTGAATTTCATATCACATCATCTAGCAATTTAGCATTCAACTACCATAAATATAGTGCGTTCATGTGCCAGTTAGGGTGAAATAAAGGATAAAAAGAGTGGTAAAAGCAGTCATATGTCCCATAAGTGCTTCATAACTAATTATATGATTTTGAAACATATCAACAGGTTGGGGTTGGGTTGAAACAGGTACCCTAGTTTTTGTTTACTTACATTTTGGGCTAAAATAAGTGTGATAAACTGTATGGTGATACCATATTAGTGCTTGTTTTTTGTTAAATAATGTTTAAATTAAAATATATTCTGCTTTTATAAGACTAATAATAGAAAAGTATAGACAAACTGCAACAAAGTGGTTATGTTGTGTAAATAAACGTGTTCCCTGTTATTAAATTGTTACATGCCTTTTGGAGAAATGAGTGAGAAACAGTTTCTTATACTAGGGCCAAACTTCTACCTATCTTCTATCTTAAACACTTCTATTGACACGTTTTGTGGAATGACACCCATAAACACGGCAGTTTGTGTTGTGCTGATTTCTTTTGAATGCCATTTTAATATGTAAAAATAAAGATGTACAAATACTAACCACGTCGTTTTTAACTTTGTAATACCAAAAAATCACAAGCACCACTAAATTATTACGTTAAACAAACCCAAATACGTGTAATTTATCATAATATATCAGCAATAAGCCTCCAAAAATTACCTTTTAAGTAGGTTCAAATATTTTCATGTAGAGGGCGCATTCATTTTTGGAATCTCCAATACCTACGTCTCCTTTTTACAAAATTATTGTATTGTTTTACAAAACAGGGTTATTAAAAGTTTTGGAAACATACCCACTTTTTGTTCGGCCGCCCGGCGACAAGACGGGGAATTGCAGAAACGACGGTGCCGAATTCTTGTAATGGCGGACCCCCCGTGGGGTCTACACAAACAAATAGCGAAAAATAATCTCATAGACATAAATAACAGATATGCGAAGCGCTCGGGTCGCGCACAGAACGGCCAGTGGCGTATCCGAGGTTCCAAAAGGGGGGCGTGACACGACTTTGAAGTGGTCGATCGTTGTTCCAATAACAACTTGGTAATATTTCAGTTGAGGAACTATTTTCTATATTTTGTATAGAGAGAATAAAAGCTGCCTTTACAAATTGATACACTGGATTCCGAAAATGGGGTATTTTCCTTCAATCGAAATGAAAGTGGAAACCTGTATTTTTATAAAATATATATTTTTTATATTTATTAGGATAAAAATTATTAAGTTTGAATCGGTAGAAAATTTTTTATTCAATGTTGAAATTTTATTCTATATTCGTGACGTCACTAAGCGAAAACTAGAGAATATGTATCTATAAAGAGGCCACACTGATAATATCTAGCTAGTTTCAGTTTGTAACGACGAGAATCGACAGTCGACATTTCGATAATTGACATTTGAAATTTCCTGTTTGTGTTTGGCTTGACAACTTGACGTGTTGTATTGTTGTTTTCTTGTGAGGTAAACTTTTATTAAACATGGAGCAAGGTTCTGTAGAGGCTAAATCCGACAATTTACCGGTTATAGATCCTTTTATGATAAAGATCCTATAGATCTTTTCAGAAATAAAAGAGATGAAAAATGTAAGGTTAGTATGTAACTTAACAGTATTACTGCAAAGTCGATTAAATATATTCAAAAATTACCTTTACAAATTACGATGTTTTTCCATTACTAATAAATACACTTGTAATCAGTGACAGGCAGAAACAACAATTCACAGGTAAAAATATAAACTAAAATAATGTCTCATGTTTACCATGGCGTTTACCCTAACCAAACAATTCAAACATAAACAAATGTAAAGTTGTCACGCAGTGATACCAACCACACAAATGAAAATATCCTAGAAATCACTAAAAAATGGCGCAAATTTTGAATTTTCGCTTAGTGACGTCACAGATATCGCGCACAATGAAAAAATAATTTATGGACTTAAATGAACCTAATATTAAAATTCCAGAAATACGTATCTCTTCTTTTTCCAACTACTTTCCATTGCCGATGTAAAAAAAAAATAGGAAAACACCCCATTGCATTATCACACATTAACCGAGTATGCTGCCTCCCCGTGCCCCTTTTGTCTACGCCTCTGCGCACAGATATTTCTCATTGGGCCCGTTCAAGGTCAGCCCGTATCCTTTATTGTCCGTACGAGATCGAAATGCGCCCAGCAAGGCACCTACGATTGTTATTTTATATTTTATCATTCGGCCGCGTCGCGTTTGTTGAACAATCGACAAACGGAGATTTAGATTTGGATTGTCTGGTCCGGTGAGGTTAACCCACTGGATCGCAGCCTGAGTGATTAGAATTGCAGCTTAGTACACTAAATTGTATAGTTTATTCTGTCGTTTTTAATAAAATAAATAAAAACCACCACTTAAAGCAAAATTTACAGAATACAACTATATCAGTTAGGTGCTCCACTCTGCGTCGGAACTTTTATCTTTCAGGATCATGAGCGTGCCGCCACTATCTACCGGGGGTTTTCCAAAAGTGCACAATTAAATTATATAATTTAAAATTGCTCAATTTTTTTGTTTATAGCTGATATAATGATAAATAACACGTATTTGGGTTTGTTTAACCTAATAATTTAGTGGTGCTTGTGATTTTTTAGTATTACAAAGTTAAAGACGACGTGGCTAGTATTTGTACATCTTTATTTTCACATTTTAAAATGGCATTCAAAAATTATTAGTCTTATAAAAGCAGAATATACTTTAATTTAAACATTATTTAACAAAAAACAAGCACTATTATGGTGTCACCATACAGTTTATCACACTTATTTTAGTCCAAAATGTAAGTAAACAAAAACTAGGGCACCTGTTTTCAACCCAAAAAATTTATATAATTAGCAATGAAGCACTTATGGAACGTTTGACTGCTTTTATCACCCTTTTTATTCTTTATTTTACCCTAACTAGCACATGAAGTCACTATATGTATGGCAGCTGAATGCTAAATTGCTAGATGATGTGATACGAAATGCAGTTTTTACTCGTCTTCCTCCATATTTGTTTACGATTTGCAGCGCCCTCTTCGGTAATTTGAATCGCCAATAATAGTAATATACTGTATAAAGATAGATTTGTTTATAGCAACACACCACAGCATCTTTTACGTTCCTATTGATTCTAGGTAATTAAAAAAACGCTCTGCTGGCTGGATAAAGTGTAAAAACCAACGCGCCCCTATTTTAAATTTAAGTACTTAACCTCAAAATAAATAACCCTGTTTAAGCCTCTGCTAGCGACTTGAAAATGCAACATCACTGAAACCGGACACCATCAGTATAAAAAACATCGGGTGGAATAGACGCTGTTATCCCTGAACAAACATGACAGGCGATTTGGCACTAATAGGAGTACGTTCCCCGTCCGCTGTCACTTCGAGTACTCTCGCTACGACAAACATGACGAAATGCTGAGAGTTTTTATGACGAGATAGCACCAGCGGCGTACGTCGGGAGTGGGAAATATTTTAATTTAATAAGTGTTCTGTGCAATCTATTTATTATATTTGGTTATATTCTAATTGTATAGGCACTAAGATTGATTTTACTAAACAAAATTTGTAAAAACTGTGCTCGTAAATATATAAAAACGAGAGTAATGACGTATATTGGCGATTCAAATTATCTATGAGGGCGCTGCAAATTGTGAACAAATATGAAAAAAGACGAGTAAAAATTTTGCATTTCATATCACATCATCTAGCAATTTAGCATTCAACTGCCATAAATATAGTGACTTCATGTGCTAGTTAGGGTGAAATAAAGGATAAAAAGACTGGTAAAAGCAGTCATACGTCCCATAAGTCCGTCATTGCTTATTATATGATTTTTTTGGGGTGAAACAGGTGTCCTAGTTTTTGTTTACTTACGTTTTGGACTAAAATAAGTGTGATAAACTGTATGATGATACCATATTAGTGCTTGTTTTTTGTTAAATAATGTTTAAATTAAAATATATTCTGCTTTTATAAGACTAATAATAGAAAAGTATAGTCAAACTGCAACAAAGTGGTTATGTTGTGTAAATAAACGTGTTCCCTGTTATTAAATTGTTACATGCCTTTTGGAGAAATGAATGAGAAACAGTTTCTTATACTAGGGCCAAACTTCTACCTATCTTCTATCTTAAACCGCGGCGATAGCTCAGTCTGTTAGGTCCTGGGTGGTAGCTTGTGACTAACAGAATGGTATATCGCGGCGCGAGTTCGAATCTCGCCAGGGGAGAAATGGCACCTCTCCCAGGGAATAGTTGTGTGTCTGCGTTTTTTTTTCATGTGTACCCTCCCTCTACACAAGCCTGAGGCTTCCAGAAGGGAGGTTGTCCATTTCTGTGGTGTGTTTTATGTTTAAAAAAAACACTTCTATTGACACATTTTGTGGAATGACACCCATAAACACGACAGTTTGTATTGTGCTGATTTCTTTTGAATGCCATTTTAAAATGTAAAAATAAAGATGTACAAATACTAACCGCGTCGTTTTTAACTTTGTAATACCAAAAAATCACAAGCACCACTAAATTATTACGTTAAACAAACGTGTTATTTATCATTATATCAGCAATAAGCATCCAAAAATTACCTTTTAAGTAGGTTCAAATATTTTCATGCAGACGGCGCATTCATTTTTGGAATCGCCAATAATTACGTTTCTGTAAAAACGACTAATTCAACAAATTATGACACCAACAAATTACGTTTGGCAGTGTTTGCCCCTCGGAAGCCATTTTATACCTAACATGACCCATCCCTTGTCTATGGTCATATTATGTGCCTTCTTGGTGCGACCTTCACCGCGTGTGACGCGATTCTTCAGAGCCTACTTGTCGCGAACCGCCCTGTACTTGCAAGACGGCCCATTTGTCGACGACGGTGTCCTGCCGCATCTAGAGAGCCCTGTGTAGATGGCCGAAGTGGCTCGGCAAGATAATGCCGGCCGGGACTTGCAGCAGAGCGACCGCATATCTTAATTTTCGATGTTATGCAAATGAGGTGTCCCCAAAGTGTGCCGTGGAAGGCGGCCAGAGCCGCTCAGACTCCTTCGCAAGATTGCAAGCTCAACGGCGGACGAGGAGTCGCGAATCGTGTCCGGAGATTTTACTCCACTGGTATAGATAGTCCATCGCTCGACCGACGAGCGGCGTGAATAGTGGGAAGTGTTCAGTTATAATACCGCACTCGCTTAATGGAGTAGCGTCTTATTTGATAAGACAATCGGCGCGCTTATAATTATGTTTATATGGTGTTATCATTTCCAATGTCTCCGATGGTTGCAAGAATTGCGAAATATGTGAATTTTTTATATATATAACCATATTATTGAGGTATATGGATTTTCATTGAAATAAGTCTGATTAGCAGAATCTTGAATGCCATATTTTATAAATTCAATCACTATAATAAATAATACAAATTGGAAAATCCAAATTTAATTTCTGCGCCCTCTATTACAGACATACTCAACCATCAGGCAATAGTTTTAGCGCGCTTCAACAGTTATCTGTATGAAAATTACTAAAGAGCCATCTGTAAGCCAAAATTATAATTACAAAGAAAGCTTTCTTACAAATAGTTGACTAGATTATTTGACGCTGGGCGACATCTATCGTTACTGTATAGAACTATAAAGTAGTTAGTATACTGCAAGTTATTGCTAGCTATATAGCCATCTACCGGTGGGAGGTTCAAGTATGCCATGAAGATCAGTTTTTATTTCGTGTGAACTTCAAGATCACTGAATTATCCACTCAATATTAGATTTTGATTGGGAAATGTAGGGAGAATTGAAAAACATTCCTTTGGATTAAAAATAACATCCGATATAACATTTTTATTTAAATAGAAATACATTCGCTTGCAACACATTTTCCTTATCGAAACGGATATATCACACATAAAATATCTCAATTCCTACTCCTCAAACTGAACCCCGTCCCGCTAAAAGCCTTAAACTCGCTATCCTCCTCCTCGTCATTATTCTTCTGTTTTGCCGGTCTCCTAATAAACTTCAGAGTGCCTATTTGGTAATCGTAGTCGGGTATTCCCTTGACGTACACCGGTTTAGGCGGCGAGACATCGGAAGAAGTCGACTCTTTCCGTTTCTTGCCGTCTAGACGGTTGCCGGCACCTCTGAATGCCACGAAACCCGCCGGCTCCGGCATGAGGTCTGCCGGGTCAACCGCCATCTCTTCCTCCTGCTTGCGCTCCTTCTCTGGCTCCTTGTACCCCACAGGGGCGGCGAACTCCACCTAAGTCAAATTAAATCAATAAAAAAACCACCCGACGAAAACTGAGTACCAGTTTGGAACTTCTTTAATTTAGAACTTTATTCGATGCGGCACCTGCAGTTTCGAGTTGTTTTTTTTTTATCATAAAGCTTCATGCATTCACGATTTACCGTTCCAAGAACCGTTTCCACATAGACCATAGACCATAGACCACATGGTCGCGGTGGAGGATCTGATTTTCGGCCCACTCGCTTTTGAACCTAACCTAACCTAACCAGGCAGAGGGGCAGCTCACAGTCCATACATACGCAAAAAACCAATGGTACATTTACGATTTTTACTTACGTTCATGTCGCACTCAATAATGCTGATGGCGTTCCCGGGCTTGGTCTCCAGCACGCACAACTCGTACGCCTTCTGGTTGTATCTGACGGCGATTACGTCCCCCGTGGTCAGGCAGGCAAACGAACGCAGGCAGTTCTCCAAGACGGCCTTGGGGTTGGTTATGTCGAGGAAATCGGGATTGAGCGGCTGGAATTTCGAGAACGTCCCCACAGGCAGCGAGACGCTCTCCATCTGGACGAGGTCCCCCTCTTCCAGGACCAAATTGTGCATCATCTGAGTAATTAAAAGTTTTTTTAACACGCGGTAAAAATGATGTATTTACAAGCAGCATTTATTGCCCTTGCCGTCTTTAGAATACCATAAAACAATGTGCAACTCGACTAAACAATCAAAATAACACACCACACATGTACAACTTATCTCTCTACGATTACAAAATTATAATTACGCCTAAACTATTCGAAGTATGCTAAGACACTTACCCAGAGAGGCAGATAGACTTTTCCTTCGTCTGCCACAAATTCCAACACACCGCAGTGCGTGACTCGGTTTGTCTTTTTATTTACGAGCTTAAATAACATCGGGTAGTTGATATTGAGCCTCGTAAGCTGCTCCAAAGCGGATGGCGGCATGATGACTGAAAGAGAAACAAAGTTTATACTCCACAGAACATCCACCATAGCTCAATTGTCACTGATTAGTCAGTGGAACGTCCTCTGGCTTTTGTAGATGCATAAATGGCACTTTTACTACTTAGATGTATCTATAAATAGAAGATATTTTTTATCACATTGAACGTTTACTATGAGAATGCGTTCCAGTGACGGTCAGTAAAGCTAATGGTAAAGTTATTACTTTTGCCTCCTCTTTCCACGTCCTGGCGTTCGTTGCCTGGGAGCATAGCCACTGAATAACAATGGTATGTCATGTTGAACGGTCGGGGTATTTCGGGGAACATGTTGAAGCCAAACTGAAAACATCAGATATTATTTTAGATATAAATTGTTTCAAATTACTATTATCATGTCAAAGGAAAATAAAAAATAGGAAAAGATATTCAAGAGGTTTGTATTTATAAAAATGTCAAATTAGTTTCAAGTGTAAAGGTAATGTTTTAAAACAGCGGAAAAATACATTAACTCACCATTTTGATTGATAATTGATTAAAAAAAGTATGATACAAGTCGTTATTTAAAAGTTATACGTGAATAAAAATATTATGACAGATTTCATTTGCCATTTCCATTTGAGATGTCATCGCTGTCAGCTGTCATTCATTCCAATATGAGGCGTGTTCCATTCATTACACTTTTTATGGAGTAGAAGTACATTCCTGTATGACCGAGTATTGAACAAGAGGACAAATTTATTTTTGGAAGATGAAAAATCGAAATACAGTGAGCATTGAGCATTTATTATTTCCTGAGAAAAAGTTTAACTTTCTGAGAGCAATTAAGGTATTGGCAATAAGCAACGGAAGTTTTACAGAAAGAGAAAGTTAAACCAATAGTAGACAGTACATGTAAAAATAAACCCTTAAAAGGAGTAGGTATATCATATTGTAATTTCTAAAACTTTTGTTTATATAAGTGAACAAACTCTAAATCAGTTTGGAGTATCCAATAGAAAGCACATTTGTTCCGATTTTGCAGGCAAACTTGAGACTGAATCGAAATCGGAAATCGGCATTCATTCATTCAGACAGGGACAGGCTGACAGCTGACAGCCTGACACCTGACAGGACAGGCATCGATTTCTAGAACTAGAACAAGAAAAACTAAAAACAAACACCGTTTTCCGTGCCAAATCTAATTTTAAACCTTTCTATAAAAATAGACGCTCTAGATACTCGAGAAAGTGCCAGAACCCCCGACTTTTCAATATAAAAACTGGGAGCACGTCGTCCAATCCAAAAATAAAACGATTGTGAAACGACATAACCTAAGAAAAAACGAACGAAACTGCAACATTTGTGTTATAAAATACCAAAATATGGGCACCAACCAGATAGAAGAAGCTCAGAAATATAAAGAAGAAGGAAATGAAGCCTTCAAGAAGAACAACTGGGACCAGGCTGTGAAACTATACACCAAATCTATCAATCTAACACCGAGTGACACCAGGGACCTTTCACTGTACTATAAAAACAGAGCAGCCGCGTACCTGAAGCAAGAGAACTATGAAGCTGCATTGGAAGACTGCGACAAGAGCCTAGCGATTGTCCCCACAGATCCCAAAGCTCTATTCAGACGCTGCCAAGCGCTGGAAGCTCTAAAAAGGTACGAGGAAGCCTACAGGGACGCCACGCAGATATTCAAAGATGATCCAACGAATAAAGTTATACAACCCATACTGGCAAGGCTACACAAAATTGTACAAGAAAGAGCTAGGCAGAATGCGCAAACCAGTAGCAAGTTGGAGAGCATGACGAAGATAGCGTTTGACCTAAAGGAAACTACAGATAAGCGAGAGACAGCTATGAACAATCTGCTGGTGTTGGCGAGAGAACCGGCAGGCTGCGAACTGATGATCAAGTCCACCATAGTGCAACAGATCAAGAAGCTGTTAAAAGTTGAGAAGAATAAAGAAATTTTCATTACAGGCATTAGAATTATAGGCGAGCTATGCAAGCACAGTGACGAGAAGACAAAGATCGTACTAAAAGACGTCGGAATACCTTGGTTCCTCGAAATGCTCGACTCCGATGACGAGAAGCAAGTAAACGCCGCGGAGCACTGCATGCAAACCGTTTTGAATTCGTTTTCGGGCATGGAGAACAAACGAGACACGAAACCCAAGCCAGAACTGGTCGAGAAGAACAAAAAACATATTGACACCCTTCTGTCGTGCTTGGTCTACTCTGTTAACAACCGTGCTATAAGCGGATTGGCAAGGGACGCTTTAATCGAACTAATAATGCGGAACATCCACTACAACCAGCTCAACTGGGCTGAACAGCTCGTCGACATTGGTGGCGTCGAACGTCTGATGGAATGTGCCAGCGAATTGGAAGAATACAAGTATGAGAGCGCCATGAATATCACCCGGTCCACTAGAACCATCGCAGCGGTCTGCTTGGCGAGAATATATGACAACATGTACTACGACACCCTTCGAGATAAGTTCATGCAGAAGATCCTGGACTTTATAAAAGACAAGCTGTTAACTCCCGATATAGAGTCCAAGGTTCGAGTTACGGTCGCCATAACGGCCCTGCTACGTGGTCCCTTAGACGTCGGCAACACCATCATCGGGAAGGAGGGTATTATGGAAATGATTCTGGTAATGGCGAACAGCGACGACGAATTACAGCAAAAAGTGGCGTGCGAATGCATCATAGCGGCAGCCAGCAAAGCTGACAAAGCGAAAGCGATAATCAACCAAGGAGTGAATATTCTGAAGGAGCTCTACAAGTCCAAAAATGAACATATCCGCATTCGGGCGTTGGTAGGGCTGTGTAAACTCGGTGCCTCGGGAGGCAGCGATGCTTCAATGCAACCGTTTGCCGAAGGCTCGACAACGAAACTGGCTGAAGCTTGCCGGCGCTTCTTATTGCACCCAGGCGAAGATCCAGACATAAGGAAGTGGGCGGCGGAAGGACTCTCGTATCTAACCCTAGACGCCGAAGTTAAAGAGAAGTTAATCGAAGACACACCGGCTTTGAAAGCGCTGGTGGAACTAGCCAAACCTGGGGACCAATCGGTACTTTTTGGAGTGGTTACAACGCTGGTGAACCTTTGCAACGCCTACGAAAAGCAAGAGGTCATCCCCGAGATGATCGAACTGGCAAAATTTGCAAAGCAACATATCCCTCAGGAACATGAACTAGACGACCCGGATTTCGTCACGAAAAGAATCTTGGCACTAGGGAAAGCCAACGTTACGACCGCGCTTGTGGCTCTAGGGAAGACCGAAAGTAACAACTCCAGAGAACTGATCTCGAGGGTGTTCAACGCTCTGTGCAGTGAACAGGAGCTGCGGGGCATAGTGGTGGCACAAGGAGGGGTAAAAGTGTTGATATCCCTGGCTTTGAACGGCACGGATAAAGGAAAAAGGCAGGCGTCTCAAGCGCTGGCCAGGATCGGCATCACCATGAATCCAGAAGTAGCTTTCCCCGGACAAAGGGCTTTGGAAGTTATTCGGCCGCTCATTTCACTGCTACACCCCGACTGCAGCGGTTTGGAAAACTTCGAGGCGCTGATGGCGCTCTGCAACATTGCCCAAATGAGTGAGGTGGCACGACAACGGATCCTGAAGGAGGAGGGCTTCTCGAAGATCGAACAGTATATGTTTGAAGACCACGAGTACATTTGCCGCGCTGCCACGCAGTGTATGTGCAATATGACGCAATCCGAGGACGTTATAAAGTTGTTTGAAGGTGAAAATGACAGAGTAAAGCTTGCAGTGTCTCTATGTTTAGATGAAGATAAGGATACCGCTATGGCGGCTGCTGGTATGTTGGCTATAATCACGGGTGCGAGTAAGAAGTGTTGCGAGAAGGTATTCGAGTCGAAAAATTGGATGGACTGTCTGCATTGTCTCCTAGCAAACCCTATAGCGAGTATGCAGTTCCGAGGTGTGTGTGTGGTTTATAACATTATCACTGCTTCCAAAGAACTGTCCGAGAAGCTTATTGAGACGGACATTATGGAGATACTTATGGCTTTGTCGAAATTACCACCCGATGAAAATCATAAGCAAATTGTAGAGATTGCATCAAAGGCTTTAGAGGAGGCAGAGAAGTGGGGGGTTATCAAGAAGCCTGGTGAAGATGATGATGATGATGACGATGACTAATTATTTAAGTATTAAAATTGTTACAGTTTGAAAGCATTTTATATGTACTTATAATTTTTTGTTATACTTATATTTATTCCTAGTTATATAGGTGCCTTATGTAATTTTTTTTATTTATACAAATATTTAATAGAAAGAATGTATCTGTGTGTTTTCTTTTATTCCATTTATTATCATATCATCAATTTCAAAGAAAACGAATAAAAATATTTTTTTGCAGTAAGTAAAGGCAGACAAGTTTGTAAACACAAAAAACATGCAATCACAAAAAATTTTAAAACTAATAAAAAAGGCTCATGCTTACCTCTCGCGCAATTGCGATATTTAACCTTCTACTTCGTCCTCTTCTAGACATTTTACCACTTTTTAACAAATATTTAATTAAACCCGAGAGTTTATTTTCAGATTGTAAAACTTTTTCAACACTTCTAAAACGCTTCCAATTTCAACTTTTGACAGCTGTTCAAATTGACTGTTGGTACCAAAGATATCTACTTTACCGATTCGATAATGTGGTTTTAGAAATCCAAAATGCGTAAATTTATTTTTTAGCTTTCCTTGTTAACAAAGTACTTAAATACAACTAAATTTAATATAAAACATAAATCCAATGACTAATTAAATTTAAAACTACTTATTAATGAGTTGCAACTTCATAAAATCTTTTAAAAGTCGGAACTGGTGGTAGGTGGAAAGGAAATATTTAAAAAAGAGTAATATTTGTGAAAATCATCGCCGCCTAGTTAAAACGGAGCCAATCTAGGAGGCGGCGGTGGTGAAAATAATAAGCAATTGTGAAAACTTGGAAGAAAGCTATCTGTTTTATCGATCTAGATAAATTAAACATTTATCGACTGAGACTGAAAGATACGTCAATTTTTTATTAACTTAGTAAAAAATCCAATACATACTTGTTTAGAAATTAAATATATAAAGTGGATAGTGTGCGAGAATGACCTGATAGTTATATCATATCTATCTATATCCTCAAAATTTGTGAGTGCTTCGAATTTTGTATGTAATTTTAGTTTTAGACATAGACATATCTCGCGCCACCATCGGTATCGGTCATTTCAAATTCCCTCCATTTCATTGTAGCAATTGGGAAAGTCTCGAGTTTTTGTCTCTAAACAGAACTTTTACATCTAGCAATAAAAAATAAATGCTGAGTTTAGTGATTAGAAATACTAAACACAAAGTGCTGACTCATCAAAAATCGGTAAGTACACGAATTCCCTACTCTAAAATTGATCCCACCGTTTCACTTTTGACATTTCTGCATTTATGTAGGTTAATGTAACGTGTTTTCGCTATTTTAAGTAGCCCAGATCATTATACTTCCTCTTTACTGTTGGTAAGAATAAAAGTAATTATCCCTCTTGCCAAGTCTTTTGTCTGAAGCAGTTGGACAGGTTTTTCGGCGTTCAGTATCAGTGCCAAAAAGCTGTGTCCTTGCCACTCCTGCTAACAACACAGCAATCCTCTACTCTCTTCTACACAAGTTAAAATTAACATTAATATAATAATAACACGACCTAGGTCCAGTAAAATTATAAAGACCTAGGCATTAGTTAGTAAATTATAATCCAAACACAAATTTCTGACTAATAAAGTTTAACATTAACTAATCTTTATAATGTAGAGTGAATGTGAATGTTTATTTTTAAACCACTTTGGTCTTAAATCATTCACACGTTTGATAAAAAGAGTGACTTGATGAGTTGTACAGTGAAGTGTGGGTTGATACCATAAGGTAAACATTCCTTCACATAAATTGCCTGTAAGTGAAGTGCATATGAAATTTATGGACTAATAAAAATATAGGGCAGTGATAGCATTTCCTTTCTTGCTTTGCTTCAATAGGTATTGTAGAGTGTCAGTGGGTGATGTTGCATAAAAATTATTTTAATTAACTTTCAAGATCACGTTTGAAAGGTAGTTTTGGTGATATTTGCTTTTAATTTGCCTCCCACCTTATTCTTTGATTTCTTCTAAATTTTGCAAAGAGTGATGTGTGTTTAAAGCATGCATTTTCTGTTACAGTTGTATAAAGATTTTGAGGTATAAGGTATAATGGAAAATAGGTAAAACTAAAATATTTGTGATTGAGGTTAGTCAAAACCACAACTGATAAGTAGGTATAAATATTGATATGGTTTTCTGAATAATGTTTTGCAAGTTTAACGGTTACTTTGATTGTGTTTTTTGTTTGAAATGGTAAGATTTTATTGTAAAATGCTTCGGGAATGTTCAGTATCAGTTTTTACGTGTTTTCCTGATTTATTTTCCACACGTATTTACTTGACGATTGAAATTACTTTGAAGAGCTTCTGTTGTTTAATAATGCTCCGTCTCTTTGATAATTTTATTCACTACTTCCTCATTTTTGACAGGTAATGGTTTTTAGATAAACGCCTACATTTAAGGAGCGACATTTAAACATTCCATTTTCAGTTTTTCCGAAATGGAAAAACTTAGAAGTGATGTAATCTCTGGCGTGCGAGCCTGCCTGGTCTCTACCAAAGGAAAGGTAGAACTGAGACAACTAGATAGTAAGTTTTTAATATTGCATACCCACCTTAATTTAAAAAACAAATACTATAAATACTTAAAAAATACAAACTTTAATATCTTTAAATTTATAAACAAAACCTTTTGCTTTGTTAAAAGATAAATTTAATGTTATCTACACCTTTATTTTGCATAGACATATCTTGTTTGCCTTTGTTAAACTGATAACATTGTGCCTAGTCGAATAAAATCATTCAAGGTCATTTCACTGGGGAATACCAAGTGTTTGTGTGAGTCCCCTATATTTCCTACAATATTTTATCGATTATCTCATTTTTTTAGATGACTATCGTACACTGGTAGGCGAACGGATCCCCTACCACAAACTGGGTTTTAAAAGACTGGAGGAATTCCTGCAATCGGAAGCGACGCTCGTTTTAACCCGTGGCAGCAATGGAGAGACGTTCGTCGATGCAAAAATATCGACCAAGTCGGCGCATATCACGGAAATGGTGTATCGTCAAAAACAGGACAAAAAAGTGTAAGTAAAAGTTTTTTAATGTAAAAGCATAAATATGTTTTCCGGTTTTTGTTACATTAATGATTGTGGCAAACGTTTGTGGGTGGTGGTTCACTACCTATAACCCATATCTAGAAGTTTTTAATAAAATGTTTTTATTAAAAAATTTTAATGGTTAAACAAATTACTTCTTTAAAGTGTGATTACAATGATTGGATAAAATCAACTGTATTTTCAATCAACTTTAATTGAAAATGTGTCAAGTTTTCCACTGATGGTTAAATTTTTCTTATTAAGTAACTGTTATTGGGTGCAGAATTAGTATTTATTGTTGCTCTTTGAATATTTCATTTCTAATTACACCCCTTATTTAGTTTATTGTGGGGTCAACTGTTCCCAGGGAAGCAGGTAGATTTTGTTGGTATTGTTTGTATATCTTGGGAAATAATCTACTGTAAATGATAAATTTATGGTAAACCCCATGGAGGTACCAATAAAAGGTGGTATATTTGCAACCCCATGCCCAGCTGATATCATCTATAGACTTAATAGTGCTTTAAAATTAAATATAAATCCAAGAAATCAAGTTCAATAAAACTTTTAGGTCTTGGAAAAAGCATAAATCAATTTGTAGAACACACAGGGTAATTCACCCTGACCCCCTTCATCCATCTGGTCTCCATAACCATAGAGAAGTATAATAATAAAGAGTGTTAGATGGGCTTTGGGAACTAATGTTTTATGTGGATAATAATCACAGTTATATTTTGAAATACAGTAACAAAAAAATATACAGGCTGTTAGAAGTTTGACTGCCATTATTTTAACAGGCGATAGTATACATCAAAATAAACAAAAAACCCTATATATAACATGGGTCCAAAACTCAACCATTTTCGAGAAAAAAAATGATCAAAATATCCGATTTAACGTGCAAAACTTCAGTTATTTACGGAATCTGTATGTAATCGTCTGCATGTGAAATAGAATTTTTACAACTTCTATGAATTTATTTACTCTTAGTTTTAGTAGAATAACTTTTTTCTTGATCGATAAAATTCGATAAATTACATATCGCGCAATATGACAACAGCGCAAATAAATCGTAACTAGTATTTGACTAGCTGCCAGATACCAGTGATTAAACAAGTTGCTGTTTGAAATTCAGTCGGAACGTGTTCGAGTTTGTCTTACCATTATTTCGTTTGTCGTTGTAAAAAGTCATTATTAAAATGTTTAGCATAGGAGTATCGCGATATGTTAATAATTTATGGAGAATTGTGAAATTTGGATTCGGAGATGTCATGGGTGTATTGAAAAGAACGGTGGATATTTTGAACATTTGCTGCAGTTTATTGTGTACCTAATTATGCATTAAAAAATGACTGTAGTTTGATGTTCGGTGAGTGTCTACATTCTTGTTTTTAATACTTATGAATAATAGTGCGACGTGTCTTCTTAGATGTTTTAGTTGCATATTTTTCAAATTCATATAATCCATTAAAGTTATGTTCCTGTTTTAAACGTTTACAAATTACTAAAATTGGAACAATTACAAGACTATCTTCATATTTAAAATTACATTATTGATTAATTATTGTATGATTCTATTTAAAAATTAAATCCACAATAATTATCATCTAAATGTCTTCACTTAATTATTCACGACTTATTGTTTACATTTGGATTTTTTGTCATCCACTTAAAAAACAAGTCGCTGCGCACGCTGGCCAGCTAAGCTCCCAGCTGTTCAAGGAAGGTCCAGTGTATTCGACACTGTTGCCAAATTATAATAAAATTATTTGATGTTATTACTCAACGTATTTTAAAAATGGTTTAACTTACGCTTATGTAATATACAACTTTTTTGTTCATTTGTGATTAATTTAGCTTATGCTGAAGTAATCGCAGTTAAACTCCTAACAGGTTGTATAGTAGTAGTAGCAGTGGGGCGGCCAAGATCTGGCAAGTAGGCCGCAAGCGGGCCCTTTTTACCTACCCCTGTCGTCCCTACCTAGCTTCATCACCTCTTCCCTCATTGAACCTACCCGACCTTCTAATGTAGGTCAGAATGTCGGTCCATTCAAGGGAACTAACCTCTTCCCCTTGCAACACTCCGGCCCCCCAGACGTCGTGTCTCAGTCTGCCGAAAGCCGCGCACTCTGCCAAGAAGTGGGAAGGCGTTTCATCGCCCTCCCCACACTTTGGCCAGATAGGGTCTCCCTCAGCACCTATCAATGATAGATGTCTTCTAAGCCTACAATGACCCGTTAAAACTCCCACCAACTGGTTTAGAGCCTTCCGGCTACGACTTAACAGCCAGGCCGTCTTGGTCTTGCTTGGCTCCACTATAAAATTGCGAGCCTGTATACAGCCCCCACTCCTTCTCCACTGTTTACTCAGTGTCTCATGGGCCCAATCGTTAAGAGCTATGTTGACCTGCCTCCGTGTAATGCCTAAAATCGGTTCTGGTCCCTGGACGGGTCCCTGAGATCCGAGTCGAGCCAATTCATCGGCCCTTTCGTTCCACGGGATTCCACTATGACCTGGTACCCATACCAATTTGACCTCTTTTCCTCTGGCCAACTCCTCCAGGGTATCTCCGCACTCTTGGACAAGGACGGATCTTGTCCTTGGAGATGTTAAAGCCTTTAAGGCTGCCTGACTGTCGGAGCAGAAGTAAATATTTTGCTCCGGACAGTTCCTTACTTCCTCCTTGTTTGCTGCCATTAGGATAGCAAAGACTTCAGCCTGGAAGACTGTGGCATACGAACCCAGTGCAAAACTTTGCTGCACGCCCCTATCCTCCACATAAATTCCTGCCCCCGAGAACCTGTCCGCCACACGAGAACCATCTGTGTAGCAGACCAAAGAATCAGGGGGGAATTTAAACTGATCCTGCTTCCATTCCTCCCTCTCTGGAAATATAACGGCATATTTCCTCTTTAATCTGAGAAGGTCTTTTGCTTCAGTTACTCTGATGGCAGATATGGGTATTTCCCTCTCCGCCATCTGTGCAATTGCCGCGTGACCGTTATTTTTTCCTCCCGCCTGCCAGCTTTCTGAGTCCCGCATTCTTAAGTAGGCCGCCATTGTCTCCCTCATTATCCATGTGGGTAGGCTTGGCAGCCCTAGCAGGACTTCCAGGCCTATGCTATATAACAGGTTGTATAACTATAGGAGGAACTTTTCTTTGAGAAATTAATTTAAAAAAAAAATAGCTCATCCAGGTTCTAAAAAGAAATTATAGATTCAAATTTGTTTACCTAACAATGAACTAACATAGAAAGTAGAGCCATGAATGCTTACCTTTGTTATATAGAAACTAAACGCAAATTTATACGAAAACTATCCTACAAGTTTTGGTTCATTTATGTACATTTGCCGTAATCAATGTAATCTAAGATGGGAGATTGGCGGGTGGTAGGTGGCGTGCCGTAATATGTCATGGGGAAGCAAACGTCAACAGCTTCGTCTATTATTTCTCTATCTTGTGTCATGTCACCATTTTAGTTCAACTCACGCTAGCGCCCTCAAGCGAGGCTGGTCTGCGTAGAACCTCATAAACTCTGTGCCAAATGTCCCATAAGTATCAAACCCTCTCTTTATTTTTATATATATCTATGCCCATAACTAAAGTCAAGACCAGAATTAAGCAAAGTGGAATGACCTCGCCGATCTGGTAAAATGCGGTGATGCATGGGCGTGCATATTCTGTTTACCATTGGGCACATTTCAGTTAATTTTTAGATTTGTCATTAGGTGAAAAATTATTTGCTTTAACGTAAAACTCTCAAATTGTCCTGAAATTTTGCGTATCCCCCTATTTTCGGGTATGCTGAATACAAATCTAAAATTATTTTTTGTGGACAAATGTAGTTTTTGAGGAAAAATTTCAGAAAATTTTGATAGTTTTACGCTAAAGTAAATAATTACCGAAAAATGTCAGTGGAAAACTGTAAAAAACTAATGTATACATGTAAAAATGTAATATAGGTACCTATTATCAATTTATATACAATTTTTACCGTTAAGAAACGCGCGCGAAATAACCCAACGTCACGCCACTGTTTCTCTACTACCTCGAGCGCAGTCGCTTGTTGGTTCCTGATTCGACCAATCGACGTCGTTGAAGTTCAGAGAAAAGAAAGCGTAAATGCAAGAATATGTATGTTAAATAAGGATGAACAGCTTGTCATCAACTTTACGCATTTCGCAGTTGCCACATATTCGGAAATTCCTTGATATTATCACAAGTATAAAGATATATATCTTTATACTTGCGATATTATTAAGTAAAAGACAAATTAAACATTGTGTTTGCTTTAATAAAGTACAATAGGGATAAGGGACGTTAAAGACAAGTAAAAAAATGGGTAAATAAGGTAATTAATAAGTTTCCTGTTTTAAATAAGAATACTTTAGAAATAAATGTGGCAACACAGATCTACTCTTTTTCCGGTTATTCCACTTTGCTTAATTCTGGTCTTTACTGTAATAAGGATATAAATTTGAAATTTAGGCAGGCAAGCAATTTTTTTTATATTTTTGGTTGTTTTCTATTACCGGTTAGACCGGAAGTCTTTACAAGCTTGCTTATTTTAAATGAAACACCCTATATATGTTTGCATCTCCGAAAGTAGCAAAAAATTCTAAGTCAAAAATATGTAACATTCCCTACAGCAAAACCCAGCTGATTCTGAGATATTTGATATTTTATAAAAATCTCCGAAAAATCTTCATCAAATATCTCCGAAACGGCTGGGTTTGCTATAGGTAATGTTTTGGAACATATTTTTGACGTTGAATTTTATGCTATTTTCGGAAATGCAAAAACATATAGGGTGTTTCATTTACGATAAACAAGTTGTCATAGACTATAGTTAACTTTAGTTAACCCCTGTCAACTTTACAAGGTATACCCCCCTTTCTGGATAGCGTTTGGATTGGGGGTTTGTCTGGTGGTGTTTTCAATCATTAAAAATTCCCCAACCCTTCTAGCCTCAAGAAAGCCGTCAGGTTCACTCCCGGGATCGCGCCCGCCAAAACGACGAGGTGGAGGCCGCGGGACATGGGCCCCAGGGGCAGGCAGTTTCACATCTCCCCCCGTCTCGCCAAAGTGTCGCACAATCAGTTCATAAACAGGCCCAGCTACGAAAAGCCCACCGTTCCATCGAAAGTGGTGATACCGGAGACCTCGGGCTTACACCCGAGGCATAACCCTCTCCTCCAGAGGCAGTATTCGGACCCGAGAAAGTCGAGCGTCAGCGGTAGGCTGCACCTGACCACGCAAGCCTCACAAGAGGCCCCGCAGACGAACGGGAGTCATGCCAAGCAGGAGCCCTGCTCGTCCTTGACTAGTACGAAGAAGAGGTTAACTCAAAGGATGTCGCAATTGAGCATCGACAAGAATGTCAGTAACGGTACCGGTAGTTCCATCAGTAGCGGTAGTACTTCGAGTACTGGTAGCACAACCAGTGTCAGCGAGGCTTCGTCCATGGCGAGCAGTCCTAACAAGGAGATCACCATTCCGGCGGTGGAGGCACCCAAGGTAAGGCTAATTGAAGCATAATTTTGCTGTACAGTTTTTGTAGCAGTTTTCTTACTGTATTTTGGGATCCGTTCTATGTGTAATATCTGTTTATTTATATATGCGCTGGTTTACTTCACTGATCTGAATCCGATTGACTCAATTATTTGACTTCTCGCTATATAAAAAAAATGCAATGGAGCAATATGTTTAGTTGGTTACTGGCCAATTTTTACCCCAAGTTGCTCTTGTATCATGCCCTGGTTTGTCAAATGTGCTTAATAACTCATTTTTGTTGCGTGTTAGTTTTACTTTTAAATCGCATGCCTACTGTTCATTTGAACTACTCTACACTACTAGTTTGTGATGTTTGTTTCCTAGAACTTTTATTTTCAATTTGTTTGCCTGCACAAAATTTTGTAAAGCATATTTAATCTTTTCTTTAGTACCCTATCTAAAACGACTTGATCAGTGCAAAATTTTTTTTATCGCTTGAAAAAACATCAAAGCAAGACTAAGAGTTGAAGTCGCCTTCCTTCCTTCGCCCTATAAAAACCAATTTGAATTATTAGTGTTTTGGAAAATGTCACGCCTACTTTTCGTTAGAACTACTCGATATTTTCTCGAATACCCAGTTCATGTCTAATCCACTGAACTATTGTTTTATTAATCATTTGTTTTTTAGTCTACAGAATTTGTTCCAAAAGGCGACCCAGTGTTGGACCTGAAAACGTTTGTCGAACTATTCAAAATCGGGGAGCTTGAGGTCTCTTCGAAGCTCGTTAAGACAAAACAAAATCGCCTTTTCACGTGTCGGATAAAGGTACGTCTTTCCATCGTGCGACATTGCCGGTTTAATAGACACGTTCGTTTTCAGATCGACAAGCACACTTACACGAGTTACCCCGAAGAATTCGACAGCCCCATCGCGGCGGAACGGTGTTGCGCCGAGCAGGCCCTCGAGGACCTTGTGCCCAAATACGGGAAGAAGAAGTCGCTCCTGCTGGCCAGTGACACGGATATCTTGGAGAGGATTCCGCCGATGCTGGAGAAACATCATCACGGTAAGTGCGAAAATTTCTTCGGTTTTCTTCTCTTCCTTGACGTAGTATTTTTTACTGGGTACGTTTTTTCCTCAGGAATTTGGGTGTGGCAGCTCCAACTGGATTACGCGGACAAGTACAACGAACAGCTTCCGGCGGATTGGCTCAAGGTCATCGACAGTAGTCCCTTCATTCAGGTGGAGAAGTGTCTGGATAATTACGTCCTGAGGCATTGCAAACCGGGTGATGTAAGTTTGAGAATCTTTTGATATACAATTTGTTCATGGTTTTAATACAATTTGCTTAATATTTGTGCCTGGTGTGTAAGTTTTATAATAATATGGATGCTTCTAACAGGTTTTTAGTAGTTGTGAACCTACTGTTGATTGGAACTACTTTGCACGACGAATAATAGCAGTGTATAGAATTTTAAAAGGAATGGTTATAAGTTAAAATCGATTGTGGTGATTAACTGGCGTTTTCTCCATTTTAACTATTGTCCTTTTTGGACCTCAGCTCAACGTCGATTTTGTGCTACGAATTTATAATTTTTATCACTAAATTATTAGAATTAATTAAAAAAATTAATAGAATAGCTTAAAATTGCGATAGCGGCTCATGTTGCACTTTGTTAAGAAATAGTATGCCTACTGTTCATAGGAACTACCAGAAGGTTTACAAATTAAGTTAACACCAATTTTCTACTGTAAATACTTACCTAAAAAATGTTTTCATCTTAGGAAAAGAACAAAGTAATTCATAAAATATACATCGTTCAACAAAGATTCCTTGCAAATAATCATTCATTCGTTCATTTGTTTAACTTAAAATTTGCATCTCATTCTTTTTGTTTTGAAATGTTTGATACCTACTATTCATTAGAACTACTCCATGGTCAACCACTCGAGGACACATACATAACTGTAAATATATTTGTACGGGTCTTGCTATCATTTCTGCGTTGATTGTGTGACGTTTGCCGCACGGCTGCCGTTATTAACACCCATTGCTTGTGCTGGGACTAACCTAGATTAACAGACCACCCCCCTAACGTCTCAGGTATTACAGAAAGGCCAGAAATGGAACACCTTCATGACCTTGTCGGACGTGTCGGTGCCCTCCAACACGGTGCAGTTCGGCGAGGACGGCAGGCTGATCGCCGAAGTGACCTGCGTCATGTCTGCCAACGAGGTCTGGTGCCGGCAGCACTCGACCGATGAGAGCGTGAGTAGCGCGAGCGCGGGGAGTCGTGCAGATATGATAATTTCTGCCTTTTAGGAGGTGTACGGTGAGATGATCGGTAGGATGGAGGCTTATTACACTCTACACGACAAGGACTTGAAGGCGCATACTATAACTGAAGCTGGGTACTATGTAGCGCAGTACGATAATATGTGGTACAGGATCCGTGCCGTTGCGACCTCCGAGCAGGGCGTCCACTGCTTCTTCATCGATTACGGCGACGAGATGGTCATTGCTAAGGACAACGTCTACCAGTTGAAGCGAGAGTTTGCCTTATCGCAAGCGCAGGTGCGTTATTTCGGGTCCGTCGATGCGACGATTGCTTATTTCTTTGTTTGTAGGCGTTCGTTTGTCGCCTGGCAGGACTGGAGGAGCTCTACGAGGTGTCCGTGAACTCTGAGAAGATCCAGAGCCTGCTTTACAGGCAGGTGATTCTGGAAATGGCGACGGAGAATATCGGTAAGTTGATCTGTCGGATAGAATGAGTGGGGGTGGATTTTTAGATAAATTTGTGTTCGCAGCGGACGAGAATATGCTCGACCTGAGCATTCCGGTGTTTATGTATGATTTCAAAACCGGAGATTCCATCAATCAAGAGATGATCCCGCTTCTGACCATAGAATCGGCCTCGCCTGTTATACACAAGGTAGGTATATAACAGATTCCAATTTGTTCCCAAGTCCTTTAATAAATTCCTTTAATTCACTTTCAACTGATTAAATTTTCCAAGTACTTCTCCGAATTCCTTGTCGGTTACCTACCAATCGTTACGAATGCCCCTTAGGACACCATCAACGAGGTGTACGTCAGCAACATCGAGGCCAACGGCGACGTGTACATCCAGATGCATTCAAAGGGCTACGAGAGCCTGCAGACCTTACTCTTCGCCCTGGAGACGCAGGTGCTGACGAACCCCCCCACCGAACACATCACACCCGTCACCAAGGAGAACAGCGCAGGCAAGGTGTACTTCGCCAAGTACAAGGTGGACGGGCACTGGTACAGGATACAGCTGATCGACTGGTCGCCGAACGGCGATCTGGCACAGATCTATTTCGTCGATTACGGCAATACGGACGTGGTGAAGGTAAAGGAGGACATCTTGTACCCGTTGGATAAGTTGAGCGACATCCTGAGCCAGTATCCCTTCCAGGCAGTGAAAGTAAGTGACAAGTCCGAGTTTCGTTGCCTACTGTTCGTTAGAACTACTTTACATTTGTTGCTACTCTGTGATTTGGTTGTCAACCTATTTATTTGAGCTTCTTTATACAGTAGTGGGTCAAGTTGATTAACGGTTATGCTTCGAGTTGTATTATGGTAGTTAATTGAAAATTTTTTAGGTTAGGATGGCGATCGAGGAGATTCCCACCAATTTCGTGGCATTGGCTACTAAGGAGATGCCGGAGAATCAGCCAGTGCTGCTTAAGGTCATGGAGTACGACAACCAAGACGTTCCGTGGGTGGAGTTTTTTAAGAGGAACGCCGACGGCGGTCTGTTTTGTATCAATAAGTCGATCGCGATGGAAGCAGAGATGAAGTGAGTGCCGAAATTGTTTAGAGTCGTTTAATTCTGTCTGCTATTAATTCGTTTTTAGGAAAGAAGAAGCCGGTACCCCGAAGGGTGGCAAGAAGAAGCTGGTGCAGTTCGATAGTGGTAGTAAGTTTCTTTTTCTTTTCTTTAATCCGTTTTGTTTTGTGAGAATTGTTACAGTTCTCGATATCGACTGCTATTTTTCCCATTTCAGAGAACGTACCGTCGGGGGGTACGCTGCCGAGGCCGTCCCTGCCCGGCAAGGGCGAGTACTTCCAGGTGCACGTCCCGTTCGCCGTCAACCCCTACAATTTCTTCGTGCAGCCGTACACGTCCCGCAGTAAGCTCTACAAGATGATGAACACCCTTCAGGATCGGTACAAGGACGTCATGTACAGCCCCCTGCAGCTGGACCAGATTGTACCTGGCAATATATACGCCTCGAAACATGATGATGGTTATTGGTACAGGTGAGTTTTTCCTTTTTTGTTCTTTTTATACTTACAGCCGTGCATTTTGTATCTCAATTTTTGTCGGCATAATTGATAATTATTTTATTTGTTGTTTTGTGTTGCTATTATTCAAATTTCTGTTTTATTTTGGTCTGCCTTTGCTGATGGTGTGTTTTTTTCTTAAGTACCCAGAGAACTACTGATTCTTCTTCCTCTTCGTTTTTGCCTTTGCCTCTCCTGTATTTAACTGGTTTTTTATCTTTTACCTCATTAATTCTCGCATGTTTCATTAATTATTAAGTATTTTTCATTTTGTTCTCTCATCATCTGATTCAATTACTGCATCTTTCGCAATTTCCCAACTTAATGTTTTTGTGCACTTTTTCTTCTTCCTCCGACTGTGTTCGCCGTCTCTATGTGCAGTGTGAACTACTACCTGGCTTCCTACCTTTTGTCTTTTCCTTGCCCTGTTTGTTAGGTCCTTCTATTCAATGGTGTCACTCTATTTCTTTTATTTTTATTATATTGTTCCTCCTTTCGGGGTTCTAAAGATAAGTGGGACTTTTAACAACAGTAAAAATCGCTGTTCTATTAAAACTGACCTCCTTGCCGGCACGCCGCGGGCTTTATATAAGTAAACTAGGCTTCTAGATCTTCATAGAAATCTCCATAGAATACTCACGAATAATCCGCATACCAGGGCAGTTCAATAACTAATCCACATTCAAAATGGTCTTTCCCTTCAGACAGAGTGAACTACTGCTCTTCTTCTTCCTCCTTACATTTGCAGTAGTCTCTCATTACTATCTTCTACCTGCTTTTCTGCTTGAAACTCTTCTTCTTCAGTGAATAATGAGGACGATGTTATTTTAGGACCAGCGTCATCAAGGTGATACATTCCGGATCCATTTCGGTGTTCTACTGCGATTTCGGGTACTACGGCAACCTGACGGTCCAGCAACTGATCCCCCTCGACGTAGAGTTCATGGAGTTGCCCCACCAAGCGTTGAAAGCGAAACTGGCAGGTAAGGGGATTTTTTGCTCCTAACCGCGTTTTCGATATCTTTATTTTTCCTTTCCCTCTGGTAGATATGAAGCCGAAGCAGTCCAAGTGGACGATGGCGGACTGCGAGGAGTTCAAGTCGATGATAGAGAAGAAGAACTTCTTCTCGATCATACTAGATATCGAAAAAGACGAACTTTACGATTCGGACATCGTGCTAAAATTGATATTAATAGACACTTCTTTGGACGAAGACGTTTATATCGGCAAAGAACTGATCAAAAAAGGTATTGCCGTCGAGGCTTAGGTGGGCGGTTGGTGCGTTTGCGGCCGTACCGATATTTATATAAAAATGTATATTAATCACAGTGATTAGATGAGTGATATTCGAGGTATAGATTTCATTCTATATGTTTTTTATGACACAGTAAGATTGCTTATGTGGGGTTTCCCCATTGTGGTTTTTAATTTGTTGAAAATTCCTCTTTTAAGTTGTTTTTGTATCGGTTTATGTGTTGGAAAGAGAGTTAGTGGATGGAATTTACTTGTTGTGAGAAGACGTTCCACTGTTATTTTGATACCAGTTTATATTAAATGAAAATGAATGAATTGTTTATTTTGTTTTTTGTTTTTTTTATTAAATGAAATACGAACAATGGTTTTGCTTTATTATGTGGTTGCATTAGGCTGTAGATGAGGGCGTGAAGCATAAAGGGGATTCGGAATTGTAGGGTTTGCGTGATAAAATATGTACTAAAGAAACGTACATGGTATTGAGTTATTCGCTTAAGTGGCATGATCGTTCGTTCCTCTCTTTTATTACTTGTTTGTTTCTAAATTGAAAATTGACTTTTGTTTTTCTATAATTTGATATTTACCATATCGCAACTTGGTCTATAAATTAAAGCAAAATAATATTTTGTAATAATAATAATGTATATCTATATCGTAAAGTAATAATATTTTGTATTTTGCAGTAATTCAAACAAATAACTTTCTAATTTGCTGTTGACAAGAGGGTTGATCAACCATTTCTTTGTAAGATGATGTTTTCTTATATTTGATTCCAGGTTATATATAAAGAAAAACCTTTGTGAAATAAAATTTATCAGTAGATCGTTTTGGTGTGCTTTTATTAAGTAGAATATAAAAAAAATGGTTTCATTTTGTACTAGCATTAAACAAACAGCAGCAGAATGGAGAGAAAATTGAAATGATATACTAGTCTTAGTTATTATTTTTTAATAATATTAACATCTCCTTGATACATAGATACACAAGTTCTATTACTGATTCTATTAATAGGCAACTTACAATTTGTAGCAGGAAATATAACTTATGCAACCAAATATACACTTATTTGTCACTACAAGTTGCATAAGAAATATAGTTATGTAATAGGCAACCCACAATACTGAGCAGGAAACATAACTTATGCAACCAAATATAGACTTATTTGTCACTACAAGTTGCAAAAGAATAAGAAAGAAAGTAATAGGCAACCAACAATATGAGTAGGGAACATAACTTATGCAACCAAATATACACTTATTTGTCACTACAAGTTGCATAAGAAATATAGTTAAGTAATAGGCAACCCACAATACGAAGCAGGAAAAATAACTTAGGCAACCAAATATACACTTATATGTCACTACAAGTTGCATAAAAAAAAATAGACAAGTATATATGCAACAAATATTACAGAAATATTTTATATTATTCAAACTTAGAGATGTTTCCTGAAAAATAACACATTGTGCCAACTAATAAATCTTTAAAACTCTTGATAGTATTATAAATAGTAGGATGTTATCTGGCAGTATACAATAATACCTATTATAGTCATGAGCATGAAGTATAAAGAGGAGTCCGAACTCTGTATATTGAAAATGGGCACAAATAACGGACGAAAGAACAAATTAAATTAGTACAAATTTAGCTCAATCGGTCACGCTGTTTACTTCTAGATATCTGTCACAAACTCTCAGTCATCGGTCATGTAACGACACTGGCATTTAAAGTAAAATTGATAGTTTATGTGTTCCGATTAAGTAATTGTCACAGAATATTATGTTTACCCATATGACTAACTTAGTTACTCATATGTGTTTACCACAAAATAGTATTAAGGTACAAGCACAGTATAATGTACTGTGGTACAAGTGTCAACTGCTTAGAAAGACAAACGCCAATTGTTAAACAGAAACAGCCAACAGTACAAAGGAGATGGATGCCCGATCTCACTGACCACCACAGCGACATTGAAACAAATGAATAACTCAATTCAAAGTACTTTTTTCCAATACGCATTTTATCCGGCATGCCTTATGAAGTTCGGACTCCTCTTTATACTTCATGGTCATGAGGTTAACTTATTTAGGCAACCAATAATACATTTCGGCTTAATACGAACAACCAGACTTGGCGCCAATATAAATTTAACACACTGTATGGGTTATACAGTGTGTTAAATTTGTAACTGCCTCAGGAAATCAAACCTAAACAGAACGAAATGAACTGTTATATAATATATATTATTTCAGACTATCTAATAAATTAGAAAAAAAACAAAAAACACAATGAAACGGGAAAAAAACAATATATTTATTTAATCGGCACGTCTTATTTACATTTAATCATAATTATAATTACTCATAATTTAAAAAAATGGAGAAATACTTGATCACTGTATGCTTAGCTAAAATTACCTAAACCCACACAACTTATCTGTCAATCTCCCCGAAAACCACATCCAAACTACCGATAATAGCGACGATGTCGGCCAACATGTGGTTCTTCCCCATCTTGTCCAGTGCGGCCAAATGGGCAAATCCGGGAGCCTTGATTTTACACCTGTACGGCTTAGAGCTACCGTCGGACACCAAGTACACCCCAAACTCCCCTTTGGGTGCCTCGATAGCCGTGTACGTCTCTCCGGGCGGCACCTGGTAACCTTGCGTGAAGAGCTTAAAGTGGTGGATGAGAGCTTCCATGGATGTCTAAAAAAATAGTCACGTAAAGAAATCTGTCTTTCCGTAGACATAAATTGTAATACAACTGCAAAAAAGGTGTACCACGAGGATCAGTTTTGGGGCTCTTTAACATATTTAATTGATTGTTTTATAACAATTCAGAATTCATGTAACAAATTTGCAAAAACCTAATAAAATACTAATACACCACACCTTCCCTACTCAAATTGAATATTTACTAGTAAATTCGCGGTTTAAGAATGAGGAATGCCAACTATACGAACGCATGTCTCTATTTTTACCTTCATTTCGCTCCTGCTGGGCGGGGTGAGCTTTGCATCGTCCGTCTTGATCTCGCCGGCCGGCATCTGATTGAGGCACTGATCGATGATCCTCAGCGACTGCCTCATCTCCTCCAAACGGCACAGGTACCTGTCGTAGCAGTCGCCCTTCGTTCCGATGGGCACGTCGAACTCGACCAGGTCGTAGGCGTCGTAGGGCTGAGTCTTACGCAGGTCCCACTTGATGCCGGAGCCCCGTAGCATCACGCCGCTGCCGAGAAATTGTAAAACAACAGTAATAGGCCAGATATGAGAAGGATAAACGGAGAGAAAGCTCACCTGAAACCGTAATTCAGAGCGTCCTCTGCGGAAATGACGCCAATATCTTCGGTCCTCTGCACCCAGATCCTGTTGTGCGTCAGCAAGTCCTCGACCTCGTCGAGTCTCTCATTGAACTTGGACGCAAACTCGTAAATGTCGTCCATGAGGCCTAACGGCAGATCCTGAAAATCGCAGTCTCATCAAATATGTCGGAAATTAATAATTTAATGTGTCAGTACCAAAGCAACGCCCCCCGGCCTGACGTAAGCAGCGTGCATGCGAGCCCCCGACACTCTCTCGTAGAATTCCATGAGTTTCTCGCGCTCTTCGAACAGCCAGAAGAACGGCGTTAGGGCTCCCACGTCTAGAGCGTGCGTGCCGATACCCATGATGTGGTTCAGAATTCTGGTGATCTCGCCAAACAGAACTGAAAGAATATCGGTGTCAGCAAAGGTAATAATGGGTAGAAATACACTCTTACCTCTGATATACTTGGCTCTGAGAGGTACGTCGATATTGAGCAGCTTTTCTATGGCCAAGCTGTAACACTGCTCGTTACACATCATAGAAACGTAATCTAATCGGTCAAAATATGGCAAAGCTTGCATATACGTCTTGTATTCAATCAGTTTTTCAGTGCCACGATGCAATAAACCAATATGGGGGTCAGACCGCCTCACCACCTATAATAATAGTTAGATTTAATTAACAAACTTTCATGTTGAAATTATTTTTCTACCTCCCCATCGAGTTCTAAGACAAGACGTAACACACCATGAGCGGCTGGATGTTGTGGGCCAAAATTTAGGGTCATATTCTTCACTGCCTTTTCTACTGGAGCTTTCCTTGCATTCCAGGGCTGCATGGTCCAGTTTTTTGTAGTTTCGTCTGGGTACATGACGGGTCCCTTGAATTGGGCAAACCATTCTGCATCGGGGTACCACCTGGCGTTTACGTCTTGACTAAAAAGTAGACACAAAATTACTTGGAAGAAATTCTTTGAAGGTGACAATATAACCAAACAAATTACATAACAACACTATAAAAAATTAAGAAATTTATGCGTATCATGTTTCTCTGGTATACCTTGTGTGAATAAGCGCAGCTCCATTCTTGAGGAACAACTTAGATGGCAGTAATTCCACGGATTTTTTTAAAACGGTGTTCATTATTGCATTTGCCATTTTGACAGATTGGCCACCAATTACCACCAATTCACCGATTCCGATTATTGACGTTTGCTAGTTTGAGTTTGCTTTGGTTTGCTTCTTAATTTGTCTAGGTTTGCTTCAGTTTCTCATAGACGAAAGAATGAATGAATTTAACGTAAACTAGAAAGGAAAGTACAATATTTAATATTCTATGAAAAAGTACGCATATTTAACAATTCCTCCTTTCTCTTTTTGTTTATCTTAAAACTGTTTAGCCAATAACGGATCAGAACCAATAAGATAGCGCCAAAAAACAATGTTTTTCTTGATTTGTCAAAGCATAAGCAAAGCCATAGAATATAGTTCAGTGGATAAAGATCTGTACTATGTCATAGATTAACAACATCTCATCAACCGTGTGCATTGTAAACCAAAGAATATAGTGGTGTAATCTCATATATATTGTAATCTATAACCACAGAATATACCCTATGTTTTGTGATCTATTCTTTAACCCTGTGCCGTGCACAT
Source organism: Pogonocherus hispidulus (assembly GCA_963924545.1). Lineage (NCBI taxonomy): Eukaryota > Metazoa > Arthropoda > Insecta > Coleoptera > Cerambycidae > Pogonocherus > Pogonocherus hispidulus. Next base: position 58,168,538 of record OZ004697.1, read on the forward strand.
AACCTATGAAATGAAAAATCAGAAATTAGCTTTTTTGTTATTTACCAGAAAATACTCTACTCAAACTCAATTGCTAAGTTTTGTTCCTAAGCATAACCCAGTGGTAGACAGCGATGTGAGACGATTAGAAGCTTTTATACATAATTCTAAAAAAATAGCCGTTCTCACTGGTGCAGGGATATCAACAGAGTCTGGTGAGCCTACTTTACCTTGATTTTACCTCCTTGGCACACATAAAAAGGTTGTTGTAGGTATTCCCGACTACCGCTCTGAAGAAGTCGGCCTTTACGCCAGGACTAACCACAAGCCGATTCAACATGTGGAATTTATTAAATCAGCTTTGGTTAGACAAAGATACTGGGCAAGAAACTACTTAGGTTGGCCTCGATTCTCAAGCTGCCAGCCCAACTCGGTACACTTCTCAATAAAAAATCTAGAAAAACAACACGATAAGGTAAAACATTTTACTTGTGGTTTGTTTCAATACATAGTCTTTTTGTATTCAATGCAGGTATCCAGTGTGATCACACAAAATGTAGACAGTCTCCATTTCAAAGCTGGCAGCAAAAATGTCATTGAATTACATGGAACGGCATTCCGTGTGATATGCTTACGTTGCGGTGAAGCGTTTTGTAGGTATTATATTCAAGAAAAGCTGGCAGATTTGAATCCTGATATGAAAGAAGCGTCTGATATGATTAGACCAGACGGTGATGTCGAAATATCACAGGTAATTCATAGTTTTTTAACCGAGGAACAGTATAGAAATATTCAAAGTACAAACCGTCATTTTCAGGAATACATCAGGGAGTTCAAACCGCCTCACTGTGACTCTTGTGGAGGTGTCTTGAAACCTGATATAACATTTTTCGGAGATAACGTTCCAAAGAGTCGAGTGGAGGCTGTTCGAGACTCAGTTGCGGGCAGTGATTCGTTGTTAGTTTTAGGATCGAGTCTATCGGTATTCTCGGGGTATAGAATTGTTTTACAAGCCATAGAGGAGAATAAGAATGTGTGTATAGTCAATATAGGGCCTACGAGAGCTGATAAGCTAGTCCGTTCGAAAATATCAGCCAGATGTGGTGACGTTTTGCCAAAGATTTGTTAATATTGTAAAAATATTGTAAACATGTACATATGTGAAGTGTAATATATATTTATTTAACTACGGTCTATTTAATACATTTTACTGATTGGATTCATGATTTTTTAATTAATTTCAATAATATGGTTATGAATTCGTTATCAATTTAGGATCTTTGTATCATGGCATCAAAGTGACGCACAATGAGATCACCATACAGTGACTAAACCGGAAATGAATACAAATAGATAATTTTTTTACATAGAACACGCCCGAGAAGCATTTTTGCTTTCTTCCAAACCGATAGATGGTGCTGCAACTAATGAGATAAACAAAATTGTACACAGCAGGTAGTCTAAAATATCTATTATTTGTCGAGTCGTCATTGAAACCTGATATTTAAACAGTGAAGTTTACGCTGCAGTTTTTTTAAAGAATTTGCTATAAAAAAATGGAAAAAAACACTAACTGCTCTGCGTTTGACTTGTTTCCTCAGTAGCTTTAGGCCTGACAAACTTTAGGCCATTTATATTGATTATTATCCTCAAGTAATGTCCTTCGAGAGATGTAATAATAATCAGTTTTAGTCATTAGTGTTCAGTTATTAGATTAAGAGGTGCTGCAAGAAAAGATTGTCCTTATTATTCCTTGCAAACAATTACTTTTAAACTTAATAATTTGATAACGTATAAAGTTTTGGCAACCTAAGTTTTACACTAGGTATATTAATGTAAATGTGTTTGTGAAGCTTTTTATAAATTCGTGATAAACATAATGTAATGTCTTATACTTCTATTTTATTTGTAACAATTCAGACTTCATAGTAAAAATGTATTGGTAGACTTGGTAGACAAGATCAAGGGTCGTGCAAAAAGTTCTTATGCAACCAATTATACACTGCTTCCATTTTCACAGACTTGGCAACTATAAAAATATCTGATGCAACCAGTTATACTGGTATCTATTTCCTTCCAAACTGTCTGAGTTAAGTTTTGCAGTAGCTTATTACCAGAATTGACCGCTCCATCTAGTGTTCCTAAGCCTAAGTAAACCAAATGCAGCCCAGTGACATTACAGAAAGCTTAACCCATTTTAGACTAGGTTTTAGTGGTACACGTACAGACGCTAGTTTCAATATTATACTGACAACTGTATGTTCTACTAAGAAACCTAGTCTTAAATGAGTTAAGCTTTCCGTTATGTTATTGAGCTGCATTCGGTTTACTTAAGCTTCGAAACACTAGATAGAACAGTTAAATACAAAAGTTAGTGTGAATATTATGCCGACATCTGTAAGTTCTACTAGGAACCCTAGTGTAAAATGAGTTAAGCTTTCTGTAATGTTATTGAGCTGCATTCGGTTACGGAACACTAGATGGAGCAGTCACATACAAATGATAGTATGAATATTATTGGCGATTCAGATTACCAATAAGGGCGCTGCAAATTCTAAACAAATATGGAGGCATTTTATATTTTATAGTACGTCATCTTGCCATTATTTATCTGAATTTAGCATTCAACTGCCATAAATACATTGACTTCATGTGGTAATTAGGGTGAAATAAAGGATAAAAAGAGTGATAAAAGCAGTCAAACGTCCCATAAGTGCTTCATTGCTAATTAGGTATACTTATATGATTTTTTTTTTGTTGAAACAAGTACCCTAGTTTTTGTTTACTTACATTTTAGACTAAAACAAGAGTGATGCACTGTGTTGTGATACCATATTAGTGCTTGTTTTTTGTTAAATAATGTTTAAATTAAAATATATTCTGTTTTTATAAGACTAATACAAAAGTATAGACAAACTACAACAAAGTGGTTATGTTGTGTAAATAAACGTGTTCCCAGTTATTAAATTGTTACATGCCTTTTGGAGAAATGAGTGAGAAACAGTTTCTTATACTAGGGCCAATCTTCTACCTATCTTCTATCTTAAACACTTCTATTGACCCGTTTTGTGGAATGAGAATGACACCCATAAACACGGCAGTTTGTGTTGTGCTGATTTCTGTTGAATGCCATTTTAAAAAGTAAAAATAAAGATGTACAATTGTACAACCTACTAATCACGGCGTTTTTTAATTTGTAATACCAAAAAAATCACAAATACCACTAAATTATTACATTAAACAAACCCAAATACGTTTCATTTATCATTTTATCAGCAATAAGCCTCCAAAATTTACTTTTAACAGTTTTAAATAGTTTCAAGTTCAAATATTTTCATGCAGAGGAGCAGAGGGCGCATTCAATTTTGGAATAGAGTCCTATATAAATATGGAACCGCCAATTCTGACATCTGTATGTTCTACTAGGAACCTTAGTCGAAAATGAGTTAAGCTTTCTATAGTGTTATTGGGCTGCATTCGGTTTACTTTGGCTTCGAAACACTAGATGGCGCAGTCTCAAACATAGACAAAATCAGTGACTGTAAATTATGCTGACATCTGTACGTTTCACTTGAAACCCTAGTCTAAAATGAGAAGCTTTCTGTAGTATTATTGAGCTGCATTTGGTCTCGGAACACTAGATGGTACAGTCACACAAATGTTAATATAATAGTATGCTGACATCTGTAAGTTCTACAAGGAAACCTAGTGTAAAAAGAGTTAAGCTTTCTGTAATGTTATTAAGCTGCATACGGTTTCGGAGCACTAGATGGAGCAGTCACATATAGATGTTAATATTTCATAAAATAGTGTATATTGAGTAGCTTGTAACTGAAAATATGTCTGCAGAGTCATGTATAATCTATGTGCAGAGTGCAGATATTTTATACAAAAGTAGACTGCGCTTATCATAGCGACTGATAAAGCAAATATTTTATTCTGCATCACAGACTGCCCCTCCTGCACAGTCCACCTTCTACCTACAGGTGGTATAGGGGCTAGTAAGTTTATAAACAGTTTGCGAACTTCATCGATATTTTCTTCTTAAATTCAAACCTTCCCTCATTATATAGGTTTCTAATTGCAGGTAAGTCAGCTCTTGTATTCTTTAAAAGGCATATTCATTTAGACAATTTAAAAGTGACATTACAATGAATCTTATACATTACTGATTCTTGTGGTGTCAATTTTTGTTTTTTCCGAAAGACCAGCTTGGTTTAAAATGCAACATTCTCTCATTCGAGAGAAACGAATACAAGTCTAAATTTGCGCATTTGGAAAACTGTGTAGGTACTTGAGTTTTACAGTTTTCTGTTCATCGAACTACCAAAAGCAATAAGTTATTTAAATATTTCTCGCACACTCTACCCACTACCAGGATCAAAATTTTATTAAAATACTTCCTCAAACATTCTGCTCTCCTAATACAAATTGTGAATTTTACAGTTTTCTGTACAAAGAACTACCAAAACCAATAAGTTATATAAATATTTCTCGCACACTCTGCTGTGGTTCCAGAAAACTAGTAGGTACTTATTCTTTTCAACCAAAAAACGAGAATAAATAGAAATTGCGAACGTATTAGACTTTCCTGTATAACCAACTACCAGGAGCAAAATTTTATTAAAATACCTCCTAAAACATTCTGCTCTCCCGATACAAATTGTGAATTTTACACTTTTCTGTAGAACGAACCACCAAAAGCCAACAAATTATTTAAATATTTCTCACACATTCTACCAACTACCAGGAGCAAGATTTTATTAAAATACCTCCTCAAACATTCTGCTCTCCGGATACAAATTGTGAATTTTACAGTTTTCTGTACAACGAACCACTAAAAGCAATAAATTATTTAAATATTTCTCGAACACTACCAACTACCAGGAGCAAAATTTTATTAAAATAACTCCTCGACCATTCTGCTCTCCCGATACAAATTGTGAATTTTACAGTTTTCTTTACAACGAACCACTAAAAGCAATAAGTTATTTAAATATTTCTCGCACATTCTACCAACTACCAGGAGCAAAATTTTATTAAAATACCTCTTCAAACATTCTGCTCTCCCGATACAAATTGTGAATTTTACAGTTTTCTGTACAACGAACTACCAAAAGCAATAAGTTATTTAAATATTTCTCGCACACTCTACCAACTACGAGGAGCAAAATTTTATTAAAATACCTCCTCGAACATTCTGCTCTCCCGATACAAATTGTGAATTTTATACTTTTCTGTACATCGAACCACCAAAAGCAATAAGTTATTTAAATATTTCTCGCACACTCTACCAACTACCAGGAGCAAAATTTTATTAAAATACCTCCTCATACATTCTGCTCTCCCGATACAAATTGTGAATTTCACAGTTTTCTGTACAACGAACCACCAAAAGCAATAAATTATTTAAATATTTCTCACACACTCTACCAACTACCAGGAGCAAACGTTTATTAAAATACCTCCTCAAACATTCTGCTCTCCCGATACAAATTGCGAATTTTACAGTTTTCTGTACAACGAACCACCAAAAGCAATAAATTATTTAAATATTTCTCACACACTCTACCAACTACCAGGAGCAAACGTTTATTAAAATACCTCCTCAAACATTCTGCTCTCCCGATACAAATTGCGAATTTTACAGTTTTCTGTACAACGAACTACCAAAAGCAATAAGTTATTTAAATATTTCTCGCACACTCTACCAACTACCAGGAGCAAAATTTTATTAAAATACCTCTTCAAACATTCTGCTCTCCCGATACAAATTGTGAATTTTACAGTTTTCTGTACAACGAACTACCAAAAGCAATAAGTTATTTAAATATTTCTCGCACACTCTACCAACTACCAGGAGCAAAATTTTATTAAAATACCTCCTCGAACATTCTGCTCTCCCGATACAAATTGTGAATTTTATACTTTTCTGTACATCGAACCACCAAAAGCAATAAGTTATTTAAATATTTCTCGCACACTCTACCAACTACCAGGAGCAAAATTTTATTAAAATACCTCCTCATACATTCTGCTCTCCCGATACAAATTGTGAATTTCACAGTTTTCTGTACAATGAACCACCAAAAGCAATAAATTATTTAAATATTTCTCACACACTCTACCAACTACCAGGAGCAAACGTTTATTAAAATACCTCCTCAAACATTCTGCTCTCCCGATACAAATTGCGAATTTTACAGTTTTCTGTACAACGAACTACCAAAAGCAATAAGTTATTTAAATCTTTCTCGCACACTCTACCAACTACCAGGAGCAAAATTTTATTAAAATACCTCTTCAAACATTCTGCTCTCCCGATACAAATTGTGAATTTTACGGTTTTCTGTACAACGAACTACCAAAAGCAATAAGTTATTTAAATATTTCTCGCACACTCTACCAACTACCAGGAGCAAAATTTTATTAAAATACCTCCTCATACATTCTGCTCTCCCGATACAAATTGTGAATTTCACAGTTTTCTGTACAACGAACCACCAAAATCAATAAGTTATTTAAATATTTCTCGCTCACTCTACCAACTACCAGGAGCAAAATTTTATTAAAATACCTCCTCGAACATTCTGCTCTCCCGATACAAATTGTGAATTTTACACTTTTCTGTACATCGAACCACCAAAAGCAATAAGTTATTTAAATATTTCTCGCACACTCTACCAACTACCAGGAGTAAAATTTTATTAAAATACCTCCTCAAACATTCTGCTCTCCCGATACAAATTGTGGATTTTACAGTTTTCTGTACAACGAACCACCAAAAGCAATAAATTATTTAAATATTTCTCACACACTCTACCAACTACCAGGAGCAAACGTTTATTAAAATACCTCCTCAAACATTCTGCTCTCCCGATACAAATTGCGAATTTTACAGTTTTCTTTACAACGAACCACTAAAAGCAATAAGTTATTTAAATATTTCTCGCACACTCTACCAACTACCAGGAGCAAAATTTTATTAAAATACCTCCTCAAACATTCTGCTCTCCCGATACAAATTGTGGATTTTACAGTTTTCTGTACAACGAACCACCAAAAGCAATAAATTATTTAAATATTTCTCACACACTCTACCAACTACCAGGAGCAAACGTTTATTAAAATACCTCCTCAAACATTCTGCTCTCCCGATACAAATTGCGAATTTTACAGTTTTCTTTACAACGAACCACTAAAAGCAATAAGTTATTTAAATATTTCTCGCACACTCTACCAACTACCAGGAGCAAAATTTTATTAAAATACCTCTTCAAACATTCTGCTCTCCCGATACAAATTGTGAATTTTACAGTTTTCTGTACAACGAACTACCAAAAGCAATCAGTTATTTAAATATTTCTCGCACACTCTACCAACTACCAGGAGCAAAATTTTATTAAAATACCTCCTCATACATTCTGCTCTCCCGATACAAATTGTGAATTTCACAGTTTTCTGTACAACGAACTACCAAAAGCAATAAGTTATTTAAATATTTCTCGCATACTCTACCAACTACCAGGAGCAAAATTTTATGGAAATACCTCGTAAAACAACCTAGTGTAAAATGAGAAGCTTTCTGTACCGTTATTGAGCTGCTATTCAGCTTACTTAGGGTTTAGAACACTAGATGGAGCAGTCAGAAATAGATATATTTAGCTGATAAGCCAACCTAGCAGATTCTGATTTCTATTATGATCTACAGTCACTGTATTATGATCTAGTGGGGAGGGCCCTCTTTTAGACAATATCCGAACTAGGAGATTTAGCCTACAGATATCTGCCTAGGAGGCGATATCTTTATCATTTAGTTTTTACCTATTCTTCAACAGTTTCTCTAGCTTTAATACCTCGGAATTCAGTACAAACTACATTCCTTTTGTAATTTCATTATCCAATTTCTAAGGAATTTTACGTAAAATAAAACTACCAATTAAAAAAAATATTTATTAAAAAATTATTCACCTATCTTTCCTTACACTTCAACATTTTGAGCTATCTGAGCAAAATGTCAATAATTAGAAGTCTTTCATCCTTATCAACAATAAAATAAAAACGGGTTACATCTACACCTTATTTTAAGGACACAATACTATTTTAAGAATCAAATACCATAGAGTTTAAATTGTATAGAATTTTATGTAAACTAAACCAATTTATCAATTTTATTACAATGATTATTACTTATTCCTTATTATATACACATTATCGACATCAAGTAATATTTATCACTTTAAAATTTAATTACAAGTACTTATTTGCTACATTCGCAGGTATTAAAATAAAGACTTCTACTATGTGTGAGTAAATTTTGAATATAAATTTATCGTTTTCTAATGCAGACAATTAATGCAAATTAATATATTGATTTATTCACATCAATGATAGGTGATTGGATCCAGTTACAAAATTAAGATTCATTTTCACTATCACATTACTTCCAAGATTGAGCAAAAAAGTTTTCTTAAGAATAAATATTAAATGCAACAGGGTTTTCCACACAACGTATTTATTTAGTCCATCGTTTTGCTTTGCCATGACTCCTCAACAAGTATACATAAAAATACATATAAAAGAGTATATATCGATCACAATTTTAAATCATCAATCAAATATTATAATTACCATTGCGCTTCTTGTACCTGATACGATCGATTAAAAAAAAGTAAAAAAAACACTCACAACACTAATCTACTTGAAAATTGGTAACATACAACTGATAAAAAAGATCAACAAAAACATTACAAAGTTAAAACTGCTAGATATGAACGGGTTGAATTTATTATTAGATATATATCAATTTTTTTTGGTTTTAAATAAAAGAAATGGTACCGCCCGGCAGTACATTTGTTGGTATTATTTGTTCGAAAACTATTAGTTTTTAATTTAAGACATCATCCGCAACACTACTAAAAGTTAGTTAACATCATTGTCTTCTTCGTTTAAATCTAACAGTGTGTAAGTGTCCCTCCTCGAGATGAACCTGTTGGAACTGTAGATGTAAGCGCTACTTCTCCTTTGCAAATTTTTCATTCCTAAAAATCACAATTTAAATATTAATTTGGCCACATCACATGTAAAATTTGAAGAAAAATGCAAGTCTAACCTCAAAAAAACACAACTGACAGTAGTTCATTTGTAGTGTATACAAACTGTGGTACGTTCGGAAATAGTAGTTAATTTGTCCAACGAGAGTATGTTCAGAAACAGACTAAATAAGCGTACCTTGAATAACTATAAAATAAACAATCACCTATTTCTATGGTTTCCTTGGTGAAGACCAGAGATTTGTAAGCGTTTACAAAGACACCAAGTATGACGCAAGTACCGAGGAATATGAAGCCGTAAGTCATCAATGGGCAAGCTATATCGGCGAAAGTAGTGGCAAGGTATATCCATCGGCGGATTGGTGGAGGTAAATCGTCGATACCCTGTAAGAAATGAAATGAGGTATACTTATATAGTGTTGTAGTGATTTGATAGCATCAGGGATAGTTTGAGTTGAATCTTTATGCTTTATGAACTTTTAATCTTAAGTGAAATTAGGTTATTTGACAGCAATAATTCCTGAATAGTAGATCAAATGTAACGGTAGGTTTATGAACATAACCCATATTTTGTGACATCAGACATAACCTATAACCAGGATATATAATAATAAACTTTGATTAATAATTTAAACAGTAAAAAATATCTCTCCGGACAATGGACTAATATGTATATAATATGTGTCCTGCCTTGAATACTTATATGAATATTGTATTATTTTAAGTACTTTCAAATTCATTCCACTCTTACCTCTTCGAGCCACATTATGGGAAAGATAATGTTGGGAAAATCTTTCACTGCGGCGACAAAAGGAGCTTGGTCGACCTTAAGGTTCAGCTGTGCTCGGATTTTACCCTCTATTGGTACTCCCAACTTCTAAAAATAAAAAAGAAAACACAGATACACCTGAGTAAAATATTTATTTGTTGGAAATATAATTTTAGTTATATAGAAACCACAAAATGAAACTTACTGGCTGAATTTTGAAGTACGACTGATGTTTTTCCCTGTCTGCACTCAGGCCTTCAAAAGGTTCGATGAGTTTGGGGTCTGCGTCCAAGAAATGCGGGAAGGACAAGTAGACAGGAGCATCTGTAACAGGTGAATGGTTGATAGGTAAGTACACTTAAGCGATTTAATATTTGATTGTTTTACAAAGAAGCAGATTTGTGCAATAAATAAGTGCACTACACATATACTTGAGATCGGTATGTGATATACCCCTTTCTACGATTGTTTAAATATATTTAATAACTTGAAAACACAATTACAAAAGAAATATGACATTATTATTCTGCATAAAATACTTTTTTAATTAATCATGATGATCCATAAATTTTAACTTACCGAACTGGCAGGGGCTTATATTCTGCAACCCCTTGGGAGGACAAAACTCGTTTCCAGGACAATAACACTTGTTTTCGGGCTGCACTTTCACGGATTCAAAGATATTATCGACTGGAGTGAACAGATCGGCAGCAATACCTACGACAGTGTTCAACTGTATTACAAATCGTTCATGTGCACTATGAAGCCAGTTTTCCCATACTAAATTCTTATTTAAGGAGGTTAGGTAAGCATGTACTCACCATGTTTCGATACCGAACTCCTGTACTGCATCGGAAGGATCCTACACAGATCCTTATCGTACATGTGGACGATGTCAGCTTTCGTAAAGTACCTGGGAGGAAAGAAGGATCCTTCGCTGGCTCTCAGGGCATTGCAAGGGGGGTTGTTCCAGTAGGGGAGGGTGTCTCTGCCATTTAATTTGGAGAGGAGGCCGAATTCGTGCATGCCAGTTGCGCCCGTGTAGATATTGTGGACTTCTGGTAGAGTTCCGTTTCTCTGAAATGGGTAAAATATTAAAATTATTAACTAGCAAGGTCAATTTATTTATTTATTAACGGGAAAAATGCCCAATTCACCTACAATATATTACATAAAGATAATCACAGAAATAAAAACACGGAATTAAACTAACATACAGTTGTATATACATAGACTGTGTATCACATGTACACATGCATTGCCACATATGCATACACACACATACAGATTCCCAAATTGTACTAATACAATTTGGGAAGTAAAACATAAAATAACTTGAGACATACTCTTTTCACTTTAGACAGTGAAGTTTGAGGAAGCCAGTGCTTTCAATTTTTTAAAGAATGTATTGGACGAGCCAGAGAAATCAAGTTCATTGTTAAATTGGTTGCCAAGTTTTGTAGATCTTGAAAGGTAGGAGTTTAGTCCATAGTTGGTTTTGTGCAATGTTACAGAGAAAGAATATGCTGAACGAGTGGTTCGAGGTGGAGCAAACAAATTGATTCTGGAAAGAAGATATGGGCATTGAACAATGGAATGAATAATATTGTATAACATCTTTAAGTCTCTAAATTTCCGCCGATCCTCTAGTGTGGTGATATTCAATTAGGACTCTAATTCAGCATAACTATAAGGAAGATTGGATGGGAATTTTAATGCAAAAAACCGAAGAAATTTGTGCTGAACTTGCTCTATATTTCTGATGTGCACAGCATAATGTGGACTCCAAACAGAGGATGCATAATCTAGATGAGATCTAACCAAAGAACAATACAGTACCTTGATTGATAGAGTATTTGAGAAATCTCAAAACCTAGCATTTTGAGTGCTTTAGAAGTAGCAGATTTGATATGGGGAACAAAACTAAGGTTGGAGTCAAGAAAGACACCCAAATCCTTGACTAAAGAAAGTTTTTTTAACATGACTTTTTTAATTTTGTAGATGAAATCAAAATTATTTCGAGAACGAGAGAATGTTATGTAGTTGCATTTGGCCAAGTTTAGTTCCATATCATTTTTAGACCACCAATTGCTAAGGTTATTGAGGCCAGATTGAAGATGTAAACAGTCATCTAAATCAGTTACTTTCATGTAGAGTTTAAGATCGTCAGCAAAAGGATGAAAATTAATATGGGCAAAACATTTACCAATGTCTTTTATAAATACATTAAATAATAATGGGCATAAATGCGAACCCTGTGCTACTCCAGATGTTACTTTAATTTCTCTGGATATAAAGTTGTTAATTCGAACAATTTGTATACGCTGTGACAGATAGCTTTCTATCCATTGTAGAAGAAGACCACTCAATTCCTCAAAAATATTACATCGGTAACTACAACCGCATTAACAGTTAACGTTTTATTTTCCAGCCAGCTAGGGGAGATCAGCTGGCGTGGCCTCGAACGTTAACGAAAATGACTGCTGTTACTTACATTAATGAATAGTCCCATTTTTTCCGCGGGTCTTTTCCTTTTCGGATAAAACTGATGCGCCAAGGCTACCAACTTGTCGTCGTAGCCGAAAACTAACTCGTCGGCAGTTAGTGTGACAAAAGGCTTATAACTGCTCATACTCAAAAGCAACGAGATAGTTTTCTGGACCCAGAAGCCTAGGTTATTGGACTGGGTGGACAGCGTCTGAAAAACGAAGCAGAAGAGCGTTAAAATTAATCAAAAATCCTAACATAGAGCGAGGTGATAACACTGCTTGTCTAACAGGAACTGGTTCCTTGTGACAAGGAGCCCAGGTGTAAGACCTTGAGGTGAAGGCTAATTTGCTCTTATTTTTTTTATAAAATGGAGCCTTTTGTTGCTAATTGTGCCAAAAATTTTGATATGTATGTTACACCTAATTCGATACATGCTGTATAGTGATAAGTGGATTTGTACTTACAAGAAGAGGTATATTGGGCACTACGATCTTCTGATTTTTATTTACAGATAGTTCAGGTACGAATTGTAATATTTTCTTATGTTGGTATGACACGGTCCCGTTTTCGTGGAACTTTATGTTCACCTTTTCCATGTCTTCTCTGAAAAAAATTAAATAAAATATATATATGCATGAGTCAATCGTTTCATTACCTATATTTCAAATTTCATAGCACACAATTACAGTTTTTTGTGTTATATAAGCATACCTACTTTGTTGACATGATATATACATGCTAATATGTTTATAAAACAAATTAAATACTTGAATATATTAATAAGTACTTAATAAAACTGTCATTTTTTAACAACTGTATAAAAAATATGTATTTGTATAAAATTTATGCTCCATCATTAATTTTCTCGAATTAGAATAATACCATTGGCTCATTAACTACAAATTTGGGAATTCCTTAATTAAAGTCGTTAATATTAGAAATTAAACAATTTTTGAGAGTAAATCAAGTTAATACGGTTCGATATTTTCAACTCTCCACCTGCTTCTCTTATAAATCATTTGCCCAATTCCTTAATTGTCATGATGTAATAGTTTTAATTATATTCATCGGTTTTATCGGCCACGTATTTGACCTTAAACTTTGGGTGTTAAACGCTCTCTCGGGAGATTTCATTTCTGATATTTTACATTATACATTGCCTAACATTCAGGCCGGTTTGATTTCAACACAAGATGATCTCTTGTTATACTTAATGTATTTGTTTTTAACTTTACAAAGTTATTATGACCTTAATTTCATTGAAAAACCAAGTCTTATTATACCACAAAGTAAACAAAACATCATTTGTTAATGAGAAATTATTAGCATGATTTGTTTAAGAGGCAGAGACATTTGTTAACATTTTTTCACAACTACTAGTTTCCCTTGTTCATGATTCCTCAATGTACTCGCTTCTTTCTAGGGGTAGACATCTATAGAGGCACCAGTATTCGCGGTATAAGCGTGAGCGCGCCGTAATACTTCACTCTGATAAATATGAGCGCTTTCACGAATTGGTTGTGAACGTCCAATCTATCCCAGTAGTATGACTATGAAGAAAATATTGGCCACTCCATGCATATCATACGACAATGGAATATTTGTTGCTTTTGTTGCAACTTTTTGGATACTGTGGAGTCACTAGACCGTAGGTATTCAATTTACAGTCAAGATACAATCTAAAATCAACATAATAAATAACTAGTGCATGTTAAATGGATACTACACTAGAATTTGTGTTATACAAAGACCACGATAGGATCTGTTTGTTAGATAACCTGCAGTTTACTATTTTTCCGGTCATTTAGCCGTAGGGGGAACGCAAATAGTTTCTTTCACTCTGTTGCAATCAAGCAAATAGTGTTGCAACGATGAAACTGATAACAAAAGTGACCTACAGGGTGATTATAGTCAAATCTTGCACCTCACCTTATCTCATTTTGTCGCATAACGAATTATCGCGTTGCCCCGCGAAAATTCTCGGCACTTGTTTCGGAAATACACAGAAGCGTCTCGTATAGGGGAAAATGGACCTAAAAATTTAAGTAAATCGTGTCTACCGCCATCTCAGAAAACCCACACTTCAGTTTTACCAGCGACATATACATTAGAAACAAGTAAACCAAAAAGTATTTGACACCGAGTTGGTGTCGTAATACAACTAACAACATGCACCGTAATTAAAACAAAAGAGCAACGTTTTTCGTAACGCTATACATAATGTGATTAAAATTGTGATAATTTTGTACTACTTAACCGGAGTTTGTAGGCTGTGAAGGTCGCCGGAATCATAACTGTTACTTTCATCGCAAACCAACAAAAATATATTTACGCAACTTCTACATGCCCATGTCGCAACGATCGGTATGTAAACAAAATTAAATGAGCCAGGTGTAGTGGAAACAATTAACTTTTATTGTTTCGTGCAGTTGGCAAAATACGGCCGTATTTTCCTGTAAAATGGTGCAATACCAAATAAAATAATAGCCATTAGACGTTGCAACAGCAAAATTAAAATATCGCGCACCCAACCTTTGCAAAATAAGTTGATGCGAAGGTTTTAATGCAACAAACAAGTATGAGCGGCCCAAGAGTGGGATCTTGAGGAACCCCTGACTTTCTGGCTAGCCTATAGATGTTCCAACACCGTTGAGTGGCAAATGGTCACTCAACGCCACCACTTTTTGGTTTGTGTTCAATGAGGCAACGTTGCACTTTCCCTTACACTTTTACAGAAATATGAAAATCCTTTTAGAAACATGTTGCAATCTGTTGCTCGGTCAAATTGTGCAAATAATACCTCCAAACATATTCAACAGGTTTGTCCGTCACCGACGAAACGTACAGTTTGTGCAGTGGTGAAAATCTCGAGTACTGTAACAGTTTTTTTAAAGAAATATCAACGTCGACGTGAAAGCTATTACATATTCGTTTACAGCAAAAATCGGGAACTTAAACATTGTTGGTTATTCGCGTTTACACCTTGCGAGAAATTATGGGGAATTCCACCGTTATATTATTTTTTATACGGGGGTAGTTCAAGACGGTGGACAAAAATATATTTCACACGACATATAGGTTTATAGTTTTACGATTTTCAGGTTTAGACCATGACAGATCGGGTAAAATATGGTTTCGATAAAACAGGAGGATAATATTTTCAACGGGAAGATATACAGGGGTTGAAAAAAGAAGCAGACATTCTGCAAAAGATTCATATTTTTTTTTGGGATTACACCATGTATAAAATAACAAAAAGCAGTTAACCCCAAAAGAAACTATGAATCATGAAAACCCAACACAAATAAATTACAGACATTCGGCCCTATGATGTTTCATTTGATGTTAAAATAACATTGATGTTATACTCTATAGCTAGTCAGGAGTTATTATTTTTCAAAAATATGGCTTCTGATTGGATATGACCTTAAGAGCCCTTGTTATAAAATAGCATACGAGATAGATCATTAGATTAGATTAGATTAGATTTATATAGGAGTCCCTGGCCTAATCCACCGCGACCTAGAAGATCTATTGTGGCATTCTCAACCTATTTAGAGCACCATGTCCAGCTTTGTTCTTTTCATTAGACTCCACAGCCTTGATAGAAGCTCCTCCATGTAGCTATTGGCTCTTGGTCTTCCTTCCCCCAAGTATTTGACATCTCAGCCTTGTCAGGCCCTCGTACTTACACAGTACGTGTACTGATGTTTCCTCTTCTTCTGACAGTCCCATAAGATTCATGTACCTGTTTAGCCTACAGTGTCCTGTCAGTAGACCCACTATAATTTTTGGTCTTTTTATATTCTGGCCTAAAAGATCTGCTGTGAATTTAGGCGTCTGTGCTTGAGATACATCATAGGCCTGAATATTATGCAAATGTTGTCTCAAGTGTTCATACTGCTTGTTTTTTTCTCTTAATAAAGTATATTCTTATATACATTTTACTGCATACAATGAATGTTGTCTAAAAACACCATTCCACATGGAAATCATTCTTTAAATTACTTAAAGATATGCCCTTTGATGGAACATTAACATAGACCTCCTGATTGTCCTTCAGGAAATAAAAAATACTTCTGCTGGGTTTCATATGCATTCTAGGAACACCCAGTAGGTTTATATCGAGCATTCACTTACTAAACTGACTGTCAACCTGTATTTACATTAAAATATCCTAGAATATGAACCAGTCTGCTAAATCTGTGTTAAAATTACGAAATTAATTCTATAAAGAAAGTTTTATGCACAAGTAGGCAGCGGCTGTAATTCTTCCGAGTTTTGCAATCCTACGACCCTGTGGCACAATGCAGGTACCTTCTAATTCAATTTTTTATGGCAGCGTACTACAGAGGCAGTTATTTGGATCAGGTGTGACCATTATTATCTGTAGCAACGCGAAATTGAGAGTACGAGAGAGGCAGGTGTATACTTTCGAAATGTGTAGTAAAAAATTAGCAAACGACAGTGTTGGCTTTAGCTTAGCCTCAACTATAAAAATAAATTAATGACCAGAAGCTTTGCCAGAAGAATATCTCTCATGCGACCAGTGGCGGCTCGTGGGTTAGTAAATAGGTGACACGGACTGAGGTGCGGATCGCAAGTCCGGAAATGAAAATAGTCACTGCAGTTGCCTGTTGCTTGTGAACTTTATGATATTTGAAACAGACAAATATTAAGGGGCGAATTCGCCATCCAAAAGTTATTTAAAATTTCCACGATTGTCCCAACACTCCGATTCAATGTGACCTCGAAATGCCAACTCTTCTCTGCCTAAATAAATCGCTGCGCGAATAGGTAATTGCATAAACCGTCTATTTAAAAGGACGTCATCGTCCACGTAGTAAATTTTTTTATATATAGTCTGGAATTTTCCCTCAAAGCGCCTTCGATTGTATTGAGGTTTTTTCTAAATTCTGCGAACATTAATACACACCGTATATGTTCTAAAGAAGTATCGTGCTTACGACAGCCTCGCATAAAATTGTTAAATCCCTCCTGATTCCACACGCCTAATTTTTTTTATGCACCCACAATTAAACTCTGCATACAAAAAAGTTTTTTTAAATAAATACTTCCACACAACCACTTGTACTCCGAATACCACTCATTCCGAAACTTCCGAACGAACACTTTGTCTTTTGACTTTACCTTTTTTTCGAAATCGACAGAAGGCACAGGTCTCTCGCGATTTAAAAAATCTTTTTTGTCCTCATTTTTCCATTTAAAGAATAGTGTTTCTAATAAAACACAAACTGAATCATGCATAGGAAACATTTCTACGATTGATAGAAAACAATGATTATTTATTATTATAAGAATTGTTTTTTAACCGGCGCGGCGTCACGTATAGAGGCAAACTGGCCAGGGTGATGCGCTATCGAAATCCGCGGCACTCATTCGCCCACAGGACAGTTTAATCACGTATCAGCCGCGTTGTTGCCATGGCAACCGCCGTTTCGACTGTCGCAGAAATACCACCTGATAGCGATCTGCGTCACTTGCTTATTATAGGAAGGGAACGGTACGGGGTTTAATGTTTGCTCTCAACGAAAGCGATGTTTTTTAGAAGGCGTTCAGCGCGCAACGTTTTATAATAATTATTCTGTTTATTAACTTTATAAATATATCTATTATCTATATAAATGTAAATATATCTTAAATTACAAAATTTATATGAAATAAAAAATAATTTTTAATAATAATAATAATAATAATAATAATATCTCTACGTTGGTAGGCCCTAACCACCATTCAGTGCTGGAATGAGGGAAACCTGGAAAACCTCATTAGTTAGGGGGACAAGTCAAACATCAACTGATTTTAATCTCTCACATTAACACCAAGTTGACATTCTTCCCATCCTAGGCCATCGCCAGGATGGTTGCCAAGCCATCCCTGCGCATAAGCCTTGATCTACGAGTAAACAATTTAATGAAAAATTGTTGGTGGAGTGAGAATTAGAACCCACGACCTCTGGGTTGAGCGATCGAGACGCTAAGCCCTGAGGCACCGGCCCGACTAATAATTCCCGCAAACACGGAAATTTTAGATGAAGCGGCGCGTTACTTGCGTCACCTGGCGAGCCGCCACTGCTATACATTTAAGTTTATATTATAGTTTAACTCTACCAAACAGTTTTATGAAATAACCCTGTTTTGTAATACAATATTTTCAAAGTTTAACTGAAATGAAACTCCAAGCCACCAAACTGAGTCGTATCTTTCAAATAGAGTGCAGTATCGTGGATATAAATCTATCGACATACTTGCAACATCAGGTGGTGCCTCAAGGGTCGGTCCTTGGACCACTCCTGTTTGTATTATTCATTAATGATATTTGTAATGACCTTCGAACAAATGTTTTGCTTTATGCCGATGATCTTAAATTGTTTGTTGCTATCAACTCAACTGATTATTGTCATCTTATAGCATGGTCTTGCAAAGGTAAGTCTGTGATGTCGTATCAATAGATTACCGTTGAATATTGGTAAATGTCATGTGATGACCTATATCTACGAAGCAAGATGATCCCATACACTTTATCTACAAAATAAATGAAGATCCCAGCAGATGTACAGAGTTTAAGGATCTTGGAGTTATTTTTGCCACGCCAGAGGCTGTATAGAGGATGCCCCGTTTCCCGAACGGTTGCCCTGGAGCCGGTCCTGTGTATAACCCCGTTTCGGTACTGCCATAAACTAGTACTATTACTTTTAAAAATAAATATATATCTACAAACATTGATGTAACACGAAATCCAGAAGAAATAAAGAGAGAAATCCACCTTATGAAGAATAAATTATCAAAAATATGATTCCCAATCAAACTTGTAGTTATAAATATGGTTACCGAGGTGACTAATGGTCTATAACACCATATCTGACGTCTATATGGCTATGTTAATATACAGGGTGCTATTTTTTCTCTTCAACGTCGATTTTTTCATTTTAGATCTGGAATTACCCAAGAAACATGTTCACCGCTCAGTTTTTACCAGCTCGATATGACGGCCCTTGTCCCGGTTAAAGTGATCGCCCTGTACCACATCGTCGGGAACCCGCAACCATCTAGTTGAACGAACTCTTTATTATGGGAAGCGGTTGCAGCGGACGATAGGCGAGGAATAGCAAATCGACACCAGAAACGAGAGCAGAACCGTCTCTATGCCAAGGTCGGACACTTGCTACACCGCGCGCCGATCAAGGTCGCCCTGCCGCGAAACAAATGAACGGTCGTGACTGAAATCGGAATCAGATGCCATTGGTTTCATTTCTCGGCGCCAGATACGCAAAAAAACGCTCAAAGATGGCGCTAGGAATGGATGGATGCCAGGAATTATTTAAAATTGTCAGTGTCCTTGAAAATTCAGCGTGTTCAGATCAAATTTATGGACATTTTCACATATATGTTGGTGTTCGACAAGATCCAATTAAAGAAATCGTTATCCACTATACCCTTAGTAAAATCATTACCCACAAATGTTGACTGCAGACTAACATACAGGGAGGTTCAAGTATACAGTTTACAGGGCCCGAACCAGTACTCGGGCTTCAGCCTAGTTATCTAACAAGGTCTATTGAAACTGGATCAAGGAAAGATCAGAGAAAGAATGGTCGAATGGGACTGGGCTGCCAAGTCAGGCTCTTAATTGAAGGGCCTTGGTCGAACGCAACTCGATCAATACTTGCGCTAAGTCGTAACACCATAAGGATTGTCATAGGACTGCTGACAGGTCATGGACATCTCAACAAGCACCTTAATACTATCAGCCTTAGTGACACTAGAAGGTGCAGGTTTTGCGGGCACGATGACGAGGACTCCATTCACATCGTCTGTCGCTGTGCCTGCCTCATCGTCAAGAGACACAAACATCTGGGTGCAGCCGTTCTCCTGCCCCAGGACATTGGAGAGACTGGTGTTGGCCTATGCGCATAGCACGGGTCTCTTCCAATAGCTCTCGACTAGCGGCAGGCACAATGGGTCGCAAGACCTGAGTGCTGCGGGTAACTGCGCCGCCTTCCAACAACAATCCAATTCCAATCTTATAAATCACAATTTTTTTAATATGATCTACAGATATACTGCGCCAAAAATATATTTTTTCGGTCGCGTCAGTTTTTATCAGCATCTATACGTACTGGAATAAAGTTTGAACATAATTTGGATGTGTATATTATAAATATAGTAGTTATAAAACAATTTTTACAGGTTATTAATACTCTGTAGTCAAATAAGGAAGTCCTTACTAGCCAATTATGTTTAACTAACGCAATAGTACTAATTTTATAATATAATAATAATCGGTTATTAATATGAGCAGAAAATTACATTATCATACAATTGCCATGTCATAGTCAAGGATCTTGGTGTTTACATTCGCAGTAGGTACTAATAACGCTCAGATTAGCGGATGATCCGGAAAATAGCGGCCGATTCGAATGACATTGAATTATATATGCAACCAGGAAAAGTGTGCCGAGAATTTTGGCGGCGAGTGAAAGCGTGGTATTTTCGTGGGTGTGAGTTATGGCAACATTATAGGTCCAGCATTCGTCTTTATTTCCCGCGTACGTTTATTCAACTCCATATTATTTGTTTACAATGGAATAGTTTTTTTTTAAATTAATAATACAGTTATTTCTAAGGTATTTTGTGGTGCCTATATGAATACATACGATATTGGCAATTTCAAAAATGAATGCGCCCTCTGCATGAAAATATTTGAACCTACTTAAAAGGTAACTTTTGGAGGCTCATTGCTGATATAATGATAAATAACACGTATTTGGGTTTGTTTAACGTAGTAATTTAGTGGTGCTTGTGATTTTTTGGTATTACAAAGTTAAAAACGGCGTGGTTAGTATTTTTACATCTTTATTTTTACATTTTACAATGGCATTCAAAAGAAATCAGCACAACACAAACCGCCGTATTTATAGGTATGGCCACAAAATGTGTCAATAGAAGTGTTTAAGATTGAAGATTTTGGCCCTAGTATAAGAAACTGTTTCTCATTCATTTCTCCAAAAGGCATGTAACAATTTAATAACAGAAACACGCTTATTTACACAACATAACCACTTTGTTGCAGTTTGTCTATACTTTTCTATTATTAGTCTTATAAAAGCAGAATATATTTTAATTTAAACATTATATAAAAAACAAGCACTAATATGGTATCACCATACAGTTCATCACACTTATTTTAGTCCAAAAGGTAAGTAAACAAAAACTAAGGGACCTGTTTCAACCCAAAAAATTCATATAATTAACAATGAAGCACTTATGGGACGTTTGACTGCTTTTACCACTCTTTTTATCCTTTATTTCACCCTAACTAGCACATGAAGTCACTATATTTATGGCAGATGAATGCTATATTGCTAGATGATGTGATATGAAATGCAAAATTTATACTCGTCTTCCTCCATATTTGTTTACAATTTGCAGCGCCCTCATCGGTAATCTGAATCGCCAATAAGAAGAGTTTTATCAAAACATCAACAATCAGGGTTCGCTCTGCATGAGTACAAACAGAAACAAAACAAACACACTATACTAGAACCACGCCCCCATTGTTATGCTTCCAAATTCTCAGCGTGGCGCTAGTTTATCTATTGTGATACATTAAACAATCGCACGGGCGGCAATGACTTGCAAAAGCAGGAGGCTATGCCCTCTAATTGAGACACCGTCTCGCCGGGTGTCTAGCCAGCCAGTGAACGGTATAGCAGGTGCCTATGTTTAGCCTGAGGCTACTAGATTATCGAACGAGACCAAGACCCCAGCCTGCTGGGATTACCTTGACAAAGGCCGCCTTACGAAGGACTTTGGTTTGGTTTTGCGAGTTGATCGAGTATACAGGCTGTCCCGTTTTATTAAATGGGAACCCCGACGCCTTTCAAAGTACCTCTCAATGATAGTCTTGAATCTAATATGATGAATCCTTACCTGTAGACGAAAGGGCCGATTTCTTGCAGCTTTGGTTTCTCCCCTTGGGACAGAAAGCGATCCGGGTTGGTGACGTTGAATATGTAGACTTTGGTCAACCGGATGACCCCTGGTTTTTGCCAGTAATGAAAACTCAAGGAACCGTCTCGTAACTTTAAATTCTAGAACAGAGGAGAGCGTCATGAAAATCGTGCTGCTACCTTCTCAAATTTGGAACAGATTGGAAGGGCTTCTTTATAGGAAATATCAAGGGGATTCAGGTCTGGGCACTGTAGAGGTCATTGCTTACGGCAAGCGTAAACAGTGGCCAAATCTTTGGTTTTCGTAATATGTAACCACAGTTATCATACCGATTTTATAAAAAAAATTGTTTGGGGTTTAGTAGGTGGGACTTACCTTTAAAATAATATAATCTAGCCATGGGATGGATGACAAAATTATTCCTACTGCTAAGGTAAACAGTCCTATCATGATGACTGCCAGTCGACCTAAAAAAGAAGATGAGAACATTAACAGAGTATTCATCGTCAGTACATCATAAAAAACAGATTTGTTTTTGTGGAACTTAGTTCCACGAAAAAAAACAAACGTTCAGGCAATAACTGTACATTTATTAACAAAAATAGTACCCTCTGTACCACCAATTTGTTTGTAGATGATTCTATGCTTTGAATTTGGTGATTCATTATGATTTGTATTTGTTTTTAACAGCTTTGGCAATCCTAGAGCTTGAACTACTGACAACTGCTTCTTTAGTACAAGAGCATTTCGTAATATTTATTTTGGCAATAATTTTATATGCGATTTGTATTTGTGTGAAGTATATTTTCAAAAAGTCCCGATTTTCAACATGAATAGTTTGCAATTCATGAAAAATAATCCCCCAAAAGTCTATCGATATCTTCGGGCGTGATATGTCATCTGCTTGGTTTACTACTACACCAACAGAGGACGCTACAACCGCATAGGTGCGTTTTGGAATCCAGATCAGTTCTGGGCGTTGACAGTTCTGCGGAGGTTCTGAACCTTCATAAATTAAAGCACCTGAACAAAGCTATTAGCGAAATTTTAAACTTTTTTACATTTCAATTGCAGCAAAAGACACATAAAACACACTTTTTGCAATTTTTCCCAGGACGGGGTGTCTAGAAGTGAACATCCTGTATATCTATGCTTAAATCCCAACTAATAAAGACAATTACCTTTGTATATTCATCATTAGAATACAATTTGGTGTATTCACCTTGTATACAGGGTGACCCATTAAGAGTGGAAACACTCGCGTACAAAATTTGTTCATGAACCGATTTGAACCGGATTTTTTTTTTAAAGATAGATCGCCAAAAGCTCTATGTTGATGCAAAATTTGGAGACGAAATTTTGATTTTCAAGGCCTTCTACGAATTTTTTTTTAAGTGAAAAATAGCAAAATTTTGTTAGCGATTTTTTATAAAAAAATCTGACTACACCACTGGATTTAGGAGCCCCTCGAATGCATTGGTACCAATTTTTGCGAAAAAAAGTTTGTTCCTAAAAAAGTTATGACAATATCGGCATCACCAGTGTTTGCCTTTGTCGGTGAACCTATTCTTTAAAAAAATCGAATAGTAGACACAAAGAGAAACAAAATTAAACAACTTAAACACTGGTGTAATTATCAATAAGAACGATAAAAACCAGTATACACAAAATAACCAACAATTGATAGGTAAGTTCGTCAAATTATTATTATTTCGTGGTTATTATGCCAAAACTTATAGTATTACCTTCTTAGATAAAAAATAACTAAGTACATTATAATTTTTTATTCAAAAAGTGTGAATCAATTTGACAGACTCCTTTTTCATTTTTAAAAATGTAATTTTCTAATCATTACTTTTTTTATCAATTGTTGTTTATATTAGAGTTATTGTTGGTTATTTTGTGTATACTGGTTTTTATGATTCTTATTAATAATTACACCAGTGTTTAAGTTGTTTAATTTTGTTTCGCTTTGGGTTCTATTCGATTTTTATAAAATAATAGGTTCACCGACAAAGGCAAACACTGGTTATGACGATATTGTCATATCTTTTTTAGGAACAAACTTTTTTTCGCAAAAATTGGTACAAATGCATTCGAGGGGCTCCTAAATCCAGTGGTGTAGTCAGATGTTTTATAAAAAAATCGCTAACAAAATTTTGCTATTTTTCACTTAAAAAAAATTCATAGAAGGCCTTGAAAATCAAAATTTCGTCTTCAAATTTTGTATCAACATAGAGATTTTGGAGATCTATCTTTTAAAAAAAATCCGGTTTAAATCGGTCCATAAACAACTTTTGTACGCGAGTGTTTCCATTCTTAATGGGTCACCCTGTATATGAATATATAAATATATAGAGCAAAAAATCTCGCCTTTAAGTTAGGTTAATGTATACATATGTATTATTTACAAAATAACAAAGATACCTGTGTATTGGAACAAGTTATGAGTAAAGGTGTAGTGCAGTAATTGTTTGATCATAATTTTTTTGTTGCGTATTTCTTGCACTATCTCTACAGGTTTTTGTATCATTTTTTCTTCCACTACAACAGCACTGGGACCGAGACAAACTGATTTTACAACGTGGATTTTACCAGACCAGAATATGTGATGGACTGAAGAAGTTCTAAGGTCGTACAGGTAATTTAATAGACAGCGGAATCGAATGACATGTTTTAATTCAGAACCACTTGAAACAATTTCAAAACCGTTTAAAATACTGTCAGTTTCTTTGAGATACTGTTTTATACCTTTTAAATACACCTAGTTCTAATAAAAAAATATAAATTGATTAGGTATGCAATAAAATATCCTGGAAATTACGCCTCCCTTTTGGAACCTAGGTCACGAGTCCATCAGAACCCGCATCAATATTCTAATGGTTGCCTATTTATTTTTGTGGCTAAAAGTATTGGCGATTCCAAAAATGAATGCGCCCTCTGCATGAAAATATTTGAACCTACTTAAAAAGTAATTTTTGGAGGCTTATTGCTGATATAATGATAAATAACACGTATTTGGGTTTGTTTAACGTAATAATTTAGTGGTGCTTGTGATTTTTTGGTATTACAAAGTTAAAAGCGACGTGGTTAGTATTTGTACATCTTTATTTTTACATTTTACAATGGCATTCAAAAGAAATCAGCACAACACAAACCGCCGTGTTTATGGGTGTCATTCCACAAAATGTGTCAATAGAAGTGTTTAAGATAGAAGCAGAGACGTATAGAATCTACAATAAGTCTCTGATAGAAGATAGGTAGAAGTTTGGCCCTAGTATAAGAAACTGTTTCTCATTCATTTCTCCAAAAGGCATGTAACAATTTATTAACAGGGAACACGTTTATTTGCACAACATAATCACATTGCAGTTTGTCTATACTTTTCTATTATTAGTCTTATAAAAACAATATATTTTAATTTAAACATTATTTAACAAAAAACAAGCACTAATATGGTATCAACATATAGTTTATCACACTTATTTTAGCCCAAAATGTAAGTAAACAAAAACTAGGGTACCTGTTTCAACCCAAAAAATTCATATAATTAGCAATGAAGCACTTATGCGACGTTTGATTGCTTTTACCACTCTTTTTATCCATTATTTCACCCTAACTAGCACATGAAGTCACTATATTTATAGCAATTGAATGCTAAATTGCTAGATGATGTGATATGTAATGCAAAATTTTTACTTGTCTTCCTCCATATGTGTTTACAATTTGCAGCGCCCTCATCGGTAATTTGAATCGCCAATACAAAACGTAATTTAAACGAACTCCAATATCGAGAGAACAAGTTTAGTAACTCTTTGTGTACATGCTGGGTGCAAAATTTGCCTAGACATTCCAAATCTGCAATTGTTAGAAATTTATTGACCCAAATACCGAAGAAAATATGACTTCCATTAATTGTAATAAATATAAGATTACACAATAAACAACGCCGTGCATGCCGCGTGAATATAAGAGAAATAAACTTAACTATCAATTAACGTTTGCACAATGCTATCAATTCTTGCCGAAACGCTGAAAACGTTTCGCAAATAATGCCCGGAGCATCGATGCACCCAGTACTTTGCGTGCAGCGGGTCTCACTCGCTGGCTCTTCTTATAATATCCATCTTTCTCAATAAAAAATCTCTTAACTCTATATAATATAATAATAATAATAATATATCTGTCCCTCATAATGGAGCGCGAAAAGCCTTCTAGTTTCGGAGCTAAAAAAACTGAGGTATAACCAAATGAGACTTTCACCAGTTGAAAAGGCATGTTTTCTTACAAAGCAAAAATTATTATGCAAAAAAATTTAACATTATAAAGCAAAAATTTGTAATGTACGCACATTTTATTATAATGTGCAATTTTAGGTCAAATTATCGAACATTTATATGGGTCAATAGGTGTATTGGTGAGGTAACCAAAAAAGATCTCCTGTTATATGAATGGACTTTATGGTTCCAAAAATGATGCATCAAGTTCTAGTTCCAAAAGATATACGGAAAATTATTTTCTTATTATGCAATGACAAAAACTGCAACATGCAAAAATGTAAGTGTAAAAAAGAAAGGATATTTTGTAGCTCAAATTGCAAATGCAAAATGAATTGGATTAATATTAATTGCGAACCTGAAGAAAATCAAACTGAAGCTGGAGATCCTGATGACGATACATTTTTCGAAAATAATTTGTTTTAATTTTGTTTTGATACTGACGTAGTTTTCCACATTTTCCAAAACTACGTCAGTGTTATCTACACACCAAATGTAAAAATTTTTATTTAAGTAATATACTTTTCACAATTATCTATTATTTTTCTAAATCATTACAATTTTTTACAAGAAAATTAACGACTAGTGAACTGCGCAATTTTTGAAAAAAAAAACATTGAAATAGCTCTTTGCATAAGAAAATTATGGCGAAGTGAGTTTAAAAAAATATTGGCAATTCGTTGTCTTTTTTTAAAAATTACTGTTTTTGTAATATAGTTTTCAACTTTTTTTAATGAAATATATACCAAAAAAAAAAAAGGAAATAAAACGAGGATTAAAACTAAAAAATCAGATGTTTTTAATTTTTATTTTTGTATAAAAAACTTTTTATACAAATTTGGCAAATTTGTGAAGGTTGAGCGTGTCGCAATTTTTATAGTACACCTCCCAACCATTTTTTCCCCATTTTAAAAAGGGAACTGGTCGTATCACATCCTGTGAGGCTGTGAAAACTTGGTAATTTAAACTTGGTATAAATGAAACAAAACACAGAATTTTTGAGTATAAAATTTTCGATATCTACTCACTATAAGGTGCAAATATACCAAATTAAATACTGTAACTAGGCCAGGATGCAGCGATCGCGATGGGAAAAATCGCCGTCTAGCCCGCCGCAGAGGCATGCGCCCCGACGTTTAAAAGTCGCTACCGGTTTTATTTTTAAAAATAGACCACATGGTAATCGAGACAAATGAAGTCCATTAAATTGCGCAGTTTTTGAAAAAAAAAACATTCAAATAGCTCTTTTTCTAAATATTACAGTTTTTTTAATATAGTTTTAATTTAATGAAATATACACCAAAAGAAAGGAAATTGGATGAGGAATAAAACTTAAAAAAAATTGTTGTTCTACCTTCTTTACAAAAAAAGTTATGACTGTTCAAATTAAAAAGAAAAAATTTTCCCTTTTTTTCAGTTTTTTGCCTATATTTTTGGTCTCGACCAATGGAGAGAGTCGTCAATTCCCATTTTCTATGTAAAAAAACATGGTTTTCCAAATGGCGAAGGTCCCATGTGGTTATACCTTGTTTTTTTTTCTGTGCATCCTAGACCAGGCTTTCCGACAGACTATTAATGATGAGCCCGGAAGTCGGAGACTTGTATGGGAGAGGGAGCGATATATTATTAACTTCACATTAGGCAACATCATCAGAAAGGACATTCAAAGGACACAGCAGAATATTTTCAGAAGAATACACTTTTGTGTGCCTAGCTTAAAATTCAAATGTTTTTAAAGCATATAATGGAAATTTTGAATGTTTGTTCATCAATCATTGTCATTTTGAAAACCTTCTTGCAATAAAATGCATTAACGTTTTATTTGGATGAAACAGTTTTCATTTTTTAACTCAATTAAAAAATATAAGGGCCTAATTGAATTTGGAAATATCCTTGAAAATTGTCGCCCTTTTGGAACAGACGTCACGAATCCATCGGCAACCACATCAAAGGTTCCGCCTGCTAGATACTCTTCAGGTTGTTTATCTTTTGATACATAGACGCACTTTATTTTTAATTTGAAGCTTCCTGCATAACATTTCAAACGGCATCCTTGGAAAATCCCGAGTAAGAGATGACTACTTGATAATTGCGAAATTAAACAATCATAATTGAGTTATTTATTAATATAGGTATTCGTGCTCTTTGTTTGTTGTAGTTATTATTACATTGCGTATCAAAACACATAAAATTAACATATAATGGAAATTAACTGTTCGTTATTATTCCTAATGTATATATACGGGATCTACAAAACATATCAGAAGTATAGAAATAGAGGGATGTTCCACTGCCGTTATTTTAGCAGTTTTTTCCTCATTGCAGGATGTCGTTGATTGAGAAATACAACAGGACGATGCAGATACATTTATAGCGTAAACACCTAGGTAGTAACCCACCCCCAAATCTCAAAAAGAGATATTCTAATCAGCATATCCAGATATGCACCGATAGTCAGGTGGTTTTACATGCCTTGACCTTCTACGGGATCACCTCCCAGAGTGTATTAATAGTCTGGCCCAATTGAGACAGAACAACCAAGTAAAATTGACCTGGGTACCGGGTCATTACAACATAATAGGAAATGAGGAGGCCGATGCACTGGCTAAAATAGGCTCAAGTATACAGTTTACAGGGCCCGAACTAGTACTCGGGCTTCCGCCTAGTTATGTAACAAGGTCTATTGAAAACTGGATCGAGAAAAGATTAGAGGAAGAATGGTCGAACGGGACTGGGCTACGACAAGCCAGGCTCTTAATTGAAGGGCCTTGGTCGAACACAACTCGATCAATACTTGCGCTAAGTCGTGACAGCATAAGGATTGTCACAGGACTGCTGACAGGTCACGGATATTTCAACAAGCACCTTTACACTATCGGCCTTAGTGACACTAGAAGGTGCAGGTTTTGCGGATACGATGACGAGGATTCCATTCACATGCTCTGTCGCTGTGCCTGCCTCATGGTCAAGAGACACAAACATCTGGGTGCAGCATTTCGCCTGCCCCAGGACATTAGAGACCTCCCACTAGAACGGTTGTCGGCCTATGCGCATAGCACGGGTCTCTTCCAATAGCTCTCAACTAGCGGCAGGCACAATAGGTCGGAAGAGCTGAGTGCTGCGGGTAACCGCGCCGCCTTCCAACAACAACAACCCACCCTGTACATGAGCAGAAGCCTTCACGTAGCGTAAGGTCAGTAGCAGCCAGAAAAACATCTGTGCTGCCTCTTTCGAATGTTAATTCGAACCGAAATTTAAAGATTTTCTGTGTCTATAGGATAATTTTAGGTTACAGCCTTGGCTGGCACATTCAAATGCTAATTGCTGATTAGTACCGAGTCATAATTATTGTTGTATCTCATATGTCCCAGATTTTCGTCTAACGGCCACTAAGTTACGTAACATGTGGACCGGAGTGAACCATTAGAATGCCAGATAGTTCGTGGTAAAGCTGTTTTG
Organism: Pogonocherus hispidulus; assembly: GCA_963924545.1. Taxonomy (NCBI): domain Eukaryota; kingdom Metazoa; phylum Arthropoda; class Insecta; order Coleoptera; family Cerambycidae; genus Pogonocherus; species Pogonocherus hispidulus. Next base: position 58,198,539 of record OZ004697.1, read on the forward strand.
AATACATAATTTTTTGAAGCGTGTTTATATCATTCCGTCGGTCAAAAACTAGATACATATATCAATTAATCACTAATAAGCTTTTAAGTGTCAATGTTCTTATAATTTGCTATTTTTAGATTTCGAATCCACATACGTAGCTGTACTAACACCCTGTACACGCATATACATGTCTTTGTACGTATTTCTGGTTCAGTTCAGTGGTATCACAGACAGGAGTTCGTTTTACCAATGGAGTATTTTCCTTCAATCGAAATGAAAGTGGAAACCTATATTTTTATAAAATATATTTTTTTTTATATTTATTAGGATAAAAATTATTAAGATTGAATCGGTAGAAAATTTTTAATTCAATTTTGAAATTTTATTCTATATTCGTGACGTCACTAAGCGAAAACTAGGGAATATGTATCTATAAAGAGGCCACACTGATAATATGTGGCTAAATTCAGTTTGTAACGACAACAAAGGACAGTCGACATTTCGATAATTGACATTTGAAATTTCCTGTTTGTGTTTGGCTTGACAACTTGACGTGTTGTATTGTTGTTTTCTTGTGAAGTAAACTTTTATTACACATGGAGCAAGGTTTTGTAGAGGCCAAGTCCGACAATTTACCGGTTATAGATCCTTTTATGATAAAGATCCTATATAGATCCTTTAGGAATGAAAATGTAAGGTTAGTATTTAACTTAACAGTATTACTGCAAAGTCGATTAAATATATTCAAAAATTACCTTTACAAATTACGATGTTTCAATTAACAGAACTTCTATTACTAATAAATACACTTGTAACCAATCACAGGCAGAGACAACAAGTCATAGGTAAAAATATAAACTAAAAACAATGTCTCATGTTTACCATGATGTTTACCCTAACCAAAGAATTCAAACATAAACAAAAGTAAAGTTGTCACGCAGTGACACCAACCACACAAATGAAAATATCCTAGAAATCACTAAAAAATGGCGCAAATTTTGAATTTTCGCTTAGTAACGTCACATAGATATCGCGCACAATAAAAAAATAATTTATGGACTTAAATGAACCCAATATTAAAATTTCAGAAATACGTATCTCTTCTTTTTCCAACTGCTAACCATTGCCGATGTAAAACAAAAAAATGGGAAAACACCCCATTAAAAGATATTTTTATTAGGTATACAGTGGTTTTTTGACGCAAAGTTTAGAGGTTTGCCTTGATACTACACCACAAGAATAAATACATAACCAAAAGAACATCCCTCAGGCGACACCTTTGATGTGGTAACCGTGGATTGGTGACCTCGGTTCCTAAAGGGAGACGTATTTTCGAGGATATTTTATTGCTTTTGCATAGACGGTGATTTCGATCAGGTAGATCTACGAATATGACTGCTATCATATTATCAAAGGATAATTGATGCATAGAAGCGGGCGAGCGTCCAGCTGGTATATTTCTTGACATCAGTAGAGCATTCGACTGCGTTAATCACGAGAGATTGCTTTTTTCGAGGGTTGCAAAAGATTGGGTATCATCTTTTTTTACTGTACATAAACAATATATCACATTAACTCATTTCCTGTTTTTTTTTTTTATTATTTTACACGTGGTGCAACCCCACAAGGAACAATAATGTATTATAATTTCTACTCTAAGTATATTTCTCGGGTTTTGGCTGTTTACTTTAACAAGTTGTCGACAAGACTGGCGGGTGATTATATAACAGTGCCGTCACACGAGTGTGTATGGCGAAGAGCTCAATTTCACATACTTGCAGTTTAACACGAAATATCGCAACGAAAAAAAATGCCGACTTTCCAATTCTGAGGCACTGCCAACTCTAGTGCTATGTGTTGGGAAATACTTTGGTCGACATGTAAACAAACGAAGACGGGGCGCGTCTAATGCCCGACCTTCGTACTTCAACTCGAATACTGTTTGGACGATACTTTACCGAGTGTTTACGGCTTGATTATTTGTAAAAATTTGTTATAATCATCTTACTTATCCTTATATTTGTGATATAGCATAACACTTGTGTAAAATGGAGTACAGAGGTCGGCAATCAGGCGTCTCGCCCATGTTTGATGTTCCGAGGCATGTAATTGGAAAAAGACTAAGAAACATTACTCCCTGTATGTTAGTCTGCAGTCAACATTTTGTGGATAATCATTTTACTAAGGTATAGTGGATAATAATTTCTTTAATTGGCCTTTGTCTAACACCGGCATATGTGAAAATGTCCATTAATTCGATCTAAACACGCGGAATTTTAAAGAACATTGAAAATTTTAAATTCTATGTATATTCAACACGCACTTTTATGGAAAATTCAGATCACCGCTAACTGCTCCCGCCAAATTATCGTAGCGCCATCTATGAATGGTTTTTTGCGAACACCACAGGCAGCTCCAAGAACCACAAACTGTATCCTTGGCCCGATTTTCCCAAAACCAGGCCTACATAATAATAATAATAATATTACATTTACTACGTGCATCTCACGACGTGACAAATCTGCCATCTCTTTGGATGACAAGAATGATCCGAGCCAAGGAGCTTTCACTTTCGTCCGTAAGTCGGTCATTTGTCGTCCTTGAAATTCCTCTTTTCTACAGTATACCACGCCAGATATTCATCTTACAATAAGCTGAAAATGTTACTAGGAACTTGCAAAAACATTGAACCAAAAAGTGTTTGTGGTTGGATGAGGCGATTAAAAGTAGTTCCCTGTATACTTCTAGAAACAGCAGGATTCTTACGTCATGGATATACAGGGTGTTCACAGTTTCATTATTAATTAAAGTATATTTAAGTTTATTTTTATAAAATTGTTGCTCTTGTTTTTTGTTACTTGCTTTGTCTTGTCAGCTCCATAGGCATGATTTTAAATAAATCATTTATTTTAGTAGTTTTTATTAGTTATCATTTATTTATTTTTTTGCATCTCTTCAATTAAAATGAAAGATAAGAGGATCAAGATCAGTTCCAGAGACAAAACATGCCTTCACAAGACCAAAAATTCACCCCAAGGAATTTATATACATGGAACGATTATAGACGACTGCGCCTCCAATTTTGTGTGGAAACATGGGAGCTGCCATTTTGATGTCACACTGCTCCCAACTTCTACATTTTGTATTATTGGTACACCTGACCAAGACCCTAGAATTCTAGTGTCTTTTTCTTTCTAATCTAAAAATTCAATGGTTCAAATCTTCCTAACAAGGCAGCAGTGTTATGGGTAAATTTGGTAAATAGTATTTGTTTTGTATTTTTGGCGTCTTGTTGGTTTATTTTATTGTGATTCTCTCGATTGGATTCTGTTTGTGTGTTTATTATTGTGTTCCTTTGATTTATAGACTTTGAGTTTTGGACTTTCGTAATTATTCCAGGTAAATTCGGATTTTGAATGTCAAACTTAGCAAGAATTGAAAGTCTTAAGAGACATGCAATCATAGTTCCTAGCTAATATAATAGTAAATTATGAAAGCCGCGAACATAAACAATACAAAAAATAAGCCAGAATAGTTAAAGTAAGGTAAAGGATAGTTAAATTTTATATGCACAATGCATTTTAATTATTTACTTTTCTAAACGGCTAATGGTGTATTTTACAGATAATGTGAACAAAAGGTACGTAGGTACACAAAATATTTCGTTTGTACCTTCATCAATTTTACAAGAAAGTTTCGTGACAATATATCTTATTTTTCACAAATAATTGTAATTAAACTATAAAATATTGAACATTTTTTATACCTATTTAGAATTTTTCTTAGCCTCAAAAGTTTTACTTGCTGCTGTCTGTGATTTTTATTTGTTATTGCTATCTAATTTAAGAGGCTAGGTTAATACTGTTAAATTTCCCACCAATTTTCAGACATCAAAATGGCGGATTCAAAATTGGAATACTCGCGCAGCTTTGATAATCATTCGATGTATATAAATTCCTTGATTCAGCCTGATTGCCGTATGTAAGTATGCATACACCATAAGAAATAAACAAGATGCCTCCACCGCCATCTACCATCTGCGTGTCAAATTCATACTTACTATGACTGAAGTGCTGGGACACCAGCATCTGGAAAGGCACTCCATCTTTTTCGGCGACGTTTCTGTTCACACCGAGAAACTGATTTTTGGCATACTGTGTCAGCTTGAAGTACTGCTTATACAGTCCCATTGTATTGTACCCAACGTGGGTAACCTGTAAAAGAAAGAAGATATTAATATAATTCCTTGCGACTATTGGGTATTCCCTCCGATCAATATATCTGGTCGGAAGGTATTCCCAATAATGAAAACGGTATTTAAACACGGCACCGATTTGCTGATTGATTGTTATGACCTTCAAAAGTATATAAACGATGAAGATCATTCCGGAAGTCAAGGAACCATCCAGAAATGTTCTCAGTACATTCTGGGTATTTAATTATCAGATTTTGTATTTGAAAGAACTTTAGCTGAAATAATAAAGTTACCAAAGTGTTATACAGGGTGTTAGTTAAACATGCGGCAAAAATTCAAGAGGTTATTCCTTGGACTATTCTAAGCATATTTTATCCTTTGATGATTTTTGAAAAAGCGCTTTGTGGCGAATATGTAGGGCGAAAAAAATTTTCAACAAATAACAATTTATTACTAAAAATTACATGTAACATTTCTAAACCTACAAGAATTGTTCAAAATGGCTACCTCCAGCTCGGATGCAACCATCCAATCTTCTCCTCATAGACTCCCGAACTCTTTCAAAAACACCAGGGTCGTTTCTTATTGAGTTACACCCGGCAATTATCCGATCTCTTAAATCGTCCACATCTTCCACTGGCCTAGTATAAAGTAATGACTTTAGTAGGAAATAATCCAGGGGGTTTAAGTCCGGGGATCGAGCAGGCCATACGTGAGGTCCACTTCGAGCAATCCAGCGATCTACGTATGTTGCTGTTAAAAACTCTCGAGCAACTACACTAAAATGAGGTGGTGCACCATCATGCATAAACCACATTGCCTGTCTTGTAGCCAATGGTACATCCTCCAAATACTGAGGTAGCGTTTGTTCCAAAAAGTGGCAGTAACTTCGCCGGTAAGTCTTCCTGGTAGAAATACCGGTCCAATTAGCTAGTCACCCACAATTCCAACCCAAACGTTCAACGAGAACTGATGTTGAAACCGATCTTCACAAATCTCATGTGGATTTTCATCAGCCCACACATGGTTATTGTGGAAATTCCTTATTGCATTTCCCGAGAAACTGGCTTCATCGGTAAAAAGAATCAGCGTAAGTAGTTGAGGGATTTCAACCAATGTGTGCAAAAGCCATTGACAAAATGCAATACGTGGAGCCAAATCCGCAGGAAGAAATGCCTGAACGCGTTGAATGTGGTATGGGTACAACAAATTATCTTTCAGAATTTTCCAAACAGTCCAATTACTTACATTCAAAGTATTTGCAATTCTGCGCGTAGAAGTACCTGGATCTTCCTCTATCATGTCCAGCACATTCTTTTCTACGTCTACCGTTCTTACAGTCCTTGGCCTTCCTGGTCCTCCACTTCGCTTCAATGTTCCCGTTTCTCGAAGGCGTTGATGAATACATTGAAAGATTTAAAGTTACCAAAGTGTTATATATTTAACAATATCGATCTAAAAGAGATAAATACCGCTGTAAGGTTCATTAAGCACTTTCTACAAGAAACTTCTAATCAAGGTTATCGTTGTCAACAACTCTCTCGTGAACAGACTACAATGTTGCTAATGATACCTTAAATTTCCCATCATTATATGTAATTTTTACGGTCTGTCTACTAGCTGTGACATATGATATTTATCGTGTTACCAGATCATGATATTTAGCCAAGAAATGTCACACAAGTAGGTCTCTACCGAGGAACGAGCGGGCTAATGTGCTCGTAATCGTGATGATAAGTACCATCTTCCTCCCATTAGCCTATTAATGCCCAAGATTGGTCTAGAAAGTTGTCGCTGTGCGTGATAGGTCTTGATTATAGGCAACGGCCAAGGGGTAAAGGGGTACCAATTGGATTTGATGAGCCACAGAAGTGGGACGTGTCCCAAGAAAGTAACAGCCGCGTTATTCTTATAAAAACTGTGTTTTAATAAGTGGTAATTGTTTCTTTAGCGATGTGGAAAGCTTAGGTAGCTTACTGTTGATGTGGGAAAATTGGAATGGGTTTTATTCCAAGTACCTGTACATTTTCTGTTTCTGTATCGAGGAAAAAATCAGTGAAACTTCAGCTGTTCTTAGACGCAGTTCCAAATGCCTTCAGCAAAAACACATACAGGGTACTTTGGTACCCTGTATTTTTTTAGCATTGCTTATATCAAAGAAAAAATATATACAGACTGTATATATTTAACCACCAATTATAAGGTGTTTCATTTAGAAAAATTAACAAAACCGTGATTGCGAGTTTTGATTCGTCCTGTATACAAGTAAAGCTATTTAGAAGGAGATTCTATAGAAAGTAAAACTAGACCATATACGATAATTAATGGAGGCAAAAATTATTTAGTATTTATTTTCTTAAAAGAGATACAGGGTGCTCAATTTATTGCGATTCACTCTGTACAGGGTGTTAGTTAAACATGCGGAAAAATTCTAGAGGTTATTCCTTGGACTATTCTAAGGATATTTTATCCTTTAATGATTTTTTTAAAAGCGGTTTGTTCCGAAAATATAGGGCGAAAAAAATTTTCAACAAATTCAATTTTGGTATTTTTTACATTATTAATGTAGGTGAAATAAAAGTATGGCGTACTACACTGGACGTATCAAGTAAAAGACATGTAAGAAAAAGGAATTGTTTTTTCTTACCAACATCCCGTGATACTTCGGAGTGATTATTTTGTATGTTTTTGTATGTTGTATTTTTGTAGTTTGTATGTGTCGCATTTGTTAAGATTGATTGACGTTTGGCTAGTTGACGTGTAAACGGTTGTTAGTGAAGTCCTCTATCATGGCTCGCTATACGAATGCCGAAATAGCTGACATGCATTTTATGCATGATGGTGCACCACCTCATTTAAGTGTAGTTGTTCTAGAGTTTTTAACAGCAACATAGGGAGATCGCTGGATTGGTCGAGGTGGACCTCACGTATGGCTTGCTCGATCCCTGGACTTAAACCCCCTGGATTATTTCCTATGGGGCCATCTAAAGTAATTAGTTTATACTGGGCCAGTGGAAGATGTGGACGATTTAAGAGATCGGATAATTGCTGGATGTAACTCTATAAGAAACGATCCTGGTGTTTTTGAAAGAGTTCAGGAGTCTATGAGGAGAAGATTGGATAGTTGCATCCGAGCTGGAGGTAGCCATTTTGAACAATTCTTGTAGGTTCAGAAATGTTACATGTAATTTTTAGTAATAAATTATTATTTGTTGAAAATTTTTTCGCCCTATATCTTCGCAACAAAGCGCTTTTTCAAAAATCATCATAGAATAAAATATCCTTAGAATAGTCCAAAGAATTCCAACCTCTTGAATTTTTGCCACATGTTTAACTAACACCCTGTATAATACTAGTAAACCCTATATTGGCGAATTAGGAAAAATGATCGGAATTCAAATAAGAAATAAAAAATATATAATTCCATCTAAACAAACATAAGTTTGACATGGCCCCGATTTCTAGAGCACCCTATATGACTATACATATTTTTTAATGTTTTATTCATTACTTGATTATGCCATCTAACTAAAATATTACCTAGTAAACATGTTTCCATTACAACTAAAGACAAATATATTGATTGTTATTCGCTGGTATAAAAGCCATACAATCCTGCCCCATGGGTAAACATACCACACGCTGATTTCACGAAAAACTGTCTGGTGAAAAACCCGAGTCTTTACCCGAGTCAAAACAAAAACATCTATTAAACATACAACGTTTGCATTTACGTTTTTCAAACGTCAAATGTAATAAACAGTAAAACGTCATTACTATATAAACGTAGGTATATATGCGAGTGGGTTAACATTACCAAAAAAACGTTTATTAGGAAATAGTTATTTTACTAACAGCGTGTTACTTATGTTACTTTTATTCATTTAAAATTTTGACTAGAATAACGTTGAAAATTTCAACATCAAACGTTTCATGAAGCAACACAACGTTTAAAAAACGGTGGTTAAACGTACATGGGCCCGTTGGGTGAACGAAAAGGTACACTAAGATAAGATACCATACCTGATCAACCAGTGGTTCTGTCTCTCCATCTCTGCTAACTTGCCACATATTTTTCATCACTTGGTTGTTCACATACAAACTAAATTTGAAGTTATACTCATTTGATAAAGAAAATTTTACGAATACAACAGAAAATCTAAATGTCCTTATAGAACGTATATCTTGGAACATATTTCTGATAACGGCAAACGACAAATAATAGTTAATAAGTACACAAACTTTATGGAAAGCTTCTTGTATTTATTATTTGTATACCTAATTGTTTATCTCTTGTACAGGGTGTTTTCCTTGTAGGGAGATCTCGTTGTACTTTAAGTATTATCAGAGACTTATATGTAGATGTATAAGTCTCTGGTATTATGAAATCCATCGATAATATCCTGTCCCCTTCCACACACATTTCACGTAAAATTTCTTGGTTTTTGAAATTAGTAAACTAAAGACAAAACGATGTACTCGTTATAAATTGTCTGGTACTTTAAATTAACATATCTTTTCCAGCTCAAGGTAATAATTTTAATTTTTTCTAATGATAAATCACGAGATATATTAAAATTCCCGCAATGAAACGGCCATCTAAAAATACCAACAACAGCTTAAGGATCATGATTAAATCAAATTAGTATACATAATTATGTACAATTTAAGCAACATTTGTAGTAAGAGACGAATTAATTATTAAAATTTATAAAACCGACACATTCCATTAGGTGAATCGTTCATAAATCCGCAATTGAAGGCTACAGGTGTATTTCTTAGTCATTATTTCTGTATTTTTTTAACTCAAAGTGTCCTTAACTACTTATTTAAAGATCTGGACTTGTAAATGAAACCTGTATTAACCTTCTGGTAAGTAATAATCATACGTTTTGGTGCTGCGTAAAACAACGAACCCACCATTAGTCACTTTAACCTCAGGCGCTCCTCAAGGTGCTGTGTCGAGGCCCATAAGAGGCGTAGCAGAGGTTAATGATACCTGCGAAGCGTCAATTTTGTATTCGTTTTCATTCAGTGATAGGCAATCGTGGATTATCATCAAGTCCGTTAACAAAATGAGTAAAAAAAATGGAAGAAATCGAGCAAAAGTAATCAGAGAAATGTTCAGAACACCTAATGAATAGATTCGCACTTTTGAACGTGCCTAAAACAGACCTTAGAGGCATAAATTTACTGGACTTATGGAACAATGTAATGTATTACCCGGAAAAAAGGAATTTATATACATGGAACGATTATCAAAACTGCGCGAGTATTCAAATTTTGAATCCGCCATTTTGATGTCTGAAAATTGGTGGGAAATTTAACAGTATTAACCTAGCCTCTTCAATTAGATAGCAATAACAAATAAAAACCACAGAAAGCAGCAAGTAAAACTTTTAAGTAAGAAAAATTCTAAATAGGTATAAGAAATGTTATGTAAAATATATCGTCACCAAACTTTCTTGTAAAATTGATGAAGGTACAAACGAAATATTTTGTGTACCTACATATGTATCTTTTGTTCACATTATTTATGTAAAAATAGCCGTTTAGCCGTTTAGAAAAGTAAATATTTAAAATGCATGATGCATATAAAATTTAACTATCCTTTACCTTACTTTAACTATCCTGGCTTATTTTTTGTACTGTTTATGTTCGCAGTTTTCATAATTTACTATTATATTAGCTAGGAACTATGATTGCATGTCTCTTAAGACTTTCAATTCTTGTTATAAAATCCGAATTTACCTGGAATAATTACGAAAGTCCAATACCCAAATATTGTCACTCAAAGTCTATAAATCAAAGGAACACAATAATAAACACACAAACAGAATCAAACCGAGAGAATCACAATAAAATAAACCAACAAGACGCCAAAAATACAAAACAAATACTATTTACCAAATTTACCCATACCACTGTTGCCGTGTTAGGAAGATTTGAACCATTGAATTTTTAGATTATAAAGAAAAAGACACTAGAATTCTAGGGTCTTGGTCAGATGTACCAATACAAAATGTAGATGTTGGGAGCAGTGTGACATCAAAATGGCGGCTCCCATGTTTCCACACAAAATTGGATGCGCAGTCGTCTATAATCGTTCCATGTATATAAATTGCTTGCCCGGAAAGCGTTTATTTTTTAATAAAACGCAGGTATAAAATAACGTTTGTAGTAAATGACGCATTAGTTAATAAAAAAAAAAACAGAGAAACGCATTAACTGTTTATTACCAGGTGGGTATATTATTATAGTTATCATTATATTTAAGGATATTTATTTATAAACAGATAAATGGACGAAACCTGCAATTATCTTTATATGAATTAATATTAGGTATCTGAGTTGAGTGAAGACTATATTATTAATGAAGTAATTGTTTAAATTTCTATAATTAATAATAAAAAACTGATAAATTGTACCAGTTTTTCTAATAATGCTCGAGATTATTATGTTTTATATACGTCGATATGTCTTTATAAGCAGTCAAGGATCCTTTTAAATAGAAAACAAAAACATAAAATAGCAAGGTAACTTGTGACGGAATATATTTATTGATTTGCAAAAGAAATTATATTACATTATATCGTAATGACTTTGTGGAAGATTTCGCATTTATACAGAGTGTTCCATGAGAAACTATACATGTTGTGATGGTAGAGCGTGGCAAATACCCAGGCCTTTTAAAAACGAACATAATTTAAATTTGTTCTGGTAAATTTTGAACCTGTTGAGAGCTTCCTCTAGAACTAGTGTTGGAATATGCGAATAGCACGAGTCTCTTCCAATAGCTCTCGACTAGCGGCAGGCATAATCGATCGAGAGGCCTGAGTGCTGCGGGTAACCGCGCCGCCTTCTAACAACAATAACAACAAGCTTTATAGTAGCAAAATAAAGGCGATTCATGCAAATCTTGGTGGGCTTTAAAATATTGTTCACATACATCGCAAGTATGTTTAGGTTGAGGTATACTGATAAATAGTATTAACTCAGTAAATAAAATTAACGAAACTTAAACCAGTATAATTAACACAACTAGATAAAGCACCTTATTAATGCGTAAGAAACAATTCGCTGTAAACCTACTAGCACTCTACACCCTACAGCTCTGGCCTTTTCAGGATAGAATCTCAGGTTAACCTAGGGTCGAGGTTACCTGAGTTACCTGGTTACAGGAAGGAATAGAGCTGATAATAAGGACATATTCTTCTGGTTTTTTGTGTATTCTTAAGACCTATTATTGGATTCTAACAGTTCTGCTATCATAAAATTCGAAAATCCCTTATTGGCCATATTGACACAAATAAGTGACTATTATTTAAAGACTATTATTGTTTTTGGTCATTCCTGTTTTAGTACCCTGTATAGACAGTCAGATGTGAAGTGTCTTTCCATCATTCAGTAGCTTTGCATGCAGGTAATTTTTCTGTTGGTCCAGTTTGGATGACGAGTAAGATAAATTCGAATGTGCCGCACCATTCATCAGCTGTTTTGCATTATTCTGTTACGGTAACAGCGCGCGACTGCTACATAATTGAAAATTAGACCAGTGTGAGCCAAGCAGCTCCAATTGTGAGGAATGGTAACATTAAAATACTCGTTTTCCCATATCGGACACGCTTCCGTGGTCAATACGTAATAAAACAACTGAAATTTGAAATTTGGCGAGAGCTTTTGCGTGCTTGCATGTTAGCCCCTTGGATGGTTACGGTAATTTTTAGTATTTTCTCCGCAATACTTTTCATTTTGCCTCACACTTTGGTGCTTGTGAAATTTTCTCGCTGTGTGGATCATCTAGGCTACCTGTTACAGATTCGTTATTTTGCAACGAACGCAAACCAAATTACGCTTTTTTAATTAATGAGGCGTGGAGAGGGAAACTTCAGAAATATTATTAAAAAGAAATCTAGCGGACATGTTAGTAGATGAGTAATAATATTGAAGGCAATTTAATTTATAATATAAAAATCCCATACGCCACAGTGCAATTGTCACTTTGACAGCGACAAAAGTTACCTGCAACTTTTACAGTGACAAATGCACTAGTGGTATTTTCATTTATTCATTTTCTAATCAATTATCGCGGTGTCTGTTGCCAAAATAAATAGTTTGACATTTCTGTCAACAAGTTATTGAATTATTAAACACTAACGATGAATCGATTCGGTGATGCTCAAATAAAAATGTGTTTATTTTTAGTGTTTCATAAATAAAGTTTGCATTCATATGTTTCTAAATTTCTTATTCATTAAATTGTCCTGCCGAATTACACTCGATGTTTGTATTGATACCGGATAAATTTGGATTGTTTAAATTCTAAACTGTTTCCTTTAGCAATTTAACTCGAAAAACTGTCAACATAAAAACGCTCCTCCTTCGGTGTCGCGTTTTTAATAGTTGACAGTTTTTCTGTCTAATTGCTTGGCAACAGTTTCTCATTAAACAATCCAAATTTATCCGGTAAAATACAAACCTCTTGTGCAATTATAAGTGAAAATACGTGAATGTTGGTTTAAGGATAAAAATATAAATGGAAGCATAACGGGTGTTCCAGTTTTATTCTGGAAGTTTGTTAGATAAACTTATTTCCAAATCTGAACCGTTTCCGAGATACAGGGTGTTCAGATTGAAAAAAAATTCAATATAATAATAAAGAATATTGATAACGAAAACCTATCGTAAACTGCCGCACTGTTTAAATACCCACGTCAGAACCAAACCACGACCTTGCCCAACCAGAAAAATTATACATAGGAAAACTTTACGTATATTAATAATTATTTAAATGCTATTTCTCCTATATTGGAAAATTACTGTTTGAAGTCTATAATTGGTAATATTATAGAGGTCTGGTTTAATGTATACCTTTAGTACCATACTGGCTATTTTAGTTTTATTTTTATTTGAATTTTTAAAATGATAAAACGACCACAGTGATAAAAAAAATAAAAACGGGACAGGTATTCTGTTTACAGTATTTGTATTGGAACATTTCTAAAATACATAATGGAAAAAGTTAAATGATTTCATTTCCACCCAAAATAATAAAATAACTAACATACAGACCGCAAAATACCCTTGAAAACCGTCTTGTGTACATGTGGGTGCACATTCTGTAATGTCAAACATCAGCGAGCAATCAGAAATGAATCTGTGGAAGTAGCCGTTTTGGGGCATGTTGCATTGGATCATACTCAGAGTACCCGACAACTAGCTCAAGGCTCGCTTGTCTCCCGTTCGTCCTTAATAAGGATCTTAAAAGCACCCAAATTTCACCCATATAAAATTAGATTAGTACAGGAACTTAATGAAGATGATCCTGATAGATGGTTGCAGTTTTGTGAGAGATGAGCTAACGTTTAATTGAAAATCCGGACTTATTATTTAATATTTGCTTTTCCGATATATAAGTGTACATTTTTTTTGAAGTAACAGTCCAAGTAGAATCCAACAGATAGTGTATCATTGGAAAGATAATTTTGTGCCCTTTGAAATGATGTATCACTCGACCCCACTTTCCATTTGGAATTTTAGGGGTGTTATTGTCCCCAGCTCGGGGGATGATGGGGCGGGTTGAAAATGTGCCTAAAATGTGTCCCCCTCAAAACCAAAATCGACATGTCTAAGCATTTTTGCTTCCAATTTCACAAAAAGACGTAACGCTCGGTGCATACTTTTCGTTGGACCACTCTGTATGTGTAAACACTGTATACTTTACCCAATTGGCGATTCCAAAAATTAATGCGTTCTCTGCATGAAAATATTTGAACCTACTTAAAAGGTAATTTTTGGAGGCTTATTGCTGATATAATGATAAATAACACGTATTTGGGTTTGTTTAACGTAATAATTTAGTGGTGCTTGTGATTTTTGGTATTACAAAGTTAAAAACGACGTGGTTAGTATTTGTACATCTTTATTTTTACAGTTTAAAATGACATTCAAAAGAAATCAGCACAACACAAACTGCCGTATTTATGGGTGTCATTCCACAAAACGTGTCAATAGAAGTGTTTAAGATAGAAGATAGGTAGAAGTTTGGCCTTAGTATATGAAACTGTTTCTCACTCATTTCTCCAAAAGACATGTAACAATTTAATAACAGGGAACACGTTTATTTACACAACATAACCTCTTTGTTGCTGTTTGTCTATACTTTTCTATTATAAGTCTTATAAAAGCAGAATATATTTTAATTTAAACACTAATTAACAAAAAACAAGCACTAATATGGTATCACCATACAGTTTATCACACTTATTTTAGCCCAAAATGTAAGTAAACAAAAACTAGGGTACCTGTTTCAACCTAAAAAATTCTTGTAATTAGCAATGAAGCACTTATGACGTTTGACTGCTTTTACCACTCTTTTAATCCTTTATTTCACCCTAACTAGCACATGATGTCACTATATTTATGGCACCTGAATGCTAAATTGCTAGATGATGTGATATGAACTGCAAAATTTTTGTTCGTCTTCCTCCATATTTGTTTACAATTTGCAGCGCCCTCATCGGTAATTTGAATCGCCAATATTAACAACTAGAGTTACTGTTTGCGGGAAAATGTTTGTCTGTAACCGTCTATATTCCGATATATTTCCACATTTTGAACCGTTGATTATATTTTGTCATAATACAACATTTATTCATAAAAGTAGGCGGTAATAGGGCCCCAGTTACAGTAAGATGGGTAAAGCATCTACCGACTGCCAAGCCTAAACAACGGGCCGGAAACTGACCCGTGGGGCACGCAAAGTACAACCGTCTCCTTCGACCCGCATCGAATATGATTTTCACATTCCTCTATAGAGCAAAGTAGTTCAGCGGGGCAAATTATTCAACAAAAGCCGATTATGTTACATAAAACTAGTCGGAATACTTTCCTCTGTTGCCGTACCGGTTCAGTATTGTATAATTGAAAGTGGATTTTGGGCAGCTTGGCTTCAGGTGAAAACTGACGGATTGGGTGTGCGATTATAGCGTTATGTCACCAGCGTTTGGGAGACGTGGTTTACTGACACAATTTTCTAGACGACATTTTACAAGGCGGCCCAACTAACAGAGTGAAATGTGACCTGTCACAAGCTACAGGGTATTTTATGAGAAGAATGCACACAATGACAGAACGAACATCAAGGCAAGGATCGAATGCCCTGTGTATCATGACTCAAAAGTCCCGTATTTGTATGTCTCCAAAACTACATATAAATCTTTTAACTGGGATTGGTTGCAGTTCCAAATCAATTTCCGTGTAAACTATCCATCTAGAAACCTGTGAAAAACGCCTGTCGAGATGAATCATTAATACAGGTAGTAGACAAAAGGGTTCACATAATCAACCTTAAGGTGTACCTTGTTACACAATATAATACAATTATAATACATTCGACAAGTATAAAAACACAGAAGCATCATATGATGCTTGTAAGTATGGAAAAAAAAGATCAAAAACAAAAATTGAGCTAAAAATTAAAGGGTAAGTACGTGAGTTCATAAAGTCAGCATTTCTCCTGCCCCAGGACATTAGAGAGCTTCCCCTAGAACGGGTGTTGGCCTATGCGCATAGCACGGGTCTCTTCCAATAGCTCGCGACTAGCAGCAGGCACAATGGGTCGAAAGACCTGAGTGCTTCGGGTAACCGCGCCGCCTTCCAACAACAACAACTAAACTGTCGGTTGGGTTAATTTTCCATGGTCCATACGGACTGAGTAGAGGCTAGGTAGCTACAGTGAAGAAAGTGCAAAAATTGCACATGCCAGGGGTCAGTTTAAGCAATAAAAGTTAAACAATTCTTGTTACGAAAACGTTTATTTACAGTTTTAAAACAAACGGGTAACAAATCATTAAAAGTAATGACATGCACCTGATATTATATCTATCACTAAGCGTGTTAATACGCCAAGATCGTTAATACGAATAGTTGGCACAAAAGGGCCCAAGAAGTGAACCTTGCGGTTAGCAACGTTGACTGTTGAAATTATTTTGTATGTCCACGCCACTGTGATAATACCCCCCGAATATAGCGCTGGAGTATTATCCAAGCCTCCCAGGACCTCCAAATCTCGAAATATAGCCCGTAAATGATAAGAGTAATCCATAATTCATGAACTAAGTGTTTGCGGTTGGTCAATCTGGAGATCTGAGGCGAAATTCCGGCCTTGTGGTCACGACAGCTCGCGCCTGAGCGTTGGGTGAACTGACCAGCCTTGCAAGGTATTTGAGAAATCGTGAATGCTTGTTTTTTTCGACCAGTTGTGCTGTGGCCCCGCAACCGTGCTAGTCGGCCCACGTTTCGTTTACTACGACGGCTATATTATACTAAATTGGGACGTAAAAGCGAAAAGAACATTATTGAGTGGGATGTTCTTGTAAAAATCATACGAGTTTCGAGATGATTGATTAATATATCGGATAAAAGTCTATCTTTATAACCAACAGTATTCCGCAACTCACATGAGGTTAATAGTCACTGATTTGTACCATTAGCGACACCACGGACGCAATTAGTGACAAATGCAATAACAATTATCGTCAATTTTATTAGAGAGTATACAATATTCAACAACCTTAACATCATTTCCTTACATTACATACAAATTATTATCTGAAACCAAAAAAAAACCGCAAGAAACTTCTTGCGGTTTTTTTATTTTAATTCTTAATTTTACTAAATAAAAATTTACTACCGATATATTGCCTAATCTAGTTCACTTTCCACGTACCTAGGAACGACCCTGGATAGGTGCTTTACGATCTTGATCGTTTACGACTTGCATCGAAAAAATTAACACATAATCGTTCGCATGAAGCGATGTGTGAACAAAACCGTCCATTCATCGCGCCATTTAGGTTAAGGTCCTTCAAAATCTAATATATGTAGGTAATTATACTAATGTTTATCAAAGTTAGTTGAGGCATGATGCGTTGTTGTAAATACCACGGAAATTATGAAAAAACATTCCATGATACTCAGGTAATTGCTACTGCGACTTGACTTAATATCTTTCGACTCATGATATCATCGTTTTAAGATTTCTACAATAATAAGTAGCCTGTGGGCTACTTGAGGCAGAAAGTCCCAGACAGTCTCACTCGGCATCCTGAAAAAAAAGTCACGTTTTCAGGATAACGCGACGTTTTTTCAGGATAACGTGACGCCTTTTTCAGGATAACGTGACGTTTTTCAGGATAACGTGAAGTTTTTCAGGATAACGTGACGCCTTTTTCAGGATAACGTGACGCCTTTTTCAGGATAACTTGACATTTTTCAGGATAACTTGACGTTTTTCAGGATAATGTGTCGTTTTTCAGGATAACGTGACGTTTTTCAGGATAACGTGACGTTTTTTTCAGAATGCCGGGGAGGTCCGGAATTTTCTAATTACATTTTTTAGACAAAACACCGTTACGGAGTAAATCGATTTTTTATGACACCACATCATCTCCTTTCCCAACAAGTTTATTAGGAGGGAGGGTGGGAATAGAGAAATAGGTGGGACATATCGTATTATTTTAAACGTTAGTCAGTGGCGTAACATATTTTTTTAGAAAAGGGTCTCAAGAGCGCAGGTCGCACGCTACTGGCTATTCCCTTTGAGCTGATTTTTTTTGTGGAAGTAAAGATTCATAGTAGCATCTGTCAAATAAAATTTGTGAACAATTGGTTAAGTACTGTTAGAGATATGATTAAAAATATAAATTTTTTCAACTTCAACGAGATTTGGAAATAAATTTATATAGTAAAGTCCCATTACTTTTACTGGCTCTACTGGATCCCGAATTTTTTCAGCATAAAACTTAGATACCTTGTGTAGAATTTAAAGATAGATAAATAAGTACTGAGGTCGGTAATCAACTGAGTCTTATTGCATTCTCGATTGAGTTAGGACATGGCCATGCAAAATTAGCCGATAATTCGAGGCGATATTAGACTTATGCCATGTCATTCTCTGTCAAAAATTGGCCGCTTTTATTGGCGATTCAAATTACTGATGAGGGCGCTGCAAATTGTAAACAAATAAGTATGGAGGAAGACGAGTAAAAATTTTGCATTTCATATCACATCATCTAGCAATTTAGCATTCAACTGCCATGAATATAGTGACTTCATGTGTTGGTTAGGGTGCAATAAAGGATAAAAAGAGTAGTACAGGCAGTCAAACGTCCCATATGTGCTTCATTGCTAATTATATGAATTTTTTGGGTTGAAACAGGTACCCTAGCTTTTGTTTACTTACATTGTGGACTAAAATAAGTGTGATAAACTCTATGATGATAACATATAGTGCTTGTTTTTTGTTAAATAATGTTTAAATTAAAATATATTCTGCTTTTATAAGACTAATGATAGAAAAGTATAGACAAACGGCAACAAAGTGGTTATGTTGTGTAAATAAACGTATTCTCTGTTATTAAATTGTTACATGCCTTTTGGAGAAACGAATGAGAAACAATTTTTTATACTAGGGCCAAACTTCTACCTCTCCTTCAATCTTAAACACTTCTATTGACACATTTTGTGGAAAGACACCTATAAACACGGGAGTTTGTATTGTGCTGATTTAGATGTACAAATACTAACCACGTCGTTTTTAACTTTGTAATACCAAAAAATCACAAGCATCACTAAATTATTACGTTAAACAAACCCAAATACGTGTTATTTATCATTATATATCAGCAATAAGCTTCAAAGAATTACCTTTTAAGTAGGTTCAAATATTTTCATGCAGAGGGCGCATACTCAGATGGTTAAACATCCGCGACATCTATGAAAGAGTGTTAGAAGTAAACTTGTTACGTAATCCTAAAATACTTTTGAGTGGTTTATAAATTCGATGGTAATATCTTTGACTGTAGGTCTATAAACTCAATGGTATTATTATGGTATAATGGGAGTATTTGTTATTTTATTGTCAGAGGTCTTCTTGCCGAGCAAATGAAAGTTGTAGATAACATTCTACTCTTAAAATCATGTCACGTACAATATTATTATATATGTATAAAGAGCCAGTTAAAAAATGTTTATAAATTTTTTTCAATGAAGGAGCTGTTATGCGAAAAAAGTTGCCTTTTCAGGGCTAACCACTTCAATAGGTATTTGTTGTGTGAATTACCTTGCAATTTTTTTGTTTCTAATAGGTGTTTATTTACTTTTTTTTTGTAGAGATGTAAGTAAACAGATATTAAAAATAAATTATAAAATTACACAGTCTAATGCGTGCTAAGTTTTTTTGACCTTATTATAGCATTTGGTGAATTAGGTTGTATTTTTTTAAGTCAGGTAATTACCCTCGGGTTTCATTCAAACACTATTTTTTTGCTAATAACACTATACTATCAAGAGGTAAAAACAATTCTAGTGGGCGGGGGGCAGTTTGTCGAATGAGTCACTGACAATTAGTCTTAAATTGCTACTATCTATCTCATGGTTGTTCTCAAACCCATGTTGGGTTACAAGACTTATCTGTTCTACCATATTTGAGATGAGCCATATGTTCCTTGAATCGAATTTGAATTGACCTTCTAGTTTGTCTTTCCCCGACTTTTCCATAGTTTCTATTTTGTCTTTTGGGTTCCCTAAAAGTTGTTGTAGTTTATTTCCCGATGAATAGACCACTGGGATACCTATATCTTTAAAAACTTTACCAAAACCACGGGTGAAACGAGGATCGTATGGAATATATATGGATTTGGATTTTCTCTTTCATTTTGAAAAGTCGAGGAATTTCGAAGTGTCTCTTTAAATTTACGTTTCCTAATTATTCTATCAATTAAAGTTACAGAATATCCATTACTCGCAGCTATCTATATCCCTAATCAATGTCTTTTCTTTTTCAAACCTCTACTTATTTAGGGGGAAGCTTAATAGGCGATGAATTAAAAAACTGAAACTCGTACCTTAAAGTAGTGGTATATTTTCTGTATATGTTAAATTCTGACTTATTTTTACTATTTCTAATTATCAATACATCTAAGAATGGTAGTTGCCCAGAGTTTTCAAGTTCATATGTAAATTTAACTGACGGGAAACGATTGTTCAATTTAGAAACAAAGTTGTCAATATAAGTGACTTTTATACCAAACACTGCAAAGATATCATTCACATACCTAAACCAAACTCTGGGGAAATACTCGAATTCTTCTATTGCTTCCGTTTCAAATCTGTTTATGAAGAGATTGGCAATGAAGGGTGACAAAGAGTTACCCATTGCTGTACCCCCATGTTGTTCGAAGAAATTATCACTGAATCGGAAGCAATTTTGTTTCATGCAAAGTTTAGTGAGTTGAAGATATTCTGTTACTACATCTTGACTGATATTGTTTGATTCGAGTAGATCCTCAAGGTAGTCCAAGATCTGTGGCATAGGGACACTTGGAAACAATAAACAAACAAAACTTCACCTTCTTGCAACTGGATATTTTTCACCTTATTAATGAAATCAATAGAATTGATCACAGAAAAACTAGGTGGTGCTACTGCTGGTGTTGTTTGCTACTAATGCTTATGAAAATGCCAATTTAGATTTATTTGGTAGTTTAAATATGCCTCACAATGATTTTGTAAGTTTTATATCGTTGCTTGAAGTTTTATTACAATTAAACATTGAAAGTATTGTTTTACATAACAGGGTTATTAAAAGTTTTGAAAACATTAACACATATTCAAATAAATATTTATAAATATATTGTTTACATTTATAAATGAAACATATTTAAATTAGTGTTATTTTTTATTTAAATAAGTAAGTAGTTGTTTTATTTCATCTAAAAAAGTGTCATTGTTATAATATTAAAACAGTTTTTCA
Source organism: Pogonocherus hispidulus (assembly GCA_963924545.1). Lineage (NCBI taxonomy): Eukaryota > Metazoa > Arthropoda > Insecta > Coleoptera > Cerambycidae > Pogonocherus > Pogonocherus hispidulus. The sequence continues at coordinate 58,219,532 of OZ004697.1, forward strand.
AAACAAAACCGTAAAAATATAAATTAATTAGATAGTTCTACGGAAAAGTAATAAAATATCTTGTCCCTTGACTCCCTTTTGGAACCGAGATGAGATTACGAAGCCAACGGTAACCACAACAAAGATGCAGCCTGCGAGATATTGTTATAAACTCGATTTTTATGGTATTTGGTAATACCTACAATACCATATAGTGGTAATAAGAGGTATTGCTCTCGAATTCTTTAGGAGCTACTTATCTAACTGCAAACAGACGGTATTCATAAATGACAGTAGTATTGTACATCATGGCGTACCCCAAGGATCAGACCTGGGGCCGTTACTATTTTGTAGTTCATATAAATGGTTTACTTTATTTTTTGAGTCCAATTGATGGTTTTTGTTTTGCGGATGAAACAACAATTGTTACTTCACATAGAATGTACTCAAGTCTAGTCGACCAAACCAACAATACTATGTCTAACGCTACAAAATGGTTCACATTAAAAAACTTACAACTTAATCTCGAGATAAAACTCAACAACTAAGGATATCCACAAAAAATATACTGAAGAAGAACATGTAAAGTTACTGGGTTTTATGATTGATACGAGACATACATGGAATGATCATGTAGCTAACTTATGTGAAAAGCTGTCCAGTCAATTATTTTTGCTGAGAAGATTAAAATCAGTTTTAAACATTCAATCATTATTTGAAGGAGAGGCCGAAAACAATTACTCCACGGGCAATGTGCCTCGACTGGCATTGCACTACTTCGGCATCTCCATAGCAGTGGCCACATCCTTCATCGAGACCAATCACCAGACACTGACCGGTTTCGCGTTATTATGCGCTCATTATAAAGTAATTTTTTACCGGAGCGATCACAGACTGGTCAGTACCTACTTGTTTAACACCTATTTTTACAGGTTTTGCTTTCAGTAAACTATTCAAAATCTCCTCGTACTTTGATCGTGACATAAATTAAAAATATTAATAAATAAAATTAATACTATTAAATGAAATGGATATATTATGAAGACTATAAAAAATTCGTTTTAAGTAAAACCTGTTTATTATAATGTATCGGGAGAACATCAGATACCAATAACTTTAACCAATTGATTCTGTCCGAAACACAAATAGGAAGGTTTTAAGCTAGTCGAGTAACTGGTATAATACCTACTATTACTAGCTGACATATTGGCCAATTCTAATAGAAAATTTCAATAGATATATAGACATTAATTAAATTGATCTTGATAGGATGATCTTCTCTTGGACAAATATTAGCAGTAGGACTTGTCGTCTGTAAATATTCATCAAATGTCATCAGATTTCCAGTTATTTCGGCAATAGATAAGAAAATAAAGTGTGCACTAGTATATACATACAGGGTGTCCCAAAAATATACCGACAAACTTTAAGGGGTGGTAGGGGACATGAAAACAAACTTTTTTTTGTCCGCAAATGAGCCGTTTGGGCTGTAGAGCAATAAAATGTTTTAAATCATACAAAAATAATTAAATTAATTCTTGATTTAGTTGAACACCACTGCATTCCGTTCAACATTTTTTGTTTCAACCACGCTTCTTGTTGAGAGAAAAAAATTCCTTTATGACAATAAACATTCCAAATATGCCAATTTTAAGACCGTAGTATTATATGTGACTTTGGCATCAGAACATTAACTTTGTTGGCTTTTATTCAAAATTTATATTGAAAATGGACGATAATTTCTCATTTCAAGAACTTACCGATATGCACCTCGCTTATGGTGCAGCAAATTGTAATGGAAGGAAAGCTGCACGCTTGTATGGACAGAGGTACCTGGAACACCGACAACCTCATCATACAACCTTTGCTTCCATCCATCGTCGCCTAGAGAAAGTTGGAACCTAAAGCGTCCTGGTGGTGGTAGTCGTCCAAGAACAGCTCATACCATGTCATGCAAAGCTTTAAATCCTGAAGATTATCTACATCGATTAGCTCTTTGCCAATAGTTTTAGGGTCACAACTTAATAGAACATCACTTCGGGAGAATAGTCTTGTTTTCTGATGAGGCACGTTTCACGCGCGATGGTTATTTTAATGGTACAAACAGCCACATTTGGCATGCTGAACAGCTTCACGATGTAGTCTCTATAAGACACCAGCAACAATTTTCTGTAAACATGTGGGCTGGTATTGTTGGACAGAATCTAATACTCGTAGTTCTCTTGCTGCTTGCTCTTTTGAACGCAGATATTTATCTCCATTTTCTGAAAAATGTTTTGCCTCTATTATTAGAAAATGCCCCTTTAGACATTAGAAACAACATGTGGTTTCAACATGACCGAGCACATCCACAGTTTGGTTTGAACGTGCGCCAGTATCTGGACCAGCAATTTCTCTGCCGATGAATTGGAAGAGGACTTCCCGTGGCCTGGCCCGCGCGTTCTCCCGATCTCAACCCTCTGCATTTTCCCTTTCGGGGTCATCTGAAATCTTTACTCTACGAAACGCCTATTCGTAAAGAGGAAGATCTCTTAGCAAGAATAATGGACAGTTGTACACATGTAGAAGCTGTGAGTTTAGACGAGTTACGCCCTGTATATTATAAAAAAACAATGTTTGTTCCATACAGGCACACGACTTTTAACACGTCCTTGAGGCATCATGGAGCATATAAATTAACAGAATATATAAATTCATCACTGGTTGACTTGCTCAACGTTCTTCGTCAAAAAAAAAAAAACAAAAAATGAAAGATAAAACAAAGAACTTGATTATAAATCATGCGGATAGAGTGCATTGACTCCCTTCAACTCGGACTGTCTTATTATTAGTGTCTTGTAGGCATCCAGATTAAACTATGGCTTTACTAAAGTTGAAGGAACGAGAACGACTTTATAGTAATTGGAATACTCGAATCTGGTACCTATTAACCTGGGGTTTCCCCATACAACGTGCATAAAAAATGCAAAGAGGAACGGGCTTAGCAGCATTGCTGCAAGAATGAACCTCGTATTCTTTTTGTAACTACTTATACAGCGTGTTTCAAATTGGATGCAATAACTTTGGTATCTTGGTACCGATTAATTAATTGTTATTAATGGGGTATTTTCCTTCAATCGAAATGAAAGTGGAAACCTGTGTTTTTATAAAATATATTTTTTTTTATATTTATTAGGATAAAAATTACTAATATTGAATCGGTAGAAAATTTTTAATTCAATTTTGAAATTTTGTTCTATATTCGTGACGTCACTACGCGAAAACTAGGGAATATACATCTATAAAGAGGCCACACTGATAATATGTGGCTAGTTTCAGTTTGTAACGACGACAAACGACAGTCGACATTTCGATAATTGACATTTGAAATTTCCTGTTTGTGTTTGGCGTGACGTGTTGTATTGTTGTTTTCTTGTGAAGTAAACTTTTATTAAACATGGGGCAAGGTTTTGTAGAGGCTAAGTCCGACATTTTACCGGTTGTAGATCCTTTTATGATAAAGATCCTATAGATCCTTTCAAAAATAAAAGGGATGAAAATGTAAGGTTAGTCTTTAACTTAACAGTATTACCGCAAAGTCGATTAAATATATTCAAAAATTACCTTCACAAATCACGATGTCTTTCTATTACTAATAAACTTATAATCAGTCACAGGCAGAGACAACAATTCACAGGTAAAACTATAAACTAAAAACAATGTCTCATGTTTACCATGATGTTTACCCTAACCAAACAATTCAAACATAAACAAAAGGAAAGTTGTCACGCAGTGACACCAACAACACAAATGAAAATATCCTAGAAATCACTAAAAAATGGCGCAAATTTTGAATTTTCGCTTAGTGTCGTCACATAGATATCGCGCACAATAAAAAAATAATTTATGAACTTAAATGAAACCAATACATATTAAAATTCCATAAATACGTATCTCTTCTTTTTCCAACTACTTTCCATTGCCGATGTAAAAAAAATAGGAAAACACCCCATTGTTATTATTATTAAATTAATTGTTACAAGTTTTTTTGAAGGATTGTTTATCACATCAAAAGAACTGGGACCAACCTTCAGTAAATGCATAACATGTAGATGTTTTTTTGAGCGTATACCCATGATGAACACTTGGTATACATGCTACTACATCAAGGTATACAACTCGAAAAGAAACTCTTGTTTTCTGGAGCAATATCAGTCGAAAAAAATTACGGTAAACGTCCACCTTGCGTTTTCTGGAAGAATTACTCAATGAATCAAGCAGAAGCAATCAATCACTGTCAAACGACCAAATTAGCCGTGTAGTTTTCAATGAAATAATGCAGCAGTGTATAACTATAATTACCCACCGGTTTATATTGCCGAGGTCAAGACCAAACTTACACATTTTATGAAATATTTAAGTACTTACCTGCCTTGTTAAAAGTAATTGTGGTATTGCCGTATTAAATAACAATTATTGTTAACAACTGCTGATGAGGGATAGTTACCTTGAAACACTTTTTCATGATTCCGTTTTAAAAATCGTTTAATGAAGGGGAATAACACGTGCGAGGTTGCTTTTGGATGCTAGTAACTGTGATATCGGCCAGTGGAAATTTGTGTGTACCGCCCAGTCTTCTACCTACTAAATAAATTTTAGTTTCGATGCTGATAGTCTTATTTACATTTTAGTAAGCAGTTTTGCTCTACTACTATTTTACATACTGTAGGTCCAGCTGTTTGACTGTAAACTGACTATCATTTGAAAGTACGAAAAAATTAACAGTCCCAAAGGGGATCCTTGAGGCATACCACATGCCACTTCGATTTGGAGATTGATACCTAGTTAGAAAGTTTATTGTAAGGGTGTTTATTTATGTATAACTCGTAAATTCATTGCCGGACAGCGAGGTAGTGCATCTGTAAACCCTGTTAATTTGAAAATCTCGTAATTTACAGTTATTTTAATGACAAAACTGTATGATTTATACATATTACTGTTGAATAATAATGTTTCTAAACTGATCATTTTGTAAACATTTAAATTTAGACAACTACAGGTGGATCAGAGATCAGTTCCTCAAATCGGGTATGCTAATGGACCATCTGATTATCGTAAAAACAACGGGTTCGGAATTTCCGTAAGACTCCTACTTTACAGAAAACCTTCGCGCCAATTAGCATCTTCCTACTATTCAAATAATGTAATTATTGTCAAAGTATGGATTTACCTCTATACCTAATAATAGTATACACTTATTGCAATCCAAGGACCGTCTTAACCAAACCAGTAATCAAATTTGATACCATGTAAACATACGCAATGTTATTTGCTTTACTAAATTGTTGTTCCGAGCGGTTTTTTTGTAAAAAGATGTATCCTTTGACGTAAATGGGAATCCGTATTGTTGTTGCATAAATTGGGGCTTAAAAAGGACTTATTTGTTGTCAATATTATGAATATTTTATAACATACGTGCCACAGTCATTTAAATTAGAACTTTTTAAATTCGAAAAGGAAAAATTGTAAGCCAGTGGAAAGAAAGATGTCAGTGGTTTGTTCATCGGGAAATAGACTACCACAACTTTTGGGGAATCCAAAAGACACAATAAAAACTAAGGAAAAGTCGGGGATTTATGAAATTAGCTGTAAATACAGCAATCAAAAGTATGTTGGACAAACTAGAAGGTGAATTCAAACTAGATTTAAGGAACATATGGCTCATCTCAAATATGGTAGAATAGATAATATTCTTGTGCTGCCAACGGTGTACCCCAATACAGAACTACGATTTGGCAATATCTAAATATTGCACTATGTATTGTATAACCATAATTTGACCATATGGCATGTATGCACGCATCTGTATGTTTTTATTTGGTGCCATATGGTATATGGATACATTGATATGAAGAGGTTAAAGGTTATACGTGTGAATCGTTCACACGAGCGACTGCATACCTCAAACATTGCATTTTTGAGTTGCAACTTTCAGTTTCTTGAACTGCAGTTATTGTAAATTAAACGTTTAGGTTTATTATTAGACATCATATCCTAGTTCAGCAGTATTCAAACAATCATAGATAGCATTTCGTTTATTATATCAAGTTTTAATATCTTGTCTAAATGGCTTGCCCCAATGCAAAGCAATGCCAATTAATGGGTGGGAGTAGAGTAAAAAATTGGTGGGGGTAGAGAACAAACTACAAAAAGATACAATAAAAACGCACAACTTTCTTAAAAAATATGCATAGATACATAAATTACAAATAAAATGAATATAAATAGTGAATACAGTAAACAATACAACAGAGTACAACATTTAACAATAAAATTCTAAAATTGTATGTCAGATATTAGTAGAAATTTTAGACGGAATAGCCTCAGGGAAAATACCAATCAAATTCTGCATCTTGCAATGATAATAGTCCTTTTTATACAGCGGAGAGAACTTAAATAGGTTGTCCTTGGCTGTGGGAAGATCAAACAATGATGAAGACCGAGTGGCAAGGTGGGGAAAGTAAAGACATATAGAGAGTAAACCAATTCGGACGGTGAATTTTATTGATAACAATTTTGTGGAAAGTTACCAAGGAATTACATATACGACGAGTGGCCAAATCATTGAACTGATATCGGTGCAGTAAATTTTCTCGATGACTTCCTCAAGGTGGATAAATATCATCACATTTGAACTTTAAGTATTTAACATATTTCCTGTGTATATTTTACAATTTGCTGGCATGAATTTGATGACCTGGGGCCCATACAGGAGAGACATATTATTTTGAGAGAAACTGAATTAAAAAGTAAGAACCGTTTTAATTTCTGTATATTGTGTTGAGTTCCTCAAGACAAAACCGAGATTTCTAAAAGCTTGCCTCTGCATGTTATCAACCGTGTTACACTTAGAAAAGTTAAGGGGAAGTTAACTTATTGTCCAGTTGTGAGCAGTTTGGAGACCTCTGTGTTAGTTGAGTGAGTCGTTCAATTATGGTAAATACTCCGATCGTTCGCTTGGTAATAATTACATAAGAAAAGTAGGTAACAGAACAAATATCCACGCCGTATAACATCTCGTGAAAGTGTTGTGACACACGAGACCTACTTAAAAAATAAATATTTCTATAGCTGGAGTCTCGGACTCGCTGCGTGTGACACTTCACTGGTTTACATTATGAAATTAGTAACTAGAAATAGAGAAATATTGCTGGTTAATAGTATATAAACATAATCGACCTTCGGTTGCTTTTACTAGAAGAATAGCGTGCCAAAAAACCCCAAACACGCTGTTAAATACAGGCGGCACAAAACAATAATCTTTTTCGTTTTAGTCTAGCTAGATTTCCCTTATTTTTGAGCAGATTTTGTTGTGTAGAAAACCAGATTGTAGTTGGTCGGTGCCCTCTGACTGCAAACATTAATAAAAAACCTGTCATTACAACGAAATTATTGATATGTTCGTATATGGGAACCCTAAGTTTTGTTCAAGGGCAAAAGACAGCTCTACCATCTTGTAGAGCATGTTTTGGGACATATGTGGTGTGATTTACAACTGTTTTTAGTAGGGCGATTTGTTTTTAATGGCGTTGGAGTGCGTTTTCTGCACAATTCGAAAATATGTGTTTCTGAGTACTTACATCGCCATTAAAAAATAACGGCTAGACTTACCGCCCTAAAATTTTAACAACTTATGCACAAAACCCAACCGCTTCGAATGGTATATACCTTTTTTTTGGTAATACACTTATATATTACCAAAAAAATTACGTAAGGTTAAAACTCCTACAATTATGCACGTTAAAATTCGGTATGTGGTTAGTTCTGTGAAATATTCAAAAATTGTATGTACAGGGTGACCCATTAAAAATGGAAACACTCGCGTACAAAATTTGTTTATGAACCGATTTGAACCGGATTTTTTTTTAAAGATAGATCTCCAAAAGCTCTATGTTGATGCAAAATTTGAAGACGAAATTTTGATTTTCAAGGCCTTCTACGATTTTTTTTTAAAGTGAAAAATAGCAAAAAAATACCACTGGATTCAGGAGCCCCTCGAATGCATTTGTACCAATTTTTGCGAAAAGAAGTTTGTTCCTAAAAAAGTTATAACAATATCGGCATCACCAGTGTTTGCCTTTGTCGATGAACCTATTCTTTTATAAAATTGGAATAGAACCCAAAGAGAAACAAAATTTAACAACTTAAACACTGGTGTAATTATTAATAAGAACCATAAAAACCAGTATACACAAAATAACTAACAATTACTCTAATACAAACAACAATTGATGGTAAGTTCGTCAAATTATTATTATTTCGTGGTTATTATGCCAAAATTTATATTACCTTGTTAGATAAAAAATAACTACATTATAATTTTTTATTCAAAAAGTGTGAATCAATTTGACAGACTCCTTTTTCATTTTTAAAAATGTAATTTTCTAATCATTACTTTTTTTTATCAATTGTTGTTTATATTAAAGTTATTGTTGGTTATTTTGTGTATACTGGTTTTTATGGTTCTTATTAATAATTACACCAGTGTTTAAGTTGTTTAATTTTGTTTCTCTTTGGGTTCTATTCGATTTTTATAAAAGAATAGGTTCACCGACAAAGGCAAACACTGGTGATGACGATATTGTCATAACTTTTTTAGGAACAAACTTTTTTTCACAAAAATTGGTACAAATCCATTCGAGGGGCTCCTAAATCCAGTGGTGTAGTCAGATTTTTTATAAAAAAATCGCTAACAAAATTTTGCTATTTTTCACTTAAAAAAAATTCATAGTAGGCCTTGAAAATCAAAATTTCGTCTTCAAATTTTGCATCAACAGCTTGCAATTTTGCTTTCGGATCTATCTTTTGAAAAAAATCCGGTTCAAATCGGTCCATAAACAACTTTTGTACGTGAGTGTTTCCATTCTTAATGGGTCACCCTGTATATGCAGCGAATGAAATATAGCCTAGATATTCAAAAAGTTTTTTTAAGAAAAGTTTTTGTTGATATCTGTAACCGTTTTCGAATTAACGAATTTTTCAAAAGCGCTCGCATTTATCAGAGTGGAGTATTACGGCGCGCTCAGGCTTATAGCGCGAATACTGGTGCCTTTATAGATGTCTACCCCTAGAAAGAAGCGAGTTGGACCAGCGATTTTACCCCACTAATATAAATGGCGCAGCGGTCGACCGGTGAGCGGCGTGAAGAGTACTAGGGAGTGTCCAGTTATAATACCGTACTCGCTTAATGGACTAGCGTTTCATTTGATGACAGAATCGTCGCACTTGTAATTATGTTTAATATATGGTGTTATCATTTCCAATGTCTCCGATGGTTGCAAGGATTGCGAGTCTGTGAATTTTTTATGATAAAATGAAAGTTGTTTTCCAAACTCAGTACCATAGTACAGATGGGAAACCGTTTATAACCGAATGGACACAAAATATACCCTTTGGATACTTCTAAATCTGCAGTGTGGCCAATTCCCGCATATCGTACGAGGTCTAATAGAAACCGGATCAGTATGAACGTCGGGACTGGCACGCTAGTCGCTTCTTAAAAATTACCAAATTCTCAGGTGGAATTCCCAACCAGTATTTCAACAATTTCAATTTAGAGAATCAATAAAACAATTGATTATGTAATATGTTGACACGCGACTATTAAAATGTGACTATATTTATGTAGAGGGGTTATATTAGACATAATTAACTGAAAAAACTGAACGATTCAAAACATTTTGTTAATTGGTTGCCTAATTAAGTATGAAACCAAATAAAATGCGGATGCATTTTATTGTTTTGTTGTAAATTTTATAACCTTTTAAGGCACAACTGAAACTTAAATATACAAGGTTGCAAGATTGTCTTTTTATGTCTATGAATGTAAATTAATATAAGTAATATTTTTATGAGCGTGATGCTTTTAGTCGTATAAAAAGTGGAGTAAAAATAAACATGATTATTGATTGATTTCATAGTCACGAAGTATATAATTATATTTTTACATACTTTTGCTTTTTCAGAAAAAAAAACTTTTAAGAGTAAACGTTTTAGAAGTAATTGAAAAATGTGCCAGCAAATACACTAAACAAACACATACAACAAAAAAACATATATTATTCCTGGAACGGCCTTTTCCATAACATTGAAATCTTTTTCACTTCGTTCCACGTTTTGAAAGTGCGTGAAATGAGGGCCAAGCTATACCCGATGTTGTGCCGCACCAGCGAGCTCAGCCTAAGGAATAAGCGAACCCAGGAATGTCATCCAATCCCAGTTGACATATGCAACATGGGCGATTGCTGCAAAGACGTATATGAAAAAGATCCAGGCCGTTGAAAATATCGCGCTAAGGATCGCGGTAGATGCCACCTGGTACCTGCGGACAACCGATATATACTGGGGCCTCGACTATATCCCAGTCCTAAAAGTCATCAGGAGGCGCGGAGTCAAGTTCTTCGCGCGCACCGAGACGCACAGCAACCCACTAACCCGGGAAGCCGTGTACTACGAGCCCGACGCGGCCAAAACTCCAACTGCTGGACCCAGGATGAGAGTAAGTTCTTCTTATGTTTCAGATTCCACCCAGACGAAGCGTAGAGGGCTACGAAGCGACTAAAAAACGACCCCCAGACCTCCCCTCGAAGCTGCGACCGCCGACTGCGGTCGCGGGCTCACTTCGAGTACCCTTCCCTTACCTTGCATAAAGCTAAAGAGCCAGTTGGCTCCTTTAGAGGTGCATCCCCGGCTACACAGCCACTCCGGACCTACCCCAAACCACCACCCTGGACGACAGCGGCACTTGCCGTCCCGGCCCGAGACAGACTACCCCTGGTGAGTTAGATATGCAGGCGAAGAAAGAAGACAAGACAGAAGAGCGCCAGAAGATCCCACCCAGCCTGCAGGGTAGAGCCAGCGCTGGAGGAGACCTCACGAATCGTCCACATCACCTATCACTTTTTGTGATCCGAGTTGGTGAAGGATGGGGTCAACCTTTACGAGGCAGTCCAGGCCTATAGCGATGGGGAGGTTAAAGAGCATTAATCCCGCTCGGCCCTAAACCATCCCAGGTCATGACCATGGTCAATGGATATTGGTGTATCCCCGATATAGTAGTATTATAATATACAAAGCATAACGTACCATTTTCTCGTTATCGTCGTTTGTATTTGTGTTATTTGTATGTTTCGGTTGAGCAATTTAGTAATCATATTATTTGTAGTGTGTTATTTGTCTGTGAGCAAATGTCAAAATTGCCAATACAAAATGGATGTCCTACGGTTGAACACCGTTGCGAGCTTGTAAAATTCGTTGACAGTGCTTATCGCTGATTGGTAGCCGATGATTACGTCACAATGCCATTTTTAGGTTTTTATTTTTCTGTGGAAAGTGTTCAGTTTTCGCAAAAACGATGAAATAGATATCAAAAATAATGTTTACGTTCTCTACGAAGATATCTTTTAAAAAATTAGTGGAAAGCCCCGAAGGATTTTTCTTACAACGCCACTGGATACGATTGATTAATATAACATTAATCACATATAGTTAAGCATTGTTAATTAGTCTTTTTTTATTGATTTATAAGATGTGGCGCCTTGTAATATATTCAGGAAGTGATTTTTAAAGCATTGGGTTGGTTACATATTCAGAATTACGTATTGACAGCATAAAATACATATAACTTTATCTTCGTTAATTGACAGTGCTACTAAAGTGTAATAATTTATAATTCTATAAAAACAGCCAAGAATTTTGTACGAAAAAGATACTGGCGTTTTGTTAAGCGGTGCCATCAGGAAAAAATGACTGAGGAATCAGAATTTGTTGTTTCTGGTTATGGTCTAACTAAAAAACAATATATAATTGTCATTAACACCACGATCAGTCTGTTAAATATACAGGGTGTTTCAGTTTTATCTTGAAAAATACGGAGTACGCAGTTACGGAGGAAATCGATATATTATGATGAAACCATGTGATAACAAAATAATACCTTCAAATAAAATTATATCTAGTTCGACTATTCGAGCTGAAATTTTTTTGTGGAAGTAAAGATTCATAGTGGCATCTGCCAAATAAAATTTGAAAACAATCGGTTTATTACTCTCAAAGATATAAATTAAAAAGGACATTTTTTTTTCAACTTTAACACCCTGTCTCTCGGAAACGGTACAGATTTGGAAATAAGTTTAAGTAGCAAAGTCCCTTTATTATTATCGGTTTTACATGATCCCGATCTTTTTTCAGATTAAAACCGGAACACCCTGTACTTTGTTGGATAAAAAAAACAACTGCAACAAATACAAAGAAAAATCAAAATTCAACATTTATTATTATACCAGTATAAAACTTGAATTTATTTAAGACTGACTATTCAACCTGCAGGTAAGTAATTGATACAAACTGCATTCCAGGTACGCTTAAAATTTGCTTCGTAATAGCAAAGTTTATCGAACTTTAACAACAAATAATATTTTTTTATTTTAAAAGATAGTAGTGCTTTCGTCGGCGGATTTGACGAATTGTTTTATATTAATAGCAAAAACCAACGATACTCGAAGTCGGTGATGCAATAAATACCTACTTGTCGACAAATTTATTGAATGACTTCCTTTCTTTCCTTTCTTACGAAACCGCAACTAAAAATAGAGTTAGTTTTTCGGAACGTTAATAGAAAACATATTTGCTTTCTGAACACACCCCCATTTTATTATTTTCAGATTGTACAGGGTGGTTCAAATTGGTACCTACGTTTTCGAGGGTTACCGAAAATCTATAATAGACAGAGTACCTCTGATGGACGAGATCTCTGCTCTTTTTTAAAACGAATAATAAAGGGGCCAAACCCACAGAAATTATAAAAAGTATAGAATGCTTTTATGGAGAGTGAAAATGGCCATCCTGTGGAGAAAAACGAGAAATTTTTGGCAAAATGATTTTTTGGGTCTACCCAAGGAATTTATATACATGGAACGATATATGGAAAACTGCGCGAGTATTCCAATTTTGAATCCACCATTTTGATGTCTGAAAATTTGTGGGAAATTTAACAATATTAACCTAGCCTCTAAAATTAGATAGCAGTAACAAATAAAAATCACAGACAGCAGCAAACAAAACTTTTCAGGCTAAGAAAAATTCTAAATAGGTATAAGAAATGTTCCATATTTTATAGTTTAATTACAATTATTTGTGAAAAATAAAATATATCGTCACCAAAATTTCTTGTAAAACTGATGAAGGTACAAAGGAAATATTCTGTGTACCTACCTACGTACCTTTTGTTCACATTATTTATGTAAAATACACCATTAGCCGTTTAGAAAAGTAAATAATTAAAATGCATTATGCATATAAAATTTAACTATCCTTTACCTTACTTTAACTATCCTAGCTTATCTTTTGTATTGTTTATGTTCGCAGTTTTCATAATTTACTATTATATTAGCTAGGAACTATGATTGCCTGTCTCTTAAGACTTTCAATTCTTGTTAAGTTTGACATTCAAAATCCGAATTTACCTGGAATAATTACGAAAGTCTAATACTCAAATATTGTCACTCAAAGTTTATAAATCAAAGGAGCACAATAATACACGCAAACAGAATCAAATCGAGAGAATCACAATAAAATAAACCAACAAGACGCCAAAAATACAAAACAAACACTATTTACCAAATTTACCACTGTTGCCGTGTTAGGAAGATTTGAACCATTGAATTTTTAGATTAAAAAGAAAAAGACACTAGAATTCTAGGGTCTTGGTCAGGTGTACCAATACAAAATGTAGAAGTTGGGAGCAGTGTGACATCAAAATGGCCGCTCCCATGTTTCCACACAAAATTGGATGCGCAGTCGTCTATAATCGTTCCATGTATATAAATTCCTTGGGTCTACCTTGAATCTGTGTCCCACTGTATTTTGTCACCTCACAAAGAAAACGTTACCCAACCTTTTGACTACCTTGTATGTTACGATTGCAAATCGGCCACGGGTATCATCCTCCGTCTGAATCTGCGGAAATGTTTATAATTGCTAATATATTTATATTTCCTTCCAAGCATGAAGGCAACCTGATAAAAATACAGAAATTTCGCAACGCGGTGTAGGTACTACAAAAGAACTGCTCAGAAGATGTAAAAACCACCAAATCCTGTTCTTTGATGATTATTGTCCAAGGACGAGGTCTAGTGCAGACATGTGGGTATGAATTACGACGTGGAAGTAGATCTCCCTGAGACCTTCAGATAAAAGAAAAAATTGAGTTGGAGACGTAAATTTATTTTACTTTGTTTTATTTTACGACTTCCCAACGGGATTAAATTCCATTTAAAGGAGTCCTTCAAGGGAACACCAGGATATTATAATAAATATAAATTAATACTAAATAATCCATAGACTACACACAGATATGTGTTCCTAAATATACAAATTATTAACAAATATAATATCAAACAACAAGTTGCAGTGGCTACTAATTTACAGGGTGAGTTCACGAAAAGTGCACTCTTCGTTTATCTGTCAAAGGATCGGTTTCCATGGAAAATCCAGAGACAGGTCGATTTTTATTTGAAAGGGGACATATTTTAATTGGCGATTCCAAAAATAAATGCGCCCTCTGCATGAAAATATTTGAACCTACTTAAAAGCTAATTTTTAGAGGCTTATTGGTGATATAATAATAAATAACACGTATTTGGGTTTGTTTAACGTAATAATTTAGTGGTGCTTGTGATTTTTTGGTATTACAAAGTTAAAAACGACGTGATTTAGTATTTGTACATCTTTATTTTTACATTTTAAAATGGCATTCAAAAGAAATCAGCACAACACACACTGCCGTGTTTATGGGTGTCATTCCACAAAAATGTGTTAATAGAAGTGTTTAAGATAGAAGATAGGTAGAAGTTTGGCCCTAGTATAAGAAACTGTTTCTCACTCATTTCTCCAAAAGGCATGTAACAATTTAATAACAGGGAACACGTTTATTTACACAACATAACCACTTTGTTGCAGTTTGTCTATATTTTTCTATTATTAGTCTTATAAAAGCAGAATATATTTTAATTTAAACATTATTTAACAAAAAACAAGCATTAATATGGTATCACCATACAGTTTACACGCTTATTTTAGTCCAAAATGTAAGTAAACAAAAACTAGGGTACCTGTTTCAACCCAAAAAATTCATATAATTAGCAATGAAGCACTTATGGGACGTTTGACTACTTTTACCACTCTTTTTATCCTTTATTTCACCCCAACGAGCACATGAAGTCACTATATTTATGGCAGTTGAATGCTAAATTGCTAGATGATGTGATATGAAATGCAAAATTTTTACTCGTCTTTCTACATATTGGTTTACAATTTGCAGCGCCCTCATCGGTAATTTGAATCGCCAATAGTATTGACATTTGTACAGGGAGCTCTAAAAAGGACAGGTTTACTACAACTTATATTTTCTAAATATAACACCTTGTATGTCTTTACAGATTTGGATATACCGTCATCTCGAGCTGCCACTTGTTAATTATGAATGTTAGCTTAAATGCTTTGCATCACAAATTAAGTTTTTGAGATTTCCCTGATGGGTAATACAATCTTGGGTAAACAATAGTGGGTCCAAGGTCGACCCTTGAGGAACACCTGACAAAACATTAAACTTCTCAGACACAAAACCCCTTTAAGATACGGATAGTTTACATACTTCTATGTGTTTTAAACTATTCAGTTCGTCTGGTTATTGACTAAATTCATAGTTAATCTGAAATGTATACCCCGTTATGGTTTTGAAAAGCATGTCGTTCTTTAGAGGACAGAGCTTAATTTTAAGGACAGTAGTAGTAGTAGTGGTCGGACCCTTTTTGCCCACCCCTGTCGTCCCCTACCTAACTCCGTCACCTCTTCCCTCGTCGAACCTTCCCGACCTTCTAAAGTAGGTCAGAATATTGGTCCATTCAAGGGAACTGACCTATTCCTCTTGCAGCTCCCCGGCCTCCCAGAACTGCTGAATATCTGCCGAAAGCCACACATTCTGCCAAGAAGTGGGAAGGCGTTTCGTCGCCCACCCCGCATTTTGGGCAGATAGGGCCTCCCTCAACACCCATCAATGATAGATGTCTTCTAAGCCTGCAGTGACTCGTTAAAACTCCCACCAACTGGTTTAGAGCCTTCCGGCTACGACTTAACAGCCAGGCCGTTTTGGTCTTGTTTAGCTCCACTATAAAGTTGCGAGCTTGTCTACAACTTCCACTCCTTCTCCAGTTTTTACTTAGTGTTTCATGAGCCCAATCATTAAGAGCCATGTTGACCTGCCTCCGTGTAATGCCTAAAATCGGTTCTGGTCCTTAGCTGGGTCCCTGAGATCCGAGTCGAGCCAGTTCATCGGCCCTTTCGTTCCCTGGGATTCCACTGTGGCCTGGCACCCATACCAATTTAACCTCTTTTCCTCTGGCCAGCTCCTCCAGGGTATCCCCGCACTCTTGGACAAGAGTGGATCTTGTCCTTGGAAATGCTAAAGCCTTTAAGGCCGCCTGACTGTCGGAGCAGAAATAAATATTTTGCTCCGTATAGTTCCTTACTTATTCCTTGTTTACTGCCATTAGGATAGCGAAGACTTCAGCCTGGAAGACAGCGTTAAGGACAGTAAAAACGTATTGGGAACTGGCCTAATTATTCTTTGGGAATTATAAATTTAATAATGCAACCCAAGGGACGTGCTACACAAAAATCCCTAAATTGCAGTAGACCAGTACGGTTTTTGATTAAAATGTTGCAATGTGTTTGGTCGATTGTGTTTTCAGTGCGACATCTATGTTTCTGTTGCCTAAGTTCACACTGAATACGCTTAATTCATCCTTTGACGACTTCATTCCTAAGGGAGTGCAAACGTGCCCTTAAGTCTAGATTATATATACTTTTTGGTTTGTCCTACATTCGCTTTCAAAAATGCCGTAATAATAATGAATAGTGGATACAAACATTGTAAGAGGAAAACATTCTTAGGCATTTCCGTTACATATTAAGTCATTAAGGATGATTTAGCTATATGTTTATTTTATGAAATTAACCACAAACTACATAATCCAGAGATATCTCACATTCTCGTAAATCACATCTAGTTAAAACATAGCCGTTGTTATATAACCCGCCGAAAGATCATCACCTGAGACCTACAAACAAGATATCCGTGTCGCAACCTTCTTTGCGGGTAAATCCGCGAGAGGGCGTTGAAGTATTTCACAAATGTCGAAAGAAAGTCGAAAGCTGCCCAGCTGACTCGATATTTATTTGTATATGAATGAATTTGCAGCGGCTTATTTTGTAATACACATTTAAAAAAGTTACATAAGCCCGTCGCTGCCACCGGCACAGTACACGCAGCAGTTCTGTACACGGTGGCCCAAAAAAAGTACTTACAATACGCGATTCATTTTAAGATCGTAGCGCCAAAACGGCAGTAACCTGCACTAACCTATGGCCACTGACACTGACGTTTGAAATTGTATTCATCAAAGATTTGTTGTCAAGAACTTTAAACCAGGTAAAAAGCTTGTAAAACTATTTTGAAAGGGGTAAGTAGTGATATAAAATTAAAATAGATTTCAATATTTTTGGAGCGTTCAATCTGAAAATGAAACTTAACCTCAAAATATGCCAAATTCTTTATTGGACATACGGCATACCTACCTTTATGGAAATAGTCATTCTTAGAGAAAGGTAAAGAGCACACACTCTACTCTGCGTTCTTTAGCTTCTTTATCCATACTTGTCTCCTGTAACCCTTTAATGCCCAACTTATAGTTTGCACTATAGCTCCAGATTTTCCCGCTTTCGGAAAAGTATGAAACTGATCTCGGGGTTTTTCTTTGTCCAAGAGGAACAATGACGCTCACAACAATAATGATTCATATCTAATCAAAGCAATTAACTAATATAACAACGGATATTTCAAAATTCACAATAGACGTATGTCTATACGCAAAACTGAACCAAAGACCCATGCGTTAGTTGTGCGTGCCGCCAGTAGGTAGCGTATTGCTTAGCAAGAATCGCCTATAATTGAAGTATATTTTTATAACGTGATCATGACATGATTTTACTAGAATAAGCTACCGATTTGTGTCTTAGAACCACGTGGTTACAAAAAATATCACAGTGGGCATGTAAACCGATGCACTGACTTTACTCGGCGACGGTAATCTTTTCGGGCCCCCCCTGTAGTTAGGACCGGGGCAAAAATAAACACCACACGTAACTAGACCTTAACAAGTAATTATCGTCGCATTATCCAATAAGTTCTAAACAAATTATCTAATACTTTCACTTCAAGAACAGCAACCGCAAGCTATTCAAGTAGAGGTTGGGAATGAGCGGGCAATATTTCATCCGCAGTGCCAATGAGGCGACGCGGCGCATTCATTTTTTTAATCGAGAGGTTATGCAATGAAAGGCAGAGATATTTCCTTAACATTTCTCTTGCGAATGTGGGTCGTTCTGAGGTCGTTCGTAGAAAGAGAATTTTAACTGAATCAGTGTAAGTTGTGTACAGCCAGGGCCGTCCTTGGCAAATCAAGGCCCCCACGGCGTGGCTGATAGCGCAGGACTAGGAAAAAACGGCTGTAAGGAGTTGTACTTATCCTCCATGAGAAAAAAAAGCAGAATTCCTTGAGCATAATTAAAACTTAAAAAATTTAAAAAATACATTGAATAAAAATAAATAAAATAAAGCATTTAAAAACAAAATGTGTTTCGAAAGTTTAGTCAAATTGATTATAAATAATATAGTGTCCAACTATAGGACACAATGATTGTGTCACATATAGGAACATGTTCAAAAACTACGGACGACGAATATCATCTAAAAAATTCTTCTAAAAAATGTATTAATCTAAAAAAGATATTTCTTTTCCTAATTTTTCCTAATTGTCTTTGAGGGGTATCTCGCTTCAGCAACCCTCCCAAGTATTACATGTTTCTAAAAAGCTTATAGTGACCGCAATTCAACTGGCGGAAAATATACAGGGTGTTCCGTTTAAAAAAAGTGTAAGTTTACCCTATACTCGGAAATTGACCCTTTCATCAGAAAAAAGTAAGCACGCTACTGGATGCTACGTAAAAAACTGTGCACAAGCCCGTTTTTGTTTTCCAAATTTGTTGTCAGGCATACCACGGATGCTTGAAAATGGCAAATTTTCAATTTCACCCTGTAACTCAGACAGTAAGAAGGCTGTGGAAGTTCTGCTTATGCCATCTGTCGTTTGTCAAAAAACTATCTCAATATCGCGAAAACCGCAACCCTGTATCTTTATTAATAAGCGAGATACCCCCTCCAAGACCACGAAAACTGGACACTCTGTACATAAGACGTAATTCACAACTGCTGATTCAAAACAACTCCGCAGTATTTTATTTTATTTACAAACTCAATCAATTCTTGTCCTATTTATTTGTAAACTGTAATTGCTATTAAGATATTTTTCACAATTCGCTTTAGTGCCAAGTACCATACATTTAGTAGTGGTGAGAAACACACCGTAGTGCCCTCTTGGGGTCTTTGCTACTATCTGTCTGACAATTATTGTCGAATTGACCCGTGGAGTAGTGGTTTTCGGCATCTCCTTCAAATACCATACATTTAGTTTTATCAGTGTTTTAACTTTATTTAAACACAGTCACGTATATAATTTATGTAGTTGTAAAAGGTGTATTGGTAATCCTAGTATCATAGCTCCTTATTTGTGGTTGAATTGATATAAATAAAATCATATAAAAAATAAAAACAACGCAAAAATATTAGTTCCACTGTAATTTTTATAACTAAAAATACCCAAAACGAGGTTAACGCCCGTAACAATCTCGTGAAAATCGTACGTTGAATATTAAATACAAATGTCTAAACTCCCTCTAATGGTGTCAAACAATTAAGACAGTTACCTTACTTCATTATTTAACATTTAAATTTAATTACGTTATACTACATAAATTTCCACCTGCATTATTGCATAAAGAATTTCGAAACTAGGGAGATGTAGAGGAAGAGAACACCGTAACTATTATATACAATGCAATAATCGTGTTCTGTGCCGGAATTCAGCATTCTGACCTATGTCATCGTGCTAGCGCACTCCTATTGGACAACTGTGTGTGAGGCAACCGTTATAGTTACGAACTGTGATCAGTCCATCATCATTATGCTGCACTGATGAGATTAAACCAGGTCGAAACTGGTAAGTGGCACTATAGTGCCATTTTCAGGTAAGATACGATCTTCGTCTTTCAAACAAAGACAAAGATATACCGTATGATCTGTAGGTAGGGCATGTTCAATTGTTCAGTTTCAAAGTTGGAGTTCGTCCAATCGTTACACACCCTGTATATATGCATTTTGTTAATTGCTTGAAACTGACAGCCACATTTACTTGTAAATAATTTTCCGTTGTCTGCACCCTTTTAACAAATCTGTTTTTTTTTCCTCAGCCGAATAGCCACCAAATAAAAAGCAGTTGGATGAACCGATTTTGGAAATTCCCCAATCTGACAGGTTCTGCGCTGTTATTGTAACACGGCTGGGAATTTTGTAATGGGCTTTAATGGACGTGGTAGTTTTTTCCATATATGGTCTATTAAACAGGTTGTTATTTTTTCGGCTCTGATTTTAAAGACATGGCTGTTTCTGTGACCTGTTTGAACCATCCGGAGTACCAGAATCAGTCTTGGCGATGCAGATTCTTTATAGTGGATTGACCATAATTTATCGACTCAATTATTGACCGTATAATTATGGGAAAATAACAGATTTGCAAAACGAACAAGTTGATTTACTTTTAAAACTAATCTGTGTTGTACAGGGTGTCCCGAAATTAGTGTACAATATTTTACCAGTGTGTTGTGGGGTTAAAAAGAGGACTTTTTCTTCATATATCGAAAATAGCTTCTTTAAAATTTGAAAATCGATTTTATATCAAAGCAGTTGTTCAACAAGAGGACCTCTTTTACGTAAAAAACTCTAAAATTTCATAATTTTAATGCTAAAATCAGGGAAAAGTTACACACAAAAAGAATTACTACATCTCGTGTTACTAAATAACGTACTAAATTAAGCGATTTTGCTCGAAAACGATGCTACCCTATCGGTATGAACCCAGTGTAGGTACCTTTTTTTTTAGTAAAAAATATTGCAATTTCATGTTTCCTAATCAAAAGTTGAAAAATGCAAGGGGCAAAAATGTTGGGGTAATATTTACCCCACTCCCCCCGCCCCCGTATGGAACGTATGTATGTGATACAAATTTTGAAATTTTAATTACAGCAACGGATGCAGCATATAAGACTTAGGCAGGATACCAAATTTGATAAATTTATCTAAACTAGTTTCGGAGTTATTTAGAAAAGATCTGCACTAGGACGCCGTCTTAAGAACCATTTTTTCGATCCATGTTTATATGAAGAAGGAGTCTTATTTTTGACCATAGAACACACTGGTAACATATTACAGCAATTTCGAGACACCCTGTATATTTTGCCAATATAAATAAACTGTATATTTGATAAAATAAGCTACTTTGTTTAAAATAGTGTTTTGAAAGTTTTGAAAAACCTCTTAGAAATATCTATGACTTACTTATAGAGAATTATTTTGGGAACATGACTTTTTTTGAAAAATTAAAAAGTATAAAAGGACAATTATGTGTACCAAACACTTCCTCATATGTAGGATGCTACTGAACGTTGAGAATAAAACAGCTTGGTTGATAACGATCCAATGTAACTTCTGTTTTACAAGAAGTATGTCATAATATATACATATTTTTTTTATGAATTCAGCAAATGCGGAAAAAGTTTGGTTACATGACAAATCTTCAAAAATATATCTCGAAAAACTGATAAGATAATAAAATACAATATATTTCTGGTTCTACTAGAAATACATTAATATACTTTGTTCCTAATAACACTCTGTAAATGTACAGAGAATATTATAGGAAACACAGAATAGATTTTGTAATTATCATTATTAGATAATATATCATAGACTGCTACTCTTGTTTTATTAATAAATTATATATCTTAGGTTTAATTAATTAATAACAAACAAAACAAAATTATTAAATAGCACACTTAAATAATAAAATGTTTAAAAAATAATATGCTGCGAATTGAGCATCATTTAATAAAAAAAAATAAAGTTCATACCTAATTCTACTGTTTGGATGTCATCTTCAAAAAAAAATCCGAAAAACGAACACAAAAATAAAGAAATCCACACTATACACACCACCACACTGTACAAAAAAGGTCCAGAACACAAACCACACTACTTAATTAATTATACAATTCAAATACTGGCAGTACTTTGATCCTTATCGACAAAAAATTCATCTATAAATTTGAAATAAAAATCCAGCCACTTAACTAAGTTAACAACAAAAAAATGCGCACCTGGTGAAACCAGCGTGTCAAAATACTTTATCTGTACTGTCGAGGATGGGAGGTAAAAGTCTCACGAGTCGAAAACAGTACCATCGTCCTTGTTCAGGACAATTTCAGGAGTATAGTTACCGCTAGGAAATCGAGTCACCACTGGAGCATCCATATTACTTTGCTGGCTGGTACTATCACTCCATTAGTACCTACGAGGTGGGGATTGATAGTAGAAGACCGCTTGTGTGGGTTTACTGGGTCCGTTGCCGATATAAGGGGAATTTTTTGAAAACTGATCGCTACGGGGTGGCTGAAAAAATACGGAAACATTTTTCGGTTATATATTTTTTTGGAAAACCAAACTGTAGCCAAAAAAGCGCTGTTAATTTCTTCATATACAGGATGACTAAAAATATTTGGAAAATTGCTTATTTGTGGTGCATTTTTATGATTCATTTGTAGTATTTTTTTGGATTACACCGTCTGTAAAATAATAAAAAAACAGAAAACCGGAAGTATTCAAATTAAATTCAATTATTTATTGTTATTCTTATTATTTATTAATATAGTTTTGTCTTTTATGACTTGTCAATGTCGTTCATTCAATGTTACTATATCATCGATCAATATTTATATATTTATGAACCTCAAAAACAAGAAAAAAATTAACATTGTAGATTTATTAAAAATATAATACTTTCCTCCGGTTAAAAATTTGTCGTCCAAAGCCCATGGAATGTTTTGCGGAGATAAGGATAATTACGAATTAACAAAAAAAATATTTTAGACTAATTTGGAGACTTCTGAGAAAGAACTATTTAAAAAATATCGATCGAAATTACGAAAATAAACCTGCATCGAAAATAAAAGACCTTGGTACTGCCCTGTCTGTCTTGTACAACAGTGAAAGGCGGTATTTTGGCCACAAGAAAAATCTAATTTGACAAACCTACCTACAAGAAAGAAGACGAAAGTATTACTATATTTTTGATATTTGCACAAATGATTTGAAGCATACTAAATTAATAAAAGTAAATGGTACAATTATAATAACACGCGATACGTGCTTAAAAATTCAATACATTCTTTGAAACTGCACACTGATAAGAAAAATAAAAACAAAGTTAAAAAAAATAACACTAACCAGTTTTATATATTTCGTTATATAGGAATTAAGCGAAAAAGTTAACAAAGAGATAAATTATTAATGAAATTATCAAATATTATGGTTCAATAAATGGTTTTTTAATTGTTTTCATTACCTATAACCTTATCATCTGTGCAAATTCGGCCTAGCAGAAGATGCTGAGTGCCGCTTGTGCATAGAAGATGATGAAACGGCAGAACATATATTGTGCACCTGCCTCGTTGGGGAAAGGATCAGGTACTCATTATTTGGCAAAGGACAACTTCGGCCAGAGGATCTGAATAAATTCTCACCCAATAAGGTAATCAACTACATTAAGAAGCTGGACCTGTTGGGTGAAATATAAGTAGGTGTGAGCCACAATAGACCACATGGTCGCGGTGGAGGGTCTGGTTTTCGGCCCACACACTTTTGAACCTAACCTTAACCTACCTATAACCTAGGTATGCAAAGGAATAACCTTATTACTTTTAGGATATGTCGAAAACAACTACTTTGCGTGCAATATACACCCCCCAACATTGAATTACAACAGCATATCTTCATATAACCTCAACTTTAATACATTTTTCTTTTTATTAGTGTTATCTACATCTTATACGTAATGAAATATAAAACAAGAATCTATACATGACATTAAAAATAATTATTTTTGGTCTGTTGATGCCAAATTGGTTAGCGAAACGTGCCTCGAGTGCAGTATAGTGTTTTGATGTCATATGGAAGACTACGTCAGTGATATTTTTAACGAAGTCTTTTCAGTCTCTGAAAACTGCAATACCTAGAAGAAAAATAGTTTTATGAAACACGTAAACACACCATTCCCATTTAAAAACATAACTTTTCTAAATATTTTACGTAATACATTGTTCTAACGTAACATCTTACGTTTTCCTCAAAGGTTAGGTAATGTAGGCGGTGACACGGGTTATTGGAGACGCCCTGTAGGTCGAGGATGTGCAAACAGATGGACTTGCTTCCTCTACCGGTTCCAGTACGTCAATACACTTAACTAATTGTCATTAGCCGTTCAAAGATATCATTAGGAAATTCACCATACGTACAAACAAGTACGGGTACGCCTGGTTTTAGTAAAGTGTAGTTTGGTAAACACGGAAAATTTCGTGTTGCGGCGACAATGTTCCAGGAAAATCGAAAGGAAAATACGTGTTTTTGTTATTTATCTTCAATTTACTAAAGGACATATCTTCTAACAGTGCCATTACCTTCTAGGTATATTTTTGAAAATAGATTGTTCAGTTGCCAGATTTTAAGCCAGTGTATTTTTCTATAGCGCCTTCTAATGACGATGCCCTTCAGAGCAAATTATTTAAATTACATAAGATAAGAAGAAAAATTGTGTTTCATGTGAATTTTTCTTAAACAATGCGAAAAAGTCAATAATAACAAACATTTCTCGCTTTGGACATATTTGCATAATAGTTTCAGTAAGTTACTGCTAGATGACACCGCCGTCAAAAAATAACTAAATTATTTAGAAATATTTTGTGTTTAATGCGTTACTGTAGAGAACAGAGCTTGATTGTTTTAAGGACAGTAAAAACGTATTGGAAACTGGCCTAATTATTCTTTGGCAATTATAAATTTAATGAGACACACTAGCTGTTTCATATTGGCGATTCAAATTATCGATGAGGGCGCTGCAAATTGTAAACAAATATGGATGAAGACGAATAAAAATTTTGCATTTCATATCACATCATCTAGCAATTTAGCATTCAGCTGCCATAAATATAGTTACTTCATGTATTAGTTAGGGTGAAATAAAGGATAAAGGAGTGGTAAAAGTAGTCAAATGTCCCATAAGTGCTTCATTGCTAATTATATGAATTTTTTGGGTTAAAACAGGTACCCTAGTTTTTGTTTACTTACATTTTGGACTAAAATAAGTGTGATAAACTGTATGGTGATACCACATTAGTGCTTGTTTTTTGTTAAATAATGTTTAAATTAAAATATATTCTACTTTTATAAGACTAATGATAGAAACGTATAGACAAACTGCAACAAAGCGGTTATGTTGTGTAAATAAACGTATTCTCTGTTATTAAATTGTTACATGCCTTTTGGAGAAGTGAATGAGAAACAGTTTCTTATACTAGGGCCAAACATCTACCTATCTTCAATCTTAAACACTTCTATTGACGCATTTTGTGGAATGACACCCATAAACACGGCAGTTTGTGTTGTGCTGATTTCTTTTGAATGCCATTTTAAAACGTAAAAATAAAGATGTACAAATATTAACCACATCGCGTCGTTTTTAACTTTGTAATACCAAAAGATCACAAGCACCACTAAGTTATTACGTTAAACAAACCCAAATACTTGTTATTTATCATTATATCAGCAATAAGCCTCCAAAAATTACTTTTTTAAAAGGTTTAAATATTTTCATGCAGAGGGCGCCTTCATTTTTGGAATCGCCAATAAGGCTACTAAATTTCTGACGTGCAACATGAAAATCCCTAAATTGAAGTCGCCCAGTACGGTTTTTGTTTAAAATGTTACAATTTCTTTGGCCGATTGTATTTTCAGTGCGACCTCTATGTTTCGGTTGTCTAAGTTCACATTGAATACGTTTAATTCATGTTTTGACTGCCTCATCGTCAAGGGATGCAATCGCTCCCTTACGACTACACACCTCAGACGTAACCACCTCACCTTATATTGTTTTTCAAGTTCTGCAGATGCTCAAACTATTATTTACTATATATATTCAAAAAATCACGGTACTATTTCCCTGCCAAGATGCTCTGTATGTACAAGAATTCAACTCTCACGAAGTGATTTACGTCCCTTACATAACTTTCCGTGCCTCCACAATTTTTACACTAATTAAAAAAATACCGGGCAGAAATGAACTCATTAATTAATATCAGTAATAAATTCAAATTTCATTAGACGTGTTACGACTTCAATTCTAATTACGGCAAAAAGCACAGAAGTGTATCTGCATCGGTTGCAAAATACTTTTTACGCCTAGCAATCGGATTCGATAATTGGGAAATCGGACGAAGATCGCATGTTGCAATACGTTAAGTAGGTATTACATGAAAATTAAGGCCTGGTAAAGATTTATCGCTGGCCGGTTTTTGGTTGCGAAGAAGATCGATACATCTTAACATCACGTTGAGAAAGGTATCGTAAAATGTCTCGTCGGCCCAGATCTTGCACAACCAATTAATAAGCGTCTTACAAGTCCTCCTGGATTAGGTGATGTGAATACGTCACTTTCAGAGACTAATCACTTTCTTTACCGCAAAATACGAATCGTGATTCCTTTGTATATTTGAAAATAAGCTCTACAGTAAAGACCAGAATTAAGCAAAGTGGAATGACCTCGCCGATCTGGTAAAATGCGGTGATGCATGGGCGTGCGTGTTCTGTTTTACCATTGGGCACATTTCAGTTAATATATACTCGTATACTATTCTATAGAATACTTCTCGTATATGCACTTCCACTTTTTGAACTAACACAAATAAGTATAAACACTGACGCAAAGAATAAATACACTGATAATTTTACCACAAATTTTTACCGTTAAGAAACGCGCGCGAAACAACCCAACATCACGCCACTGTTTCCCTACTACCTCGAGCGCAGTCGCTTGTTGGTTCCTGATTCGACCAATCAACGTCGTTGAGGCTCAGAGAAAAGAAAGCGTAAATGCAAGAATATGTATGTTAAATAAGGATGAACAGCTTGTCGTCAACTTTACGACTTTCCCAACTTTCGAAGTTGCCACATATTCGGAAATTCCTTGATATTATTAAGTAATAAACAAATTAAACATTGTGTTTGCTTTAATAAAGTACAATAGAGATAAGGGACGTTAAAGACAAGTAACAAAATGGGTAAATAAGGTAATTAATACGTTTCCTGTTTTAAATAAGAATACTTTAGTATTCTCAACCCACGACTTCTGGGTTGAGCGATCGAGACTCTAAGCCCTGAGACACCGTACCGTATGTTAAATTATATGGAAAATAACACCTACTAATTATAACTGGGCACTTAACCTGACAATATAACATAATAAAGAATTGCATTATCATCTCTGCAATACTGTAATGTTTATGAATATGCTTACGTGATTTACTGGATAAAAAATGCATAAAATGAACGTACGTAACTTTAATTTTATGCTTTTTCTGTAATATTTCTTGGTCAAGACTGATTATATAATAAATATACCACTTACGGAATGAAAACATTACACAAGTCACAAGTTTATCCCATACACAAGGTGGTTTTTTTTATTCCGCGTTTGGACATAATAACGATAGAGAAACTGTATTTTTAGTTCAAAGTTCCTCTTCCTCAAAGACATGCAAAGCGTTTCTGAAGAAAAGCGATGCAGTAGGAAACTAAGAAATTTAATAAATGGATAAAAGGGTTCAAAACAAAAAATGAATTAATAAGTTTAATAAAGGTATGCAATAAACAAAATTATTTTTATTTCAATGGAAAATATTACAAACAAAAAAACCGGGTTATCCATGGGTAGTCCTATTTCTCCTTTGCTAGCGGAAATTTTTATGAACCATTTCGAAAACACACTGTTCAATAGTGACAATAATTTAAAATCACATGTTCACTTTTGGGCTCGATATGTAGATGACATTGTTTGTATTTGGACTGATACTGAAAGAAATTTGAGCGTCTTTCCCAATTTTTTAAATTCGCTTAACGATAATATTCAGCTTACAATGGAAAAGGAGGAAAACAATCAATTAAACTACTTGGATATAACAAGAAGAAAGGTAGAAAATAAATTAAAATTCTCGGTTTATAGAAAACCAACAACTTCCGACGCAATTATACCAGCAAGTTCGCAGCAGTCCTGGCAAATAAAAAAGTCTGTTTTCCATAGTTTAATACATAGGCTTTTAATGTTTCCGCTAGATAAAGCAGATTTGGAAAAAGAATTAAGAACAATCAAACAAATTGCAAGAAACAACGGATATAAAGAAAAACTAATAGATAACATGCTAAAAAACAAAAGGAGGAAATTAATTCGTCGGGAGTTTTACAATATTCGGGAAAAAGAAGCCACTTATAGTTATATTAATCACGTCCCAGGTTATAGTGAAAAAATAGCTCGCAGAATAGAACGAAACGGGGGTAAAACGATTAGTGTCAACAAGCGTACTATTGGGAGGATTTTGATAAACAACAAAGAAAGGGTTAATAAATTAAAACAATCAGGGGTATGCCAAATTAACTGCGCGTATTGTAATGCCGTGTATGTGGGTCAAACCGGTAGAAGTATTGAAACTAGAGTAAAAGAACATAAAAAATTCATATTAAATAACGCAAAAATCAGGATTTTCGACGCATTGTATAGAAAACAATCATTTTGTAGATCAGAAAAATGTAAAGGTACTGCAACGCGAAAAGAAAGGAAAGGGCTTAGATCTGTTAGAGCAATTAGAAATTAAAAAAATATTTAATTATAAATCCTTGTACTACGAACGATCAGATAGATTTTACAGTGTCGCCCTTCTTAGAAAAGGTACTTAAAACTCGGGTTTTACCAGATGGTAGGATCAATCGGGGGTAGGTGCTCGTAAACAAATAAATAACGATAACGCGCTTGGAAACGTTTATTAATAGACATTTACTCTATTGAAAAAGGCCTAACAAGCCGAAATGCTAGTATATATAGAGTGTTTTCTATATATTTCTTGGAACATCCAAATGAGATCAATGTTTTTTTCAAAACAATTATTTTCACGATATTTCATAAAACCATCCGCTACGAGTATTCACTTTATTTATTTTTTAGTTTAAACATACCTACTTTCAACACAAGAACCATCACCAACATCCTGTATTGGTTTCTATTGAATTAAAAACTTGTCAAAGCCCGCTACGTATACCACTTAGACACCAGTAAATAATACAATTATACTAATTTTAGAAGCCATTAACTTGTCATGTAAATAACAAAATGATATTGCGTAGATAATTAATATATAATAATAATATTATTCCTCATTTACACTTAACTTTTAAACGCTTTGTGTTCTTATTGCGAATAAAAAGTAACCATTAGCGTAATTACATGTAATTGAGAATTTTACTGCTATGTACAGGGCGAATAAACCAACTGTATACGCTGCGCGACATTTTATTTAAACGCCAGTCACTCGCTAAAGGAGACCGTACACTTCATGCGAGTATCTTTCGTACTTGGCTGGTCCAATGCATAGAAATTATAGAAAACTATAGAATGGGCAAAATCCATTATATAACACATACAAAAATAGCCACTCTATGCAGGACACGAGGAAACGTAACTTTAGGGAATTTTTTGGGAATTTTTATACCACGCCGTGAATTACAACCCAGTAAGTATTGGTAGTGCTATGGTAGTGGGAGTTTATCAGGTTAATTGTTTGTGTATTCGCCTTAAGAGTCCATTCACTGGTCCGAAATAAGCCCAAAATCAGCATTCGTCTCGTGTCTAATTATAAAAAAACTATAAAAGATAGCGACTTTTAGTAAAAAATTATTGAAAGATAAGACTTTAATCTAAATCCCTATAGTAGTAATTTTTGGTAGTTCTTTTTATTTTTAAAATTCCAGGCAAACAATCTTGTACTAAAATAGCGTATTTTCAAAAATTATTTTCTCTAAAATACATGTATAAAACAAAAATTTGCTACTATAGGGATCTAGTTTATCTTTTGATCTTTCCGGTGATATATAATTTATAACAATAAAAAGAAATTTTGTTGCAATTATAAGGCAAATCCGGTACCCATGCAATGAGGGCTAACTTTGTTTCATGTGCCTTTTTACTTCGGCTTTACGTGCACCTCCGAAATCTAAATAATTCGGTAGTGGAAATATGTAAGTCTTCACCCATCGGCTACCCAACCTCTCAACCCGACCCCGAATTCATGTCTGTCAAGTCTACAGTGAATGGACCCTTGAGTTAAGCTATTTTGAAGGTGAATTTTGTTTATTAAGGCATATAGAAGTTATGGAACTTTCTCACACTATTGGACCATGCTGTATATGCTACAGTGTGTTGCAAACATTGTTTTTCTGCAATTGCGTGTTTTTACGAATTTGTATAATGATTCAAAACAAATATTTATGCAGTAAAATGTACCGATAACAATATTTAAAAAATCGGAAATAAAAAATTGTTTCTTTGACCTTTGCCCAGGTATCGACACTGCGTAGTAAAAGCGATCAAATGCGCACTCAAATTATATATACCTACCTTAGTAAACAATACTTAGAACTGCATGAGAAAATATATCCAAAAAATTGTCAACCGATTAGTAACAAGGATCATCTGCATATTATACGTAATATTTAAATTGAGGAAGTAATACAATATGTTTATTTTTTTATTACCTTGGGTATTTTACAGTATAAAAAACAATTTAAAAAATCTAAAAATACTTATTTCAGCACAAAGAGCAGTGCACTTAAAATAGTAAATAACACGATGTAAGACTAGCGATTGTTATCTTTCCCTTCTAGTGACTTCGTATTCAGTTTGTTCAGAAAGTATATAGCTCATGGAGTACAATCTGACGAGTTAGTATGCGAAATTCATCAGAAGATTATACCTGCCGAGTGAGTTTTATTGTATGTTCCATACATGGGCGTGCGGAATTAGAGTTTTTACATTTTATCCAATTTCTTGGGGCCTAGACAATATTAACATGCCGCACCATCTCACACATAAGTTTCTGATTTTCACTTATAATTGCACAAGAGGTTTGTATTTTACCGGATAAATTTGGATTGTTTAATGAGAAACTGTTGCCAAGCAATTAGACGAGAAAAACTGTCAACTATTAAAAACGCGACACCGAAGGTGGAGCGTTTTTAGGTTGACAGTTTTTCGAGTCAAATTGCTAAAGGAAACAGTTTAGAATTTAAACAATACAAATTTATCCGGTATCAATACAAACATCGAGTGTAATTCGGCAGGACAATTTAATGAATAAGAAATTTAGAAACATATGAATGCAAACTTTATTTATGAAACACTAAAAATAAACACATTTTTATTTCAGCATCACCGAATCGATTCATTGTTAGTGTTTAATAATTATTCAATAACTTGTTGACAGAAATGTCAAACTATTTATTTTGGCAGCGGACACCGCGATAATTGATTAAAAAATGAATAAGTGAAAATACCACTAGTGCAATTGTCGCTGTAAAAGTTGCAGGTAACTTTTGTCGCTGTCAAAGTGACAATTGCACTGTGGCATATGCGATTTTTTATATATGAATTAAATTGTCATTATTATTATTATTACTATTGTTGTTATTATTATAAAATTTATGACGATTACGATTTATAATCTAAAGAATGAAAAATATGATATTTTATAGGATTAATAATTGAAACTTGACAAAATAATTACATTTTATTACGTTCTGATTTATTGCAATGCGATATTTGCATATGAACAGTTACACCAGCTCAAATTTAAACGATAGAGCATCATTTTTAAACCCAGAAAAACCCCGACTTTTATAGTTCGGGGCAATAAAACGAACTGAGACAAAATTAGTAAGCTTCTTTTTCAGGAAACGAATTCCTATTCAAATTTGCATTCGTCTCGTATGAATAATTTTAATCCGAATATTAAAATATTTTCGGCAGGGCCAACGTGATGGTGAGACACGCATGTTTATGGGTGCGGAGGTCAAGTTTTGCGGAAAACCAGCGTGTTTTCGGACAAACCTGCCATTTGGGAAGATCCTTGGGAATCGGAGAAAAAATCCTTATAAGTCAGCTAGCCGTAAACTATCGGCTAACGAGTTCTATTTCCTACTGTTAGTCAGTAACGGTTCTTACTGTGACAGTGATCTGTTATAACTTATTGAGGTAAACATTTTCGCAGGATATAATGTCGAGATGGACACGTAATTTGTACGTTAAAAATATGAAACAATCATCAAGTTGTACCGAGTATGTACTGTACTGTGTGTCCCAAAATTATAGAACAAATTTCATATTTTTTCCGGTTGAAATTAAAAATAAAACGCTAGAACAGGTCAGTTAGCTGTCAATCAGTCAATCGTGTAAAAAGAAATGAAATGAAAGCAAAGTTATTTGTAGTTCTTTTTATTTTAATACAGCATATGTTCAAAGCGGCCCCCATTGTGCATTGCGCACAATGCTCGAAATTCGGTGTTCGGATTCATCAATTATTTTGAATAATATCTGGTGTTCCGTTTCGAATTTCTACAACCCCACAAAATAGCTACAAATTAAATTCTCGGTATTATATTCAATGGGGTGTTTTCCTATTTTTTTTTACATCGGGAATGGAAACTAGTTGAAAAAAGAAGAGATACGTATTTCTGGAATTTTAATATTGGGTTCATTTAAGTCCATAAATTATTTTTTATTGTGCGCGATATCTATGTGACGTCACTAAGCAAAAATTCAAAATTTGCGCCATTTTTTAGTGATTTCTAGGATATTTTCATTTGTGTGGTTGGTGTCACTGCGTGACAACTTTACTTTTGTTTATGTTTGAATTGTTTGGTTAGGGTGTTTGGTTTTTAGTTTATATTTTTACCTGTGAATTGTTGTCTCTGCCTGTGACTGATTACAAGTGTATTAATTAGTAATAGAAAAACATCGTAATTTGTAAAGGTAATTTTTGAATATATTTAATCGACTTTGCAGTTATACTGTTAAGTTAAATACTAACCTTACAATTTTCATCCCTTTTATTTCTGAAAGGATCTATAGGATCATAAAAGGATCTATAACCGGTAAATTGTCGGACTTAGCCTCTACAAAACCTTGCTCCATGTTTAATAAAAGTTTACTTCACAAGAAAACGACAATACAACACGTCAAGTTGTCAAGCCACACACAAACAGGAAATTGCAAATGTCAATTATCGAAATGTCGACTGTCGTTTGTCGTCGTTATAAATTGAAACTAGCCACATATTATCAGTGTGGCCTCTTTATATAGATACATATTCCCTAGTTTTCGCTTATTGACGTCGCGAATATAGAATAAAATTTCAAAATTGAATTAAAAATTTTCTACCGATTCAATCTTAATAATTTTTATCATAATAAATATATTTTATAAAAATACAGGTTCCCACTTTCGTTTCGATTGAAGGAAAATACCCCATTGCAATGTTCACATTCTCTAAATAGTAAACGCAGTATAAAAATAAAATGTTCAGTGCAAATATCACATTTGTATAAAAATAAAACAATTAAAAAACAAATAAGATTCTGTAATATGTAACAAAATAAAAATAAATTTGGTAGTACCAAAGTAGGTACCAGGAACGTAAATTTAATTAAATTAATCAATTAATTTATAGGTAGCGTCGGTATGAAGGTGTCTAGCATTAATAGACAACTTTAACAAAGTTTTGGAAGACATAAAGAATCGAAAGGAAGGAGTTTCTTCATAAAATACTTGAAACGATAATATGAAAACCTCATCGTCATCTTCAGGTACCCGTGAGTTATCGATACAAAATTTCTCCAGTTCTCCAAGACTTATCGAACTGGCGTGAAGGTAATATTGACGTAGTTTTCCACATAACACCAAAACACTATACTGTACGATCATCAGTTTTAATCAACTCCAGATGATGTCAACATGTTTGGAGAAACGCGCGTCGAGTGCAGTATAGTGTTTTGCTGTTATGTGGAAAACTACGTTAGTATCATATAAAATTACTTCATTATTCGTTGAGGGATAATGCAAATATACACCAACTTCACACTTTTGACCTCAATATTTGACTCTGTTGCATCTAAATACTTCTTTGATATTACCTTCAGTTCAGTGTCTGTATTCTTGTAATGAAGGCCACATGCAGAGATTTTCCTCTTTCACTGCTGCTAATGCAGAGGTTTTATCATTAAAAACTTGCTTGTTTTTCTCACTCTATATCAACCGCACATATGACGTTACAGGCCGAGCGTGAGCCACTGTGTAAGTGTCTGGGTACCGAACGGTACCTGAGGCGGGCGAGGGGGGGCGGAATAGGCAGCACGGCGCGTGGTCGAGAGTGGACTAGTTCTATAAACTTTTGTTATACTTTAGCTACAAATGTTGTAAGAACTATAGCTATTTTATACAGTGAGGACATAAAGTCCGTCCTCCCCCCCCTCTAATTTTTGAGCCACTGGGTAGATTGTGATGAAATTTGGAACGATAATATATGACTAAATTCTGCATTTTTTGACACATCAATGACAGCTCTGAATGTCAAAGTGACAGCTGGGCGCGCAATAGGAACATTTTTTTAAATGGAAATGGGGGTCGAGTAATAACTCATTTTGAAGCTATTTTTATGCTCAAAACATCTCTCAATTTTGAGAACATTTGGTTCAGTAATTTTTAAATAAAAACCAGTAATATCGATTTCTGTTATATCAACTTTTTACATACATATTACAAATTATTGTAAATTATTCAAAGCAAAACAAAAATTAAAAGTAAACAAATAACAATAAACCATCCCTAACCTAAAATAACCTAAATTAAAAAAATATGAAATAATTTAAATTAAACGTAGAAGCAAAAACAAATGTAGAAAACACGTGTTACTTCAAAAGATGTTGAAAATGACCACCATGAACCTCCTGACCAATAAATGTTCCATGGGTAAGTTCTATTTATAAAGATTATGTGGTAAAAAGATTATGTTATAAACTGATATTACTGGTGTTTACTTGGAAATTACTGAACCAAATATTCTCAAAATTGGGGGATGTTTTGAGCATAAAAAAAGGGTCCTATTGCGCGCCCAGCTGTCACTTTGACATTCAGAGCTGTCATTGATGTGTCAAAAAATGCAGAATTCAGTCATATATTACCGTTCCAAATTTCATCACAATATACCCAGCGGTTCAAAAATTAGAGGGGAGGGGACGGACTTTATGTCCTCATCGTATAAAGTAAACAATGAACAGCCCAACGTTTTTAATTATAATTACTAATAATTTCCCTCAGTGTATATTACTGTTAATAAATAACATATTCGACTGTCACAAATGTGGGTAACTACAAAATATTAATTAATATTAATAAGATAATTAATGTGGAATATATTTCTCGTTCCAGAGCTAGAATTTGTTTATCAATGACAAGTTGCTTCGTTAGTATGTGACTCTCAGAATTGCTACGGTCTACGCTACGGTAGAAGAAGCCTTCGGCGGTCTGATTTCGTGTATCCCAATCTGTTGGCAGCCGACATAATATAATTTATCTCAGCACGCGAGAATATCAACATTATTTGAATAACAAATGAGTGTGGAACCGAACGTGTAAAATTTTAATTAATGCAGGTAAACAATGACTAGAGTACTATCAATTGGGGATTCCAAAATGGATGATATTTAAAAGATAATATTGGAGCGAGGGGCGAATCACTGGGTTATTTTAGTGTACAAACAGGGGGAATTTTGAGGAAAAATTGAGGAATTTTGGGGAATTTCAAGGAATTGCAGGGAATTTCGGGGTATTTTGGGGAATTTCAGGGTATTCCGGGAAATTTTTTGGCTATTTTGGGGAATTTCAATCGTATATGGATAATTTTTCTTAAAATCTCTACAGTCTTTCTTTTGGGTTCAGAACCTTTTGAGCTAAAACGGGTTGATTTATTGGATATAAATAAAAAATATAACGATATACGAAACCTCGCAACAAACAATTTATACATTTGTTATACTATATGGTATTGTCTTTTAAAAGAATATATCTTGAGTTTATTTTATTCTTACTCAAACTGTACCTATCTGTCTTAACTGAAATAAAAGAAAAGACTTTTTAAATACTTTTCTTTATTTTTGAAACTTATGTAATGCTGTAATATCTTTTAAAGGAATGTCTTACGTTTACTTTATTGTTAAGCTGTACCCTCAACTCCTAAAAGAAAAGACTGACTGTAATATAAGAAAATACTTGTTAAATGTGTTTGTTATGTTATTATTTTGTTTTAAATTTGCAATTTATCCATTAAAATGTTACTTTATTCATAAGAATATCTTTTACAAAAAATGTTTTCTTCATTCCCGTAATTTGTTATATCGGGGAATTGCGGACGATTTTGGGGAATTTCGGGGAATTGCTGACAATTTAGTATATCCAGGGAATTTCAAACGTTTGGGGGTATTTCAGGGAATTTTTGGGGAATTTCGGGGATTTTTCCCTGCCAGGGGAATTTCATTGCACAAATTTTTTTAGTGAATTACCCCTAGTTTTGGAGGCTTATTGCTGATATGAGAAATAACACGTATTTGGGTTTGTTTAACGTAATAATTTAGTGGTGCTTGTGACTTTACTTTATACATCTTTATTTTTACATTTTAATGTCATTCAAAACCAACCAGTACAACACAAACTGCTATGTTTATAGATGCCATTCCACAAAATGTGTTAATAGAAGTGTTTACGGTAGAAGTTTGGCTCTAGTATAAGGAACTGTTTCTCATTCATTTCTCCAAAAGGCATGTAACAATTTAATAACAGAGAATAGTTTTATTTACACAACATAACCACTTTGTTGCTGTTTGTCTATACTTTTCTATATTAGTCTTATAAAAGCAGAATATATTTTAATTTAAACATTATTTAACAAAAAACAAGCACTAATATGGTATCACCATACAGTTTATCACACTTATTTTAGCCCAAAATGTAAGTAAACAAAAACTAGGGCAGCTGTTTCAACCCAAAAAATTCATATAATTAGCAATGAAGCAATTATGGGACCTTTGACTGCTTTTACCACTCTTTTTATCCTTTATTTCACCATAACTAGCACATAAAGTCACTATATTTATGGCAGCTGAATGCTAAATTGCTAGATGATGTGATATGAAATGCAAAATTTTTACTCGTCTTCCTCCACATTTGTTTACAATTTGCCGTTCTCATCGATCATCTAAATCACCAATACAGTTGCAGTGACGAGTCGACTATTGATGCAACTTTGAAACTAGGAGAGATACGTGGTTCAAATTCTGGTTCTGACCACAAGATGGCGTGTTCTTTCGATAAGATATACTGGCTGTTGTTGATTTTGGTTCTCACTGTTTATAAAAAGTAATAAAACCTAAGAATCTAAGTAAAAACAAACAATTTTTGCATTTAATTTTTTCTCTACCTGTCATACGAGTATCGAGGATCCCATTTTGGACACCATTAGGTATATTTATTATTTATATTGAAGACAGATTCTACCTGCAACTATACGTTCATTTACAACTCTTGCTCGACAGAAAATGACCTTAGACCTTGGCCAGTACAAACTCTTTCTTCACAAAATTTCCATTATGGTGTGAAATCCTTCAGCGCCGAGCCCACTTTACCATAATTCACCGCAATTATCGGAATCGGTAATTAATAAAACATGTTTTTACCCGAGTATTTATGATCATGAGGTATTTTTGGGTATGAACTTAACATTACCACATAAATTACGAAAACGTAATACCTAATATAGTTTGAGATAAATTACCAATGGATCATGGAATTCTTTGTAAGATGAAATCTGTACCTTCGTCTTGATTAATAGAATGGGGTCTCTATGGGTTTGTCCAAGATATAAATAATACAGATCTATTGCTGTTAGAATAATGCAATATTTTAAAAGAAATATCTCTTAAAATAAAGTGGATACTCGAAGCGGATGGTTCTTTATGAAACATCGTGAAAATAATTGTTTTGAAGAAAACATTGATCTCATTTAGATGTTCGAGGAAATATATAGAAAACACTCTATATACTAGTATTTCGGCTTGTTAGGCCTTTTTCATGCATGCATACTAAAAACAAAAGAAGGAAATTAATTCGTGGGGAGTTTTACTATATTCGGGAAAAAGAAGGCACCTACAGTTATATTAATCACGTCCCAGGTTATAGCGAAAAAATAGCTCGCAGAATAGAACGAAACGGGTGTAAAACGATTAGTGTCAACAAGCGTACTATTGGGAGGATTTTGATAAACAATAAAGAAAGGGTTAATAAATTAAAACAATCGGGGTATACCAAATTAACTGCGCGGATTGTAATGCCGTGTATGTGGGTCAAACCGGTAGAAGTATTGAAACTAGAGTAAAACAACATAAAAAATCCATATTAAATAACGCAAAAAATTCAGGATTTTCGACGCATTGTATAGAAAACAATCATTTTATAGATCAGAAAAATGTTAAGGTACTGCATCGTGAAAAGAAAGGAAAGCGCTTAGATCTGTTAGAGGAATTAGTAATTAAAAAATCTTTAATTATAAATCCGTGTACTACGAATGATCATAGATTTTACACTCTCGCCCTTCTTAGAAAAGGTAATAAAAACTCGGGCTTTACCAGATGGTAAGATCAATCGGAGGTAGGTGCTCGTAAACAAATAAATAACGAAAACCCGCTTGGAAATGTTTAGTAATAGACATTTACTCTATTGAAAAAGGGCTAACAAGCCGAAATACTAGTAAGTATATAGAGTGTTTTCTATATATTTCTTGGAACATCTAAATGAGAGAGATCAATGTTTTTACAAAACAATTATTATCTCTTAAAATATTCGTTAGCTCTACAAACATGAAATCAACCAATGAACTATTTAATGTATTTCAAATTAGACATTTATTGCCAATGGCGTAGTTACAGGGTCAAGGTCAAGTGTACACTGAGGGAGAAGATTGTGCAGACTTCGTGTTAAGATCTAAATATTTATATACATGCGAACTTCAAATGCATGCTTACAACTCGTTTCATGGTACACTCTGTATGTTATTACGTAAGCGTGAAATTTTTTTATTGGTATTTCAGAGCATATAGGTACCTATAAAACTTATTTCTATCTAGGGAATTCAGAAATAAATTTTTGTGGGGCTACTATTTCTGTTAAAACATATTAAAAAAATCATGATACAGTTATTGTCCAAACAATGCCTCAAAATCGAAATTATAAACAATTTTTAGGTTTACGTGTTCTTTTATAAACACTTCAATTAATAAAAACAAGTAAAATGTGGTGATATTTGCGTCTGTTCGTATTTTAAAAAAGTTTGGGCATTCACCGGCTCCTTCGCCATTTTATCGAATCGCGGAATATTGCATACAAATAATTGTTTTTTCTTCAAGCATATGATAATATTTACATTATAATATATAGGACGTTTATTAAAACGTTTATACGAAATTTATCATTTTTGTACTGGTACAAAAAAGTACCCAATGCCGCCTAAATTTTTAAAAGTTCTTAAGAGGAATGCAGTAATCATTTTTTTCTACCTACTGTTGTTTCTGGGCTTAGA
Source organism: Pogonocherus hispidulus (assembly GCA_963924545.1). Lineage (NCBI taxonomy): Eukaryota > Metazoa > Arthropoda > Insecta > Coleoptera > Cerambycidae > Pogonocherus > Pogonocherus hispidulus. The sequence continues at coordinate 58,259,390 of OZ004697.1, forward strand.
ATACACTTATGTTTTTGTAAATGGGACACCCTGTATACTCTTTCCTTATTTAAAAGAAGCTTTTGTTCCTGTTTATGAAAATGTATAATAGTAAGAGTATATTCAACTAGTTACGGCTTTCATCTAATATTTCAACTTTGAATTATCAATATAAAAATATTTACATCTTTCTTTATATAGTTAGTTAACTTTTTGGCTTAATTCCTATATAAAGGAAGATGTAAACAGATAAATAAGTCAATAAATATTGAAAATATACTATAATAAAAAAATTATTTCGTTTCTTAATATTTTAACGTACCATCTTAGTGAAAAATCAATTTAATTGAAAAAATATTTTTGTAATACGGACACTGCTACATGGCATTTTCAATAGTTCCTGAAAAACAGATAAAATGCATAAAAAAGTTAATAATAATAAATGAAATATTTAAAAAACTACAAAAAATATTCAAATTGCCTAACGTTTTGCTCAATATTAAAAAAAAAATATCAATAAAAATGAAAACAAATTAAGAATTGAACGAAAAATGTTTATATTGTTAATTTAAAGTTGAAAATAATATACCATACTATTATATATTTTTAAAATCAGGAAGAAAATCTACTTTTAAATAAGATAAGTTATACAGGGTGTATAGTCACCGAATGTATCCCCAAAACGTTTTTGATTTTATTAAAAAAACTACTATTACGTCCTGTAGTCTTTGGAGAATTTCAGATGCGCGTATCATGCAAAATAATTTAGTTCCCTGTAAGTAAAGCGATTCAGCAAACACGGAAATATAAGTGCTACGCGTCCGCAGATAGAAATGACAATTACACCATCAAATAAGCCTTAAATACAGGTGCTAATAGTTGGACAAGGACAAAATTTAATAACAATGTTTGAGTTAATTATAGTTTTACAGTACAAGTTCGACAAGGTACTTTAAAACTCTGTTATTGCCTTATCGAGAGGAACGTGGGTTATATTTAGTAAATGCAAAAACGTATCATAGTTGGCACGTCATTTTCATGTACCGACATGGCAAATTTCTAGGTAAACAACGTCAGGTGGTGAAAAACTTTTAATGGTCTTTGAATATTGTAATTATTGTTTTTATTGCGTTATTTGTGGTTCAGAGAAATGGTTTATTTGCTCATTTCTTCGCTAATTTATCAATAATGTTTATGTTGTTTAGATAAAAGCATACATCATATGTCATTTGAACTGTCGGAGGAGATATTTGTAAAAAAGGTAAAGTTTTGGTAAGGTTTTTAAAGATATAGATATGTGACTGGTTTATTCATTGGGAAATAAAGTACAATAGCTTTTAGGAAATCCAAAAAACAAAATAAAAACTAAGGAATAGTCGAGGATTTCCGAAATTTGCTGCAAAAACTGCAATCAAAAGTATGTTGGACAAACTAGAAGGTCAATTCAAACTAGATTGAAGGAACATATGGCTCATCTCAAATATGGTAGAACAGATAAGTCTAGTGCCCCCCAACATGCGTTTGAGAACAACCATAAAATAGATAGTAGTAATTTAAGACTAATTAGGAATGTAAAAAATTCCAGACAGCTGGATGCATTTGAAAGTTTGGAAATTACAAAGTGTAAAATTAGTAGGAATAGTGACAGAGGGCCAATCCCATACAGCCCGCTTTATTGGTAGTAAATCACGGGTCACTGAACCGTAGCAATAGTTTAGGTGTAAATAGGACAGTATTAGCATAGGTGTAGTTTTAATCATCTCCAAATAATGCCAACCAAGTTGGCGAAAGGCGCGTCTAGTGCAGTGTAGTGTTTTGGTGTTATGTGGAAAACTACGTCAGTAATTGCTTTGAATTTCAACTTGTTAGTCCTTTCTCAATAGAGTAAATGTCTTCTATTATTAAATATTTCCAAGCGCATTTTAGTTATTTATCTATTTACCCCTTTTCCATGATTCCATGCATCACCCTGTACGTGTTCCCGTGTGAAGTGCTTCGGTTTTTGCTATTAAATTGTCGCGATGATCATGATACATTACAAATTAAGTGTTAACCGATCAAAGTACCAACCTGCGTAAAGTTTGGAGTTGCCGTCACTATCTGTCGCCAACGAAACGCCAAAACCATTAATTTAACAATAAATGGACGCGAAGAAAACAATACATAATTGTCAACATGTAGGAAGTGGACACTATTATACATAAAACGTAATTTTCCGCGACTAAGATATGCACATTTTTTGTCCCGTAGGTTTCCTTCCCATAATGGAGGTATTTGACATGTCGTGACATCATTACAAACGGAAGATTTCGGGGCATGGTGCCTAGCCCGTATGTGAAAACCCCAGACCACAGGCTGACCGTCCGAAAAATATTCGGTACATGCGGTGTTTGTAATGTGATATCGGTCAGTGGCGCACCCAGGAGGGGGCGAGAGGTCATACCCCCCCCAAGATCTTAAAAAACACTTGCAATCGGGCGTAGTTTTATTTTTCTGAAAAGACTGATTGTCAAGAATGACTTTCGAATGTCTCCAGCAATAAATATTATATACTGATGGTGAAATAATATTTGATTTAAAGTTAAAATATATAGCCTTAAAATACAATTAATTTGCCGATCGCAGACCATACTCCTATAATAGAAGCACAGGCAAAAAACACTACGGGGTGATTTACTTACTTCTTTTAATTTTCTGTTACTGTTTCTGTGATTGATTATTTTTATATAAGATATCTTTTAGTTTTGTTCCTATTTTAGAAAATATGGTATTGTTTCTTTTATATTTATTTTGGATTCATATAAAGTATATTTACCCAGTATATTTTTTTAACAAGCACAGTTATACACCCACTTACATACATACACACATACATGATTCTTTCTCTTTTGTTTATTATATGAATCCACAATTATCTGAAGCATGACCCCCCAAGATTTTTTCTGGATGCGCCACTGATATCGGTGTCAATATTTACAAGGATTCGAAAGCCTGGGGACCTTTGATAATTTTGCGTAATAATTCTATAAACTGTTTCTAGTAAAAGTCTATAATTCATTTTTACTACTTGTTATTATTTCTACTGTAAAATAAGAACAAGTGAACAGAAAATGTTCAAAGATGACCGGAGCTGTATCTTTCGAACATTGCCCAAAAGGGGCACACTCTGAACGCACATATACTATTATTTGATAAATTAAATATTTTACAAGACATTTTGACATTTCCAATCAGGACTATACAAATGTATGTTTTTACAAAATTAATTAAACATATACCCAGATCATTTTGTTGGTAAATATTTATATACAGCGTGGCCCATTAAGAACCAGGACACCCTTCTAAAAAATTTTTGGTAAGTGCGATTCCAATGATTTTTTTTATATATACATTAGCCTCCTAGATGTAGTTGTTGTATCTATTACGATGGCCCAGCTGCTAATCCTCAGCCTACTACGATTTTTTATGCAATCAATTTTTTCGAAAATTACTTTAGGGATTTTTTTATAAAGAATTTGACATCGTGACATTCCTCAGCATCACTTAAAACCCCTGTGGCCCAAATTTCATCAATTTGTATCGAAGAATAATTCTTTTATAGAGCCTTAAATGTTTCAAGTTTATTGAATTTGGGTTTCGTTTAAAAGATATAGCAGGCATTGGAAACTCTAATAATTATTGTTAATCTAGAATATTGTTCCTTTACTTACCTCACAAATTAATAATAACGTTAAAACACACTTTACAGTAGTCCCCTATATCCCTAAATGCCTAAAGTAATTTAAAAAAAAATGATTGAAAAAAAAATTGTAGTAGGCTGAGGATTAGCAGCTGGACCATCGTAATAGGTTCAACAAGTACATCTAGGAGGCTAATATATATAAAAAAATTCATTGGAATCGCGCTTACCAAAAATTTTTTAGGAGGGTGTCCTGGTTCTTAATGGGCCACACTGTATAAAATGAATTCCATGTTTCAGCATATCTGAAGACTTTAAAGAAACTTTATTGGATTTGAAAGACTTAATATCAGTACTGATAAAGAAAATGATTATTGATGATCATCATACAATGAATTGTATCTATGAAAAACCTCGATAAATAATAAATCGATAAAGCAGATCAAGTTATTTTCTTTAAAAATATTTATCTGCATGTTTTGAGTCAGGGAAATCTATTTTTTCAAAATATTTGCTCTCTAAGCAACTGCACACCCTGTACATTGGTAAATCATGACGCCAAACCCGAGGAACTTTGCGAAACCAAAAATCTTAAATTCAATCCCAATAGAATTGTAAAAAAATATGTATGGAACCGATATAAATAAACCCCACTACATTTAGCACCCACAGACATGCGGGCCCAACACCCTTAAACTTGGTACCACCTACCTTAATGCTCCAAAAAATTCTACACACCAAAAAGGCGGTTCTTGAACTGTCGATCTCTCGAAGGACCGATGGCTTATCTCCAGGACACTCGGTATATTCCCAGGCGCTCGGATGGTACTTTTTTCCGGAAGAGTGCACTATCACGACCGATCTAACACTTTCCTCTTGAGCGTTTGGGACGGAGAATCGGCTGCATATTCGACGGACCGGCTATTGTTGTACACGGGATTTTTTTATGGAACTTTACGTACGGTGTTAAGGTACAAGGCTGTGGTGTACCGGCGCATCTTCAGGGAGCGGTCGGCGTGCGCTAGAAGGAAGCTGTTAGTCGCCGACCTCGGTACTACGCGGTTTTCAACCCTGCACACGGACGTTCCGCCAACAGCTTTGATCATTTCGAGTGGGTCTTAAATGCAGGTATAGACTTTACATTTACAAGTAGGGATACGAATTAAAGAGGTAGAAAAATTGCGAATTTGCGGTTTGGCCGCAAAAGACCTAGCGGTCTTTGGCACTCAAAGTCGTACCATGTTCTGGAGTCACTAATGCATCAGTAAACATTGTTTTTTAAGTTATAAATCGTGTTCATATATATAAAGGGTAACCCATTAAGAATGGAAACACTCGCGTACGAAATTTGTTTATGAACCGATTGGAACCGGATTTTTTTTAAAAGATAGATCTCCAAAGGCTCTATGTTGATGCAAAATTTGATGGCGAAATTTTGATTTTCAAGGCCTACTACGATTTTTTTTTAAGTGAAAAGTAGCAAAATTTTGTTGGCGATATTTTTATAAAAAATCTGACTATACCACTGGATTTAGGAGCCCCTCGAATGCATTTGTACAAATTTTTGCGAAAAAAAGTTTGTTCCTAAAAAAGTTATGACAATATCGGCATCACCAGTGTTTGCCTTTGTCGGTGAACCTATTCTTTTATAAAATTAGAATAGAACCCAAAGTGAAACCAAATTAAACAACTTAAACGCTGGTGTAATTATTAATAAGAACAATAAAAATCAGTATACACAAAATAACCAACAATTACTCTAATATAAACAACAATTGATAGGTGAGTTCGTCAAATTATTATTATTTCGTGGTTATTATGCCAAAACTTATAATATTACCTTCTTAGATAAAAAATAACTACATTATAATTTTTTATTCAAAAAGTGTGAATCAATAACAGACTCCTTTTTTCATTTTTAAAAATGTAATTTTCTAATCATTTTTTGTTTTTTGTATCAAGTGTTGTTTATATTAGAGTTATTGTTGGTTATTTTGTGTATACTGGTTTTTATAGTTCTTATTAATAATTACACTAGTGTTTAAGCTTTTAATTTTGTTTTTCTTTGGGTTCTATATTCGATTTTTATAAAAGAATAGGTTCACCGACAAAGGCAAACACTGGTGATGCCGATATTGTCATAACTTTTTTAAGAACAAACTTTTTTTCGCAAAAATTGGTACAAATGCATTCGAGGGGCTCCTAAATCCAGTGGTGTCTCAGATTTTTTATAAAAAAATCGCTAACAAAATTTTGCTACTTTTCACTTAAAAAAAAAATTCGTAGTAGGCCTTGAATATAAAAATTTCGTCTTCAAATTTTGTATCAACATAGAGATTTTGGAGATCTATCTTTTCAAAAAAATCCGGTTCAAATCGCTCCATAAACAAATTTTGTACGCGAGGGTTTCCATTCTTAATGGGTTACCCTGTATTTGTTGAACGATTGAGGATGTCTGGAGATCTGTTTGGTAGTGATATTAAAACAATTTTGGCAGGTCATTTTGATTTGAACTATAAATCAGATGATTTCAATGTTAAAAAAATTAAAGATGTTTTCATCTCACATCTATCTTTAATAATAACGGAGATATGGCTAAAAAAGTGCACCATAAGAGCTATGTGCTAGAAAGAGAATATCTATTCGTTGCTACGCACATTTTTTCTCCAACACATCGCTCTTATGACGCCCTTTTTTGGTCATATCTCCGTTATTATTAAAGATAGATCCATCTATATCTATATTAGTGTATTCTGAGACAACGCTCTATCCAAATGTGCAAAAATATACAGGGTGTTCCATTTAAATTAACAAAGGTAACATCCGCGGCCATTTTGTTTGGACTTTATTTGTTTTTCTACTATAATTTTCGAAAACTTCATAAAAAATCGTCCAACTTTTATATATGACATTTTTTTATAATTCTGTAAACAAAAAGTTAACAAGGGGGTCAAGTATAGTGAATCACCCTGTACAAACTAGTTCTTGTTTCATACATTCTCTTCTTTAGAGTCTAATCAAAAAGTGTACATTGAATCTATAAACGTATAAAAAGTCATTTTTCAGTTTCACTAATTTTTTGCTACAAGGAAACTAAAATTATTCGCGTGTTTCATTCCACTATTTTTTTTTTGTGCAAATGCTTCAAAATTTTAATAAAAAATCATTCAAATCTCGTAAATGTTTACCCAGATTCCACCATTTTCTCTTCTTTAGGTCACTTTCGATCAATGAGCCGACGTTGCCACGTTTAATTTATTTTCAGCATATATGCTACATTTGTGACGTATTTTCCTTGCCCTACACCACACGTCCCGATTGTTTTGTTAATTCAACCGTGATTTACCTTGCCCTAAAAAACTTTACACAACCATACTAATTTTTGAGATTTTTTGTTTTTTATTATGCGCAAATTTCAATTGTTAATAATTCACCAGTGATTTTCCTTGCCCTTATAGTTTCATTATTGCTCATTTGCACAACATTTCTTCACTACAAAATAACTACTTATACTCTCTACTAACCCTGCATACAAAAAAATACAAAAATCTAGAAGTAGTCAAACTGAAAAATTACTAAAAGTAGTAAAATAATAAAGTATTCAATTTATTGCAGCGATTGGTGTAAAATTTGTATAACGCTCTGTATATCTGGGCATATGTCATGATAATCAAGATATGTATACAAAGTATATAGAAAAACTGTCAATTAGGTGCGTATAACTCCGATTAATTCACATATAATTTGTAAAATACTACTATATAATTATTATTATAGATAGCAAGTACAAGAAACCGTATAAATTATTACAGTCGCTAATTTGTCGTGTTGGTAGATTTTTTCGCAGGTTTTTTTTTTCAACCGACTCACCGCTTCGTGTTTATTAAAGGCGCCCAATTATTTTAAAAACAACACAAAGCACTTTAACTTAACACTTTATCGATCATGATTGTAAACAAGTCGAAATAGCAAAATAGAAAACATGTTGTTTTACAATGTATTGTACCTGCGACTGTTTTCAGTAAAAAACGTGTACCTACTATCTTTTTCATTGTTTAAATACAATGAATTCAAGGCGCCCAGTCGCCGAATTGCCAAATTTCCAAAGTTGTATTCAGAGCTGCTCAAAATTTATTATCCACCAAAAATGAATTCAGTGGATTTCATATTATCAGAGTTCTTTAGTCGCCATTTTCTGTAATTAGTTGGTTAACACGTATAAAAATAAAAACAATCATAAAATTCGGAATTGGAAAAATCATAAAAAAGACTTACCGTTGGTAATGATGATGTATGTATATAATGGGCGTATAGAAACTTTAAATAAAATTGACGTATTGGTTTTTTATTACGTAAAATCTAGGAGATGCTAACCATTAACAATTTTACACAGAATAATAGTACAAATAGTAAAATTTTTACGATTTTAAACTATCAATGCAAGAATAGGTCACGTTCAAAAATAAAATATTTCCACAGAAGTAGGATATGGTTTTCAACAGAGCATTCTTTGATATCTAATGTTTTAGGTTTGATATCTAATGTTTCCCATTTTGTGCATTGTATTACTTATATTGTAACGAAAATTCTATAAATTTCAAAATAATATATGTCAAGCATTAGCCACTACTATGCAATATACAGAGTGTTTGTTAGTTATTCCAACCCAAACGTTCAACGAAAACTGATGTTGAAACTGATCTTCACAAATCTCATGTGGATTTTCGTCAGCCCACACATGGTTATTGTGGAAATTCCTTATTGCATTTCGCGAGAAAATGGCTTCATCGGTAAAAAGAATCAGCGTAAATAGTTGAGGGATTTCAACCAATGTGTGCAAAAGTCATTGACAAAATGCAATACGTGGAGCAAAATCCGCAGGAAGAAGTGCCTAAACGCGTTGAATGTGGTCTGGGTACAACAAGTTATCTCTCAGAATTTTCCAAACAGTCCAATTGCTTAGATTCAAAGTATTTGCAATTCTTCGCGTAGAAGTACCTGGATCTTCTTCTATCATGTCCAGCACATTCTCTTCTACGTCTACCGTTCTTACAGTCCTTGGCCTTCCTGGTCCTCCACTTCGCTTCAATGTTCCCGTTTCTCGAAGACGTTGATGAATACTTTGAAAGATTTTTCTATCGGGAGCAATGTGGTTAGGAAATCGTTCAATGTACAGTCGCCTAGCTTCTAATGCATTGCCATCAGCAAGTCCATAAATAAAATGCATGTCAGCCATCTCGGCATTCGTATAGCGAGCCATGATAGAGGACTTCACTAACACCGTTTACACGTCAAGTAGCCAAACGTCAATCAATCTTAACAAATGCGACACATACAAACTACAAAAACACAACATACAAAAACATACAAAATAATCACTCCGAAGTATCACGGAATGTTGGTAAGAAAAAACAACTCCTTTTTCTTACATGTCTTTTACTGGATACGTCCAGTGTAGTACGCCATACTTTTATTTCACCTACATTAATAATGTGAAAAGTACCAAAATTGAATTTGTTGAAAATTTTTTTCGTCCTATATCTCCGCAACAAACCGCTTTTTCAAAAATCATCAAAGGATAAAATATCCCTTAAATAGTCCAAGGAATAACCTCTTGAATTTTTGCCGCATGTTTAACTAACACCCTGTATAAATCACCCATAGGTAGAGCTGTTCCTCTAACTCATTGAATTTCAGCATGTTCTTTTTATAGTGGGTAGTGGGAGAAAATTTAAAATTTAAACTTCCGGTAAAACCGAAAGTGTACATACCTTGAAATTATCCTCATTGAATAGTTCATATTCCACAGCGCTATTACCCAAATTTCCAGAAAAAAAAACTTTTGGATCTCGTTCAGAACCACTTGTATGAAATACTCCAAATGCTTCGTCGAAATCAATCAACATATTATTATATTACATTATTTTTTCCGTCTCATATAATACGTGACAACGAAATTGCACGTTTTTACACAAATTCATTATTAGAAATAGGTATAAGTATGAACAATAATTTGTTGCATAGAAGACGATAACCTAAAAAGCATTACAAATACTTGGTAGATAATGTTCTTATCATACTTGAATGCAGTAAAATGCGAATAGTGGTCGTAAGCTATTTTTTAACGCAGTCAGGTGAGTCTAACCCATATTTTGACAAACAGTGGCTCTGGAATATCATTTATTTATACTTTTCACATAAAAATAGACATAAATTTAAAACTCATATCACTAAACACTAATAATCACCTATAAATAAATATACATAGGTATAAAGAAGTAACGATTATTCATTCGATCAAGTGAAAAGTTTTCACATAGAAATAACCTTTTCCCTTTCATGCAAAAAACCTTTTCTCTGGTCGCACAACCAATTTTTCTTTTTTAGTTCTACTAGTGTACTACTGCAACTGCGCCCTTGAGAGGATAGTTGGTGGAAGAAAGGCCTCCAACGAAGAGTTCCCATATCAGTTGAGCCTCAGGTAAAAAATACAACACATAAAAGCAAATGCATAAAACACCTCAGAACAAAACTCCCTAATGTGAACCGCCCTTAACACCCAAGCGTAACCCTAGGTGTAATCACCATTGACAATTTGTATTTCAATTGGTATGCCTCGTCACGTCAGTCTCTTATGTACGTAAAATTATTTTTAGGTACAACGGTCGCCCGCTATGTGGCGCTGCATTAGTAAGCCACGACACTGCTTTGACGGCTGCGCACTGCATTCCCAAACGCGGCACCTACTCTGTACGAGCAGGCAGCTCGTACGTGAACCATGGAGGCGTAGTATCATACGTGAAACAGGCCATTATGCACCCTGGCTACAGCAAGGCGAACGAGGACTGCGACCTGGCCATACTCAAGCTCTCTGAGCCCTTAACGTACGTATTTGTAGGTGGTAGGCCTCTGTGTAGACCAGATTTGATCCACGAGAACGCTCACATGGGTTTGGGTCAAGTCAGCGAGCGCGCGGTACTAGAAATAAAGTGCTGCGTGTGATTTTTCGTTCGACCGGGAATTTTCTGCGGTTTTAAAAAACCAGGAAATATACCATTAAAACATAAAGAATATAATAAATCAAAATATAATATCAAATAAACAAAAGGGAACTATCAATAGCCGTATGACCATCTTGCAAAAATTTCCAACACTGTTCATCATCGACTGTTGTTATAGGTTTTGCAAAGTGCAGAAATAAAGATAATTCTTTATAAATTGCGTTCATGTATAACAAAAATCTATAGTTATCAAAAAAAATAGATGTTGCGTTCCCCAGGGTATTGTATTTAGGCCTGTTCTATTTGGTGAATGTATTAATGATTTACCAAAAGTGATTAGGCGGGACCAAGGATAAGTATCCTTATAAGTCAAGAACATTTTAAGAATTAAATGCATCTGATGTCAAATATTTAATTATTTTTTAGTTCTAATAAAACGGTAACCCGAAATATACTAACAATGGCCATTTGGTTTATTTATGTCGTCAGTTAGGAAGAATCGATCATACAGAATGCTCCATAACACAATTTTACTGCCCTCCAAGTTTTTTTAAGAAAGATATTCATTATTGTCTATTTAGACGAAATTCAACCAGACTCACATCAGGTGCTCTAACTGGCCAACGAATTTGTAGATTATCAAAGAAGATAAAGCCCGTGCGACTCCCGAATCAAGACGAATTACCACCTTCCGGCACAAGGGGATATGTCTCAGGATGGGGTAGTTTGTCTCCGCTATATAACTTTCTGCCAAATCAGTTGCGAGCTGTGGAGTTACCAGTATTAGAGAGAAATATATGTATGCACGCCTACAGGCCCATCATCAGGATAACTGAAAATATGTTCTGCGCGGGGTATCGACAAGGAGGGCGAGACTCTTGCCAGGTAAATATTGACAGTTTGACAGTTCTCCTGTTAACATAATAATTAAAAAAAAAAGTTTATTTTGTTTACTATCTAGTGTTTATGTCAACAATAGATGAATTTGAATTCGAGGTAGTTCAAAATCAATTGCTTCCAATCAGCCACTAAACCATACCGATCTAAATACTATAATACCTATACAGGGTGTTAATTAAACATGCGGCAAAAATTCAAGAGGTTATTCCTTGGATTATTCTAAGGATATTTTATCCTTTGATGATTTTTGAAAAAGCGCTTTGTTGCGAAGATATACAGCGAAAAAAATTTTCAACAAATCCAATTTTGGTATTTTTCACATTATTAATGTAGGTGAAATAAAAATATGGCGTACTACACTGGACGTATCAAGTAAAAGACATTTAAGAAAAAGGAGTTGTTTTTTCTTACCAACATCCCGTAATATTTCGGAGTGATTATTTTGTATGTTTTTGTATGTTGTGTTTTTGTAGTTTGTATGTGTCGCATTTGTTAAGATTGATTGACGTTTGGCTAGTTGACGTGTAAACGGTTGTTAGTGAAGTCCTCTATCATGGCTCGCTATACGAATGCCGAGGTGGCTGACATGCATTTTATTTATGGACTTGCTGATGGCAATGCATTAGAAGCTAGGCGACTGTACATCGAGGTGGACCTCACGTATGACCTGCTCGATCCCCGGACTTAAACCCCCTGGATTATTTCCTATGGGGCCATCTAAAGTCATTAGTTTATACTAAGCCAGTGGAAGATGTGGACGATTTAAGAGATCGGATAATTGCTGGGTGTAACTCAATAAGAAACGACCCTGGTGTTTTTGAAAGAGTTCATTGGATGGTTGCATCCGAGCTGGAGGTAGCCATGTACGGTATGTAATTTTTAGTAATAAATTGTTATTTGTTGAACATTTTTTTGCCCTATACCTTCGGAACGAAGCGATTTTTCAAAAATCATCAAAGGATAAAATATTCTTAGAATAGTCCAAGGAATAACCTCTTGAATTTTTGCCGCATGTTTAACTAACACCCTGTATACAGCCTGTTAGGGGTTTAACTGCCATTACTGCAGCATAAGATAGATTAATCACAAATGAACAAAAAAGGTGTATATTACATAAGCGTAAGTTAAACCGTTTTTAAAATAAGTTGAGTAATAACGTCAAAGAATTTTATTACAATTTGGCAACAGTGTCGATTACACTGAACCTTTCTTGAACAACTGGGAGCTTAGCTGGCCAGCGCGCGCGGCGACTTGTTTTTTGAGTGGATGACAAAAAATCCAAATGTAAACAATAACAGTCGTGAATTTTAGATGATAATTATTATGGATTTAATTTTTAAATAGAATCGTACAATAATTAATCAATAATGTATTTTTAAATTTGAAGATAGTCCTGTAATTGTTTCAATTTTAGTAATTTGTAAACGTTTAAAACAGGAACGTAACTTTAATAGATTATATGAATTTGAAAAATATGCAACAAAAACATCTAAGAAGACACGTCGCACAATTACTCATAAGTATTAAAAACAAGAATGTAGACACTCACCGAACATCAAAATACAGTCATTTTTTAATGCATAAGGTACACAATAAACTACAGCGAATGTTCAAAATGCCCACTGTTCTTTTCAATACACTCACGACATCTCCGAATCCAAGTTTCACAATTCTCTATAAATTATTAACATATCGCGATACTCGTGTGCTAAACATTTTAATAATGACTTTTTAGAACGACAAACGAAATAGTGATAAGACAAACTCGAACACGTTCGGACTGAATTTCAAACAGCAACTTGTTTAATCACTGGTATCTGGCAGCTAGTCAAATGCTAGTTACGATTTATTTGCGCTGTTGTCATATTGCGCAAATGTATATGTAATTTATCGAATTTTATTGATCAAGAAAAAAGTTATTCTACTAAAACTAAGAGTAAATAAATTCATAGAAGTTGTACAAATTCAATTTCATAATATTTTATGCAGACAATTACGTACAGATTCCGTAAATAACTGAACGTTAAATCGGATATTTTGATAATTTTTTTCTCGAAAATGGTTGAGTTTTGGACCCATGTTATATAGAGTTTTTTTGTTTATTTTGATGTATACCATCTCCTGTTAAAATAATGGCAGTCGAACTTTTAACAGCCTGTATATAAATCATTTTATATACGCGTACGTTTCAGGGTGATTCTGGAGGACCATTTGTGGTGAACGGAACACTGTATGGGCTGGTTTCATGGGGTTTCAACTGTGGAGAACCGGGATATCCCGGAGTCTACACGAACATATCAGCTCTTCGTAACTATATCAAGGCAAATGCTGGCGTGTGAAAATATCTGTTATTATTTTTTATGGATAAGATTTGATCTTGGAATTTGAACTACATTAGTTTTTCGTAGGGGTGGTAATCTATACATGAGACGTTAACTAAAATTTTTATTTGTTGAACAGGTTTTAAAATTAATTTAACAGCATATAACAATAAAAGGACGAAGTGTAAAATATTAAGAATTAGTGCCAGTCGAGGACAACGTGGCATATGATTAAATAAATTGTGGTGACTGACAGGCTGGATAACATCACGGGGAGGCCCACTCTAGAAAAGGAAAAAATGTTAATGAATAAGTAGTGTTTTTTATTGTTTCTTTTATTAATTTTTTTTTAATTATATTATTGTAGATGTATCTGCGTTAAATATATACTTTATACTAAACCAAGAAAGTACACGAGTTTTTAGTGGACATCCTGTACATGGTGCAATTTTTACAATTTACACATTAAACCCAAAGTATTCCTAAATAATTTAGTAACTTTTTGTTTTCATTGAATTCCGTAAAATTGTGTATAATAAAATTATCTCATTACGTTAACTACCAAGGCCACTCACTTCGAAAATTGCATAAAGGTGAACCTGTATCCGTGTTGTTCTGCGACGCCGGCACAGATTATGTTGGAGGAAGAACCAAAAAGCGAACCATTACCTGAAAAAATGGAGCAGAACGCATAAATTTCATATTATTCGCTGATGTTCCTTAGTTACCGTGCATCGTCAGCGCAATAAAACTCAAATTGCTGATGAGGCATCGTAACCCCGAAACACGAATATTTCAAGTTTAAGTTTTTGGATTTCAACTCACCTCCCAAACAGGCACCGAAGGACAAGGACCATATAAGCGGCTGTAGAGGCAAATGAAGATCGCTGTTGTTGGACAAGTTTACTGCAATCTTTACCATCATGGTAGTTAATGGTAAATTGTCGACGAACGCCGACGCGATTGCTGATATCCAAAGAATAAGCACTATGGCCGCCGTCAGTCTAGATTCGGGTTCAACAGACATGACAACGTATTCAGTCTGCTTCCCTATCCAGTCTATGAGGCCCAAGAGAGACAAAGACTGAAACAACCATAAAAACATGCCTGAACTGCCGTTTGTCTACCACAAACAAATATTTAGATAACTGGCTTACCTCCATGAGTATGAACAGTGAGGCAAAAAACAGCAGCGTGGACCATTCTACCCTGGCGAAGATACTTTCTATATCTTGGTTGTCGTACAGAAGAAGAAGAAGCAAAACTCCCAAAAGGGCGGTCCAACCTAGTCCCAACCTGCCTAAAATAATAAAGTAATTGATAAGAGTATTATGTGTGTCGATTTAAGATCTGCAACTTTAAAAGAGAACAGACAACCACTGGTTTCTTCATCTGTTTTTTTATCACGCTAAATCGCTTCAGCCACTTAAACTTACAGATCTACTGAAATTAATCTATTGACTCAGTTTTTTGCTCTATTTTATCCTAATCTATACAGAGTGTACCACGTATACCCTGAATTAGTCGTTTCTAGAATACTATACTCTAGACCAGAATTAAGCAAAGTACAATGACCGGAAATAGAGTAGATCTGTGTTGTCACATTTATTTCTAAAGTATTCTTATTTAAAACAGGAAACGTATTAATTACCTTATTTACCCATTTTTTTTACTTGTTTTTAACGTCCCTTATCCTTGTTGTACTTTATTAAAGCAAACACAATGTTTAATTTGTGTTTTACTTAATAATATCACAAGTATAAACATATAATATATCTTTATAATTGTGATAATGTCAAGGAATTTCCGAATATGTGGCAACTGCGAAATGCGTAAAGTTGACGACAAGCTGTTCATCCTTATTTAACATACATATTCTTGCATTTACGCTTTCTTTTCTCTGAGCTTCAACGACGTTGATTGGTCGAATCAGGAACCAACAAGCGACTGCGCTCGAGATAGTAGGGAAACAGTGGCATGATGTTGGGTTATTTAGCGCGCGTTTCTTGACGGTAAAAATTGTATATAAATTGATAATAGGTACCTATATTACATTTTTACGTGTATACATTAGTTTTTTACAGTTTTCTACTGAAATTTTTCGGTAATTATTTACTTTAGCGTAAAACTATCAACATTTTCCGAAATTTTGTCTACCACCATTTTCGTAAATGCTGCTATTTTTCCTCAAAAACTACATTCGTCCACAAAAAATAACTTTACTACTACTTTTACTAAAGATTTGTATTCAGCATACCCGAAAATAGGGGGATACGCAAAATTTCAGGACAATTTGAGAGTTTTACGTTAAAGCAAATAATTTTTCACCTAACGACAAATCTAAAAATGTATATATTAACTAGACATTTTTAGATTTGTATTTTTTTACCACCGGGCATATTTCAGTTAATATATACTAGAAGTATTCTATAGAATAGTATACGAGTATATATTAACTGAAATGTCCCCAATGGTACAACAGAATACGCACGCCCATGCTTCACCGCATTTTACCAGATCGGCGCGGTCATTCCACTTTGCTTAATTCTGGTCTTGACTTTACGTGTACTGGAAATCTGAAAATTTCGGCGTTGAGGTGCGACATCCGGTGGTACCGTCAATATTTTAAATCGACAGAAAATTGCGAGAAACCCCCGTATAGAAATTTTCAGAATTCCAGTACTGGGTAATTGAAGGTCTACACTACATGGTCCACCTTGTATACTTACTCAGAACTGGAATGGAGTGAAGAAAGAACACACATATTACTAGTGTCAGCGTAATTCCAGACTTCACCAACAGGCCCTTGTCTCGGATCGGGTACTGAAACACAATTACCTCAACTGTTTGCCATCGTTTCCACCATAAACCTCACCTGCATCTCCAGAACCCTCAGGTTAGCTTTATAGTCGTCTTCCTTCTCGACGACATCGACGTGCTTGGCTACAATCTCGGTTTGCTTGAGCTTGTCCTGGAGCTTCGTCATCTTCTTTATCAAAGAATCCTTCACGACACCCTCGTCTTTACTGTAGCTACCCACCGAGGCTGCTGTCCGCTCCCATACAGCTATCTCGCTCTTCAAACCTGAGAGAATTGTTGCTGATGAGTCCCACATGAATCGAAACATGAGAAGTTTCTTGGAAAACAGTAATTGCGAAACACAACGGTACTAACCCTGTACTACCGGCGGGCCTTCGAATTTGTAGTAGGCCATGTCTCTGTACGTTATCCTTATTTGTATGTAAACCACTGTGAGCACTATTAACGCCCCTACGCCCATGTGAACGGTAAATACCCCAAAATTGATACCCTAGAAGAGGATTATCAAAATAAATATACAAAGTATGAATTGTACTTACAGATTTTATGACATCTTCATTATTAGCTATAATGACATTCGGGGGATCCCCTATAGGAGTTATGGCGCCCCCTATGTTAGCGAATATCAACGTGTACATTAAGATCTGCGTTGGGTTCAGCTTCATCACCTCGCAGAGCCTAAAAAGAGTGTTGCATTTGTCCTGTGTGTCCAAAAAGCTTTTATATAAAACTGTTTGATCTATAAAAAGGACTTACTTTATGGTTACTGGTGTTATAAGTAACGCAGTGGTCACGTTATCCAAGAAACAAGAAAACAAGGCCGTCAAGCCACACAAGATATTCGTAAGGGGCCACAACCTTCCACCAGTCAACTGAAAATATAGTTATTTACAATCACTTACTAATGAAAAGCAGTATAGCACCTTATACGCAAAAACTGCGGCGTAATCAAAGATGCCAGTTTCACTAAAGATGGTCACCAACGTCATCATGGAGAAAAGCAACAAAAGAGTCTCTATATTTATCCAAGAAACTATCACTTCCATGGTGGGTCTTTCGTTCAGGGCTGCTAAAATGGCGAGGGACATAGTGCTGGCCAGCATGGCCGCTAGAGTTCTGTGAGTCAGCTGAAAAACATGATCCATCTTTAGAATCCTTACAATCCTCAGTAACGAAAAAACAATATTACAAGTCTGCTATCATTTTGTACATTTATCTATCTAGTAATTTTAGTTAATCTTTAAATTCTCTATTGACTGATAAAAGTATTTTATTTATTTTGAGGCCCTTCTGATCCACTTTGCTTACATCAAAAATGATCAGTATATACAGCCCCAAGAGCACCAAAGCAGCGTAGACTATACCATCTTCAGGATTGATGGGCTGAAGGTTATAATTCATGGAAACTGGGAAGTTCGCCTTCAAGTTCGTCCTGAATTGTATCCTGAAGAAATTAAAGGAGACGTTATCCACCTTGTGGGAAATGAGATGGAAGATTTCTTTACGCGTAACTTCGGGCACGTGCCCTATAAGCTTCTCGGTGACGATGGGCACTTCCCAGACCTCAGAAACATTCTAAAAAAAAAATAGAAATGAACGAATACAGTGTATACATTTGATCCGATAGTGTTCAAGCAATTCTAATAAGTAATTATTAGGTTTATATATACATTAATGCATCATTTGGAAGATATTTTTAGAGACTACAAGTAATTTATTCAACTAAAGGTGACCATACATACAAAGGTCAGATTAATCCATTACCTTAATTTAAAAAAAGGTATTTTTTTAATATTGATAAAATTTACTGACTTTAAAACCATAATTTCGTATTGAGACTGCTTCCAAATAATTCTGAGGAATTTGAATAACGATCTTCAAAGATTTTACAGTATACTATGTTTGCGTGTCACTTTTCGATATATGGAAACTTTTAAATCTTTTTGTGGTACAGGGGGCGTCGCAATGTTATATATCGTAAGATTTAAAATACGGGGAACGTCGAAAATGTTATTTACCTGGAGTAAAATTACATCTGAGGGTTTGATACTTGAAGGATTTAATGGCTTCTGTTTGATAACCATGAGTTGCACCCAAACGCTCACCCAATCTGCTGACAGGTTACTGTAGTAGCGGGGCAGTAACGCGCCTTTTAGGACCACCCTGAGCTTGTTGCTGTTGGGCTTCTTGGAAATTACATAACCTAAAAGCAAGACAAAATCAGGAAAACTACATCAACCGTATTTTTTATTTTTTTTTGGAGCGCGTTTGCACTCAAAAAATGAATTAAACGTATTCAGTGTGAATTTAGGCAACCGAAACATAGATGGCGCACTGAAAATACAATCGGCTAAACATTTTCATCAAAAACTGTATTGGTTGACTGTAATTTAGGGATTTCTATATTGCACGTCGCAAATTTAGTAAGTTCACCACTGCATGGAAAGCCACAACTAAATATTATACCTGTTTAAGACAAAACAAAAGAAAATAGATTATATATGTAATAAAATATTCAAAAAACTTTTACTCGAAGTATTGCTGCATCTTTGCACACTCAATTTCAGTTGTACAATATCATGAAAGTGTAAACTCGATGCCACTCGTTCCAATTTCCATCGAAAGTCTATCTTGTCTGACCCACGAGTTAGAAACACGCTGTTTATTAATAATTTTAAGCAAGTATCGGGTACATATTAAGTGTTGTACTTTATTTAAAAGGTAAACGAGCTTAGATACTCTAATAATTGACTAATGGTAAAAGCAAAAACACGTTTTAAAAAATAAAACAAGGTACAATGTTTTACATGGGCAGAAAGTGGTTGACCGTTTTGATATTGAAATACCGACGTCTTCCAATTTTCATCTAATATTTCATTTAGCCAATTATAAATACTTAGTTGTTTGATACTATTTGAAAATAGTGCGTCACAATTATTTACTTCAACTGAATAGCTCCACGACTTTTCTTTAGTAATTTATCATGTTTTTCAATAAATTAAGACTCATTAAAAGTAAAATTGATGTTATTTAGAAATATCAACGTATAATTAAAAACTTCCTCCACGTATATAAACCCCTATTAACCATTAACTTTCACAGTAAAGCAAAACATATAACAGCAACGTCATTGATTCAAGTTTGCATAAAAAAATACTTAATAACATTTCTTAATATCTAATTCATACTGTCGTTTGTGTCAAATTAAAAAACCTCCTCTAATCTCCCTCTTTTTTTATGGTTATAATAATACAAGGATAAATAAATAACCAGAAGATACGCGATTCTTGCTAAGCAATACGCTACCTACTGGCGGCACGCACAACTAACGCGTGGTACTTTGGTTGAGTTTTGCGTATGTATGTCTATTGTGAATTTTGAAATATCCGTTGTTATATTAGTTAATTGCTTTGATTAGATATGAATCATTATTGTTGTGAGCGTCATTATTCCTCTTGGACAAAGAAAAACCCCGAGATCAGTTTCATACTTTTCCAAAAGCGGGAAAATCTGGAGCTATCGTAGAAACAATAAGTTGGACATTAAAGGGTTACAGGAGACATGTATGGATAAAGAAGCTAAAGAACGCAAAATAGAGTGTGTGCTCTTTACTTTTCTCTAAGAATGACTATTTCCATAAAGGTATGTATGCTGTATGTCCAATAAAGAATTTGACATATTTTGAGATTAAGTTTCACTTTCAGATTGAACGCTCGAAAAATATTAAAATATATTTTAATTTTATATCACTACTTACCCCTTTCAAAATAGTTTTGCAAGCTTTTTATCTGGTTTAAAGTTCTCGACAACAAATATTTGATGAATACAATTTCAAACGTCAGTGTCAGGGACCGTAGGTTAGTATAGGTTACTGCCGTTTTGGCGCTACGATCTTAAAATGAATCGCGTATATCTCCCCAATTGGCGCTCTATTCCTTCCCGTAGACTCGATGGTCGGTTAACCTGAGAGAGATTCTATCCTGAAACGGCCAATGCAGTAGCGTCTCGAGTGTTAGTAGTTTAATAGGACATTTTATCTAGTTTTCTAATGATAGTGATGTGATTTGCAGAAACAGCATGTTAAAAACGATTTCTGCAAGGTATTTTGCAGGGTATTTAATCAAAAACTATCTTACTTGCGATGTTTGTAAAAAATATTCTAAAGACCACAAAGATTCTGAAGAACCAGCTTTATTTTGATACTATAAAACTTAAGAAAATGCCAATTTGGATTTATTTGGCAATTTAAATATGCATCACAATGATTTTGTAAGCTTTATATCTATACCGTTGCTTGAAGTTTATTTCAGTTAAACTCTGAAACTATTGTTTTACAAAACAGGGATATTATAAATTTTGAAAACCACTATAAACATATTAAATGTGTACATCCATGGAAAAATGTTCGTCAAAATTATTTAATAAAACTGTTCGGTAGAGTAAATCTATATTATGCACTTGAATGTATAAACAGAAACCACCAATATTAAAGTTACAATTGAATCAACACCAAAACGCACGAAACTGCACCGTAAGTTGTCGCAGTTGGACAGTGTATGTATAATTTATTTCGCCAGAAGTAGACTGTGCCACCAGAGCTCCCCACCTGGTCGGCAAGTATCCATGAATATACATTTACTGAATACGGATATACTTTGAAATACTCACTGGAAATCGAACCCTTCGGAATGCTTATCTGGTGGTTTTCCTGGACCGTCTCGTTGTTGGCCATAAGGGCGAAACTGCACACCACCCATATCAGCACCAGCGAGAAAATTTTGAAAACTTTCGCGAAAAACCTGATGTCCCTCCCTCTGTCCTCTTTGTCGGTGTTCCTGAAACAGCCGGCAGTCGTGAAAATACCCCCGATATAATACGGTTCACCTAATTATAATCCACCACGCCTTCCCCCACACATCTCAGAACCTTAATTATTATTATTGATGCTAAAACTAAGGGTAGACGTGCACGCAACGTGCCATTCAAATTGTTAGCCCAGTACTACGTGGTTTGTGTGAGGAAGGAAGCGGAGTATCATTATTCTGTAGATGCGTATTTTTTCGAAAGTGGATAATTCCGGATTAAACTGGGTTTAACTGGCTGTTAAAATAAAATAAAACAGGTACTTTTTGCAGATGGAGAATACTGATTCGCTAATATCCTCTAGATCTGCGCTGCTTTTTGACGTTGACCTTCTGCTGGGTGTGGAGGGGTCTACACTGATTTTTATGTGGGACGTGGTTGCTATTTCTTTGGTTTTGAGAACAGTTTTTCTGAAAAAATACACGAGTGTAGTGCAATTACAAAAACCATGTATTCATATCGCCTAAAACAACTGCATCACATAGTTAGTGTTAGTTAAACATGCGGCAAAAATTCACGAGGTTATTCCTTGGACTATTCTAAGGATATGTTATCCTTTGATGATTTTTGAAAAAGCGCTTCGTTGCGAAGATATAGGGCGAAAAAAATTTTCAACAAATAACAATGTATTACTAAAAATTACATGTAACTTTTCTGAACCTACAAGAATTGTTCAAAATGGCTACCTCGAGCTCGGATGCAACCAATCCAATCCAATCTTCTCCTCATAGACTCCCGAACTCTTTCAAAAACACCATTGCCGTTTCTTATTGAGTTACACCCAGCAATTATCCAATCTCTTAAATTGTCCACATCTTCCACTGGCCTAGTATAAACTAATGACTTTAGATGGCCCCATAGGAAATAAATTTTTTTTCGCCCTATATCTTCGCAACAAAGCGCTTTTTCAAAAATCATCAAAGGATAAAATATCCTTAAAATAGTCCAAGGAATAACCTCTTGAATTTTTGCCGCATGTTTAACTAACACCCTGTATATCTATAGCACAAGAATAAATAAATATATAACCAGAATATGTTGTAGGCGATGTGGTTACCGATGGACATAATATTATACAATTTAGATACAATAACACCAGTACTTATTTATTTATTCAAAGGTTCATGCAATTCAAGCAGTCACAAAAATTATTTTTCATTATTAATAAAGGTATAACAGAAACTTACCTCAATGATATCTCTTTCTCCATATTTGGAACAAACTCAAAGTACGTTAAACTAAAATAAAATTAAAAAAGAACACTAGGAACCACCATTTTTATTCATTTTATCTACTGGTACTTTCTTTCTATACCTTAGCTAGCATAATTTTTTTTGTCGCCGGAACTGTAAAAACTATTTAACAAAATAGCAAACCTTCAATATTTTCTCTGGTGCGTATTTGCCGTAAAGGTTCCCATACACTGTAAAACAATGTCTACAAACTTAAAAATAATCGCGTTATTGTAAAAATCTCTCCAAACGCAACAAACTGCTTCAAACAACGGGTTTTATTAGATCAATAAAGACAAGATGTAAATTAATTTGGATTACACTTATCCAGAACTTTTACGTCCACACACTCTACGATTTTGGGCACCTTGTTCAGACAATTTTCGTCAACTCCCTCAAATAACTCCTTAAAGTTGTCAATATT
The DNA here is from genome assembly GCA_963924545.1 of Pogonocherus hispidulus. Lineage (NCBI taxonomy): Eukaryota > Metazoa > Arthropoda > Insecta > Coleoptera > Cerambycidae > Pogonocherus > Pogonocherus hispidulus. The sequence continues at coordinate 58,282,609 of OZ004697.1, forward strand.
AATAGATCCGTCCTCCTCTATCATCCCTGTAGTGGTGAAAATGCAGTGAAGATAGCAGTACATTTCTTCCGTTGGTTCCTTTTCCTGATCGTTAGTATACTCGTCCACGATTTCTTGAGTCACTCCCGTTTCTTGGATGCAGTAGTCGGAGATGGTGCTGTTAGGCTCCGGTGCTAGCGACTGTGGGAATATTGTTTATTATTGATTACTTACAAATTTATTAAAAGATACAAAAACTGAGGACAGCGTTCAGATAAAACAATAAGGAAACGGGGTACACGTCTGTAGAATAATAATTTGCCTACTCTTCCCCTCACAAGTCTTAGACGTTTATGCTATTCTTTGTGGAACGTAAAATTTCATTATCATTAAACTGATGGCTATAATCATTTTATATTTTTTAATCTAACGAGCTACGAATGTTGTACGATTGGATATACTCGTAGGTACATCTTTTTACACATATTATTCGTAGTTTTATTATTGTCTATTTTTTACTTACTTGTCCTTGTAAAATTGAAGAGGCAAGCACAGAGACAAAAAGCACGACGGATTTCATGGTGATTGTCTGTTTTATAATATATTATGAACTAATATCGAACGACGTACCCTTATGGGTGATTTTATTTATATATAGTTATAGTAATACAAAACATAGCATTGGCGTAGTAGTTTAGGGTTCAACTGGGCAAAATTAAGATATCAGGAAATGATTCCGACTTTTATAACCGTAAATAAATTGAGGTTTTCGTTTTCTGCCTTTTTTATTTATAAAATAAAAAATGGTAATATTTCGCGAGTTTGAAAAATGAAAATACGTATTTGGTTCTTTCAAAATGACCCCTTAAATTGAGTAAAAGTATACTCTGTTTTAAAAATTAGGTTTGTGAGGCAGCGTCTAGTTTTTCTTAAAAAAAAACCCGACTGAAAAGTGCTGTTTGTTTTGAAAAAGAAAAAATGGTGAAAATTGAGAATACCTTAGTTTTCAGCCCACATTTTTTTAAAGGAATGCTTCATTTTTGTGAAAATTTGTGTGTTGGTTGTTTTATTAAATTTACTGTTTAGATCTTGGACATATGCTAACGATATTTTTAAATTATTCAAGTACAAACAGACAAGAGAGCATTTTAAATAAAAATATCGTACCTAACACATTTTTTTGGCTTGTAGATATCAAAATATTAAATTATGATATCTTTAACATAAAAAAATATTTGTTAATGTCCTTTAGTTAAATGTTTGGGCTAAGACTTGGTCACAGTCACGACAGTGATTTTATAAAGCTCAATATTACTTCTATACCCTCTTGTGAGCATTTCCTGACTACGACTATGGCCTCAGGTGCGAGTAATTGGCGCTATAATTTTCATTAAATTCGATTAAAAAATCTATTTGTAATTTTTATACATAAAACTGCCATCAGCCTAGCTGAAATAAATAGAACCGGAAGTGAGGATTATTTGCAGAAAAATCAATTTGCTCAGGCATAATCACCACTTATTTCCGTTACTTTATTTAAGTACGTCTTTCTCTTTGAGTTAAATTACGGAACATACGTACTAAGTACAGGTTTACTAGGCAATAGACATAGCTAAGAAATATTTACAGATTCATTTATAGGAATTAAGAAATTTCTAATAGTAACTATTATCTAGATCATTTTATCAAAAATTATTATTTCTAGTTACATACTCCGAGTAGGTGGCTCAGGGTTTAGCGTTTCGATCGCTCAACCCAGAGGTCGTGGGTTCGAATCCCCATTCCACCAGTAAAGTTTTAATTAAATTGTCTACTCGTAAATCGAGGCTTGTTCGCAGAGATTAAAATCAGTTGATGTTTGACTTGTCTCCCTAACTAATGAGGTTTTCCAGGTTTCCAGTTTAGAGGGACTTAGGGGGTCCATAAGGACCCCAGTCCAAATTTATATATAAAAAGTGATGGACCTTTTATATCTGTTTAGAGGTCCAAGATCCTCTTGCACCACCACTGCATCCTAGGATATCCTGGGGTAGTTACCAATGGCCTTTGAACATTCTAGGACTTCCCGAATTTCTACTTAGTAAGTGGAAATTTCTATATTCAGTTAAAGTAAAACAGAAACTAGTACGACAAAAAACAAAATACTTTGGAATAATTTGGAAAAATTAATAAATGTTATTCTTTCTTGTGTTTAAATAGGTACTTGTTTCATTTTATCAACGAAATTGTGAATGTTATGATATTAAAACATTTTTTTAAAACCAAACTGCAAAAATATAAATTAATCAGGTACATCCATGGAAAACCAATAAAATATCCTCGAAAATAGTCTCCCTTTTGGAACTGAGGCCACGAGGTGCCGCGAAATATCCTTCTGATTGTTTAAGTATGTATTCTTTTGCCTTTTCTATTGAACTTTTAAGAAAAAATAACAAAATAATTTTTAGTCATTTTTTCTATAACCTACTCGATATACAGGACATTTCCGAAGTCTTGTGGAAAATTAAAGTACTAAATTACTAGCATTGACTCGTTAATTTCCTAATATATCAGAGAATTACACAATTTTATGATAATTTTACACTTTCGAGGAGTTCGCCAGTAAAAATTGTTGACAGGCTTCCAGAAATTTGAGTCTGGAGCACTACTAATTGATAATTCAAGCCTAAAAGTTCGACATTTGAAATAGAACACCCTGAATATTTCTGCATTTTTTGATGGAGTACAAAATGTGAAGTCGAGGGTAATATACCTTATAGTAAAACCTTCTACTGCTGCATCGACATCGAAATTGTCGAAAGTTTATAGTGTCCCGATCACTTAACCCAGAGATCGTGGGTTCGAATCCCCATTCCGCACTGTCTACTCATATATCAAGGCCCGTTCGCAAGGACGGGTTGCCAACCATCCTGCAGCGCTTGCCTAGGACGGGAAGAATGTCAAACACCGGTTGATGTTTGATTGACCCCCTAACTAAGGATGTTTACTAGTTTTTCCTCATTCCGGCACTTAATGGTGGTTATACTGAATAATAATATACCTCCTCTCCCCCACTCAAGTCTCAGATTTTCGGGTTAAATCTTGTGACTAAAAAGAGGAGTAGAGATAATATTATTGTTATTATTATTAATATTATTATTATTATTATTATTATTATTGTTATTACTATTATTATTATTATTGTTATTATTATTATTATTATTATTATTAAGTATTACTAAAGAGAGAAGGTTTTTATTAATATATCTTTATTTTCGCTATACAAAATATTACTGCAGATTTTAGACAGTTCCCTGTATTCAAATTCAAAAAAATTATACAGCTTATTCCCTTTAAAGATGCATACAGTCCAACATCTTCCCAATATCCTCGCATTTTTCTATTTTCCCAATCTGCTCCGAGCATTCCTTCAGTTTCGCAATTTTATCCTCATGGACCGGGAAGGGGAAGTTGTCTACTTCCTCAAGATGTAAATTCCCGTCCTTATCCAGCAATTTCCTTTCCTCCATGATGCATTTGTGGAGGCACAACTTCTCTGGAGTCCTATCTTCAGGTTGGCCGCTGTTTTCCAGATCGAATCCCAGGGATTCCGCGCATTTCTGCACTTCTGGATACTTCATCATCTCTTTAAACATTTCCATTTTATCAACAGCTCCCTGAAATTTATAATTTAAGACTTAAATCATTAATTGAAACAAGTAATTATGTTGTAGGTTGTAATTATTATTTTAAAATACATTTTTTTACTATACAAATAGTGGGTACGAGGAGAAATGGAGAAAATAGAATAATTTTTCCAACTTTACTGAATATGAATTATCATTGTTTCTAGTTAGGTAACCCACAATACAGTTCTTAGTATGTAGGGTTGACTACGTACTCCCAGAAATTTATAATTTAAGACTTAAATCATTAATTGAAACAAGTAATTATGTTGTAGGTTGTAATTATTATTTTAAAATACATTTTTTTAGTATACAAGTAGTGGGTACGAGGAGAAATGGAGAAAATAGCATAATTTTTCCAACTTTACTGAATATGAATTATCATTGTTTCTAGTTAGGTAACCCACAATACAGTTCTTAGTATGTAGGGTTGACTACGTACTCCCTGAAATTTATAATTTAAGACTTAAATCATTAATTGAAACAAGTAATTATGTTGTAGATTGTAATTATTATTTTAAAATACATTTTTTTAGTATGCAAGTACAGTGGGTACGAGGAGAAATGGAGAAAATAGAATAATTTTTCCAACTTTACTGAATATGAATTATCATTGTTTCTAGTTAGGTAACCCTCAATACAGGTCTTAGTATGTAGAGTTGACTACCTACTGATTAAAAACAATAATAGTAATGCAGCCCACATAACACTTAGATCATTAGCCTATTGTGTAAAAGTAAAAATGTGAAAATAGGTATAATTTTTGCTTACAGCACTTATCAGCAAAATGGTGGTAGTTGTCAAAACAGCCAAAGTAGTCGATATCATCATGATGCCCATTAAAACCTCAACTGCTGGTTTTTTAATTTAACAAGCTATTTAAATCAGCATGTGCGAAACAGGAAATAATTAATTTTTTATAATATTCCTTCTTCCTGTTGTAATTTAGTCATAAAATATAATTACCTTTATACACATGTACCTATTTGGGCGCTCTAGGCCACATCTAGATATATAATTATAAGTAATTTTACGAGTTGTGATTTTTATTTATTACAGAAAGGCGTTGGGCCAAAATATATATAATTTCATAATTTGGGGATTATTATTGTTAACCAATTTTTACGATATGAAATAAAATGTGAAGTACTACCTATATACTGAGTGATCTGACATAAGTACTTGCCTATGCCTACCCGCTCTGTATTTTGAAGTAGATCGAAATACAAATTATACGAAGGAATGAATTAGCCTGAGTACACAATCATTTCCTGCTTAGGTACAGACAAAGAATATAGATTAGTATATAGTCTTTGGTACTGATCTGCATTCTGCATATAATGTAGAATCAATTTATAGATTTTGAAAGTGTAACAAAGGTTGCCTAATCTGCGGATGTAGTTAAATGCACTTACGACCTCTTGCGGTTGTACCGAAGGAGGTAGCCAATTGACCATATGGCTTTATGAACAACAAGTCAAGGATTTCTGACTCAGACTCCATCTATATACAAAAACAAACATCGCTGTGTTCTGTTATTGATTGGACCCCGAATTAAATATATAACATTTATTTCCCTTTAAAACCCCTTTAAAGTCTACCAGATACCCTCCACATCAAATTCCTAGGTGAGTTTAATTTATTACAACTTCCTTCGCAATTGCAAACGGCTGTATTCGATTATATAGAGTACTAGTAGATTTATAAATATTTTGCTGTTATTGCATTATTTAAAGTTAAAGCGTCAAAACTCATTTTAATTGTTAAAACACTGTACCTATTGTTGAAAAGCTGTATTTGTTGTTGTGCACTTATATTTTGTAGGGATTGAATAACATGTCGAAGAAGAATATTGCAGAGCAAGAAACTAGAATCAAGGATTCCCTGTTCGAATTCGTAAAAACTCACATCCCAGATGCTGATCTCAGTCTGATCGACGAAATTGTATTGTCCTACGTGATAGCTGTGTTAGAAGATGTGGCATCTGATCCAGTCTTCGACGTCGAAGGTTGGAACTATATTTCAACCCCGTATATAGTTTTCACTCAATGATCATACATGCTACATACTATCACTTATACTTACACTTCTGTGCTCTACTAATTTTTTTATCATTTTAAGGTTTTTGCGAAATGATGGCTGCATACTTTCCCGAGTTCGAATCTATAAACCACGCCACTGTGTGCCAATGGATGTTCCAGTTAGAGGCCAAGCTGCAAGAAGTGGAGCAGCCAGAGGAGAAAAATATCACGTTGGATATTTCTTTACCTGAAATCCTTCCCAAAGTTAAACCAAGGTATTTTCTCACCAAATGTATTAAGCCATTCATAAACAGAATGCATCGTAAAATAATATTTCTACCACACAAATCGTAGATTTTTTTTGTTAAACAAACAAAGGCTACAACAATGATACAACAAAAGCAATTATATCCATGTAAATGTGTTATTGGATTTTTTTTTTAGGTCACACAATAATTCAGAATGTGATCCTCCAAAACGCCTGCACAAATTGTCAGAAATGAGCGATGGGGGTTCCACTGACAGCTCATGCTGCGATTTTCCTGACGAAATGGATGTTTTACAAGAGATGTTCCCCAGTGTTTGTACGATTGAGGTTAGTTTTGTGTCCATTTCTTCAGTTTTTCTTAATAGCCTTTAATTCAACCGTTATTTGTCGTTCAAATAAACGGATCTTCAATCCCATTAGCCTTAAAAATAGTGCCAGGAACTTGATCATAGACTGTTATATAAATGTGATGTGAATGTAACATATATGTGATATCCCATTTTTTACATTAGACAACTAGCCAAGTCAAGATAATGTATTTTTGACTGCTTCCTTCAGGTTAAGCACTGCCTGGCCATAGCGGCGGGTGACATTGAACGCGCCACGCAGATCCTGATCGATCGCCAAGAAAACGGGCAGTGCCTGAGCCAAAACAACTCCTTAACCATCCAAGTGACAAAGAAAACAATCGATGACTCCGAGCTGAAGAACCGCATAATCGAGAGGTACTCATACGTCGACAAGGACGCTTTTAACAAAGAGCACCGCCCCGTAGCTCCAAAAGTCGAGCCGAAGAAGATGGTGCGCTACCGAGACAACAAAATCGTCTCGCTGAAAGGCGAACGCTTCACAGAAGTGAAGAAAGGTGAAGACGTTGATGATATCTCTTTAAAAAAGAACAGGAAGGGACATACCCCGTAACCAATAGGTCGTCGGTCGTTCGACATGGGGAGGATGGAGGACATTTTTCTTAGGTTCCTTTATAGGTTATGTTTGGTTGGTGACTTAACAGTTTTGTTCACGAAGTTTTCGGTTCTCTTAAGTAGCCTGCGGTGTTCCCGTAAAAAGGTTGTGTTCGCCTCTACATACTCTACTCCTGTTTCCTGTCATGTCGAAACAGTATTAGATATTTGGAGGTATTTTTTAGAAAATAAGAGTAAAGTAGAGAGATTATATGTATTAGGTAGTGTTTCAATGTTCCGGGTTAGGTCCGTGTTAGGAGTATTTTTAACTGTCATCGTTTTTAACTAGCTATAGGGAGCAAGTGTTGAGCAGGGGCCGGCAGTTTTGGACAAACAAAAAAATGATCTAAGGTTCAATTTGTTTTTATATGTGAAAGTACGAATACTTTTGACAATCCTTTGACTGTTTTATTTATTATTTAAGTATTATTTTTTGGAGTTGCAATGCAGTAACGTGATGTGAATGAAATCACTTGTGATATAAATGTAACCTGGATGTAACATAGATTTTACATCATTGTTTTTGTTCATTTGTGTTTGTTGTTTGGAGGTGGATATGTTGAAAATCCAAAAGAATCTGTATTTTTTATATAGTTTCAACAACAAAATACACTTCATGTATGTCTCTACCTTTAAGGTAGAGACATACATCACATTAGTTTTTAAGCTTGACGTGAACATAAATTGAAGTATCAAAATCTCAGTCCTCTTATTTAAGTAGATGGTATCTACATAATATATAGGTATTACACTGTTTTGAATTAATATTTTTTTATATATTGACTAATTTTCTAAAAATTATTTCTCATTTTTAGTTTTAAAACATATTTCTACGAAATCAAAGGAATATACCGAACATGCATATAACATACATGTAACAAGCCGTAAAAAACATACAATGGGTATTTTAAGTACCCGAACACAATTTTTTTAATTGGATCTGTCATTTGTTACACAAAAATATGATATTGTAAAACGCAGATAAAATTTCTTATCTTCGATGTTGTCTACACTGTTTATGCGATTGTGGTAGTACGACTTGTTGAACACTTTGATTGATTGTCGTTGACGATATTTTTTTTAATTGTCGGTATAATTTCTTAAATTCCGCGTCCCATGGATGTTTTTAAAACATCTCTTAATATCTGCAAGTCACATCACCAGGAAGTAACATAAATTTAACATGAAGAACTTTATGCAAATAGAATTCAATCTTACTTAAATTTCTTAAAGCTTTTTCCCATATGTATTTGTTTCGTTACAGTAATGTTACCTACATGTAAGATATTTGTTACATAAATGTAACTTTATTTAATCAAGTACATTTCTCACCGACGAATGGTATTCTCAGAAAGGTCCGTTAACTAACGTAAACAATTCATTAATTTCTGATTTGCAAGGTTGTTTGGGGCCCACTTGTGATATCTCCCCATCCCCCAAAAAAATGTGATAAAACGTTCGGAACGTGCCTCAGCCTCCTCAACAACTTGCTCCATTTTTGATGTACACCTTTATTAGTATTACTATGTGTAAGAATCTAAGCTAGTCAGACATATTAAGAGATTCTGTTCGGGACGATCAGCGTTTGTCTCTGAATTTTGGGTGGTTGCTGGAAAATAGTCAGAAATGCAGGGTTTTCGGTACTTACTGGAGTCGGTGGCCCATATCGGATTATGGGTGTATAGAAAACTGTACTTTCAGGGTCGGTACAAGGATGAAACAGCCTACCGTGACTTTATTATGGTCAGTAAAGCTTATAAAGCATTATTTGATGTGTAGAAGTTAGTAAGGTTGTCGATTGGTGAAATTCAAGGAAAATACTGGATTGGTAAGTTCTTTGTGTGGCGATATTTGCTTTACAGCGAATTTTTTGATGAAAGAGTAAATATTTGTGGGAAATAACAATTTCTTGATTTTTAGCTTACGTGATGCGCATTTCTTATTATTTTCCACTAACACCCTTCTATATAATATATAGATTAATTATTTTAAGGATACTGTGATTTTTCTCGTAATCTATACCTTTTTTTGAAATTTATTTCATTCAAATTAACGGTAGGATTTCGTTTGTGCCAGCCGCTAACACAATGTAGCGTTTCGTCACAGTGTTTAAGTCTAAGTTGAAAAACTAAACATCGTACTCTAATTTGCTACAAGCAAGGCATATTTGCAGTTTTAGAGATTTTCTGTTTTGTTTTAAAAGCATTTAAGGCTTCTGCCAGGTTTTATATATCTGTTTAAAGCATTTTAGCCAGTGTACTGTTGTCGTTCGATTTTTGTAAGTATTTTATTTTAGCGTAAGCACCCAAAGGTCTGAGTTGTTTTATTATTTATTGAAGTAACCGTTTTTTACATTGTCGATTTTTAATTTAATAAAACTATTATTAATCCAAAGCGTTTCCATACACCACGTCCCAAATATTTTTTATGCAACCAGGTTTCTTACAAGCCTAGAACCGGAATTTGTCAATAAAATATGTTTAAAAACGATTCTGTCTAAGAATTTGTAATAGATTAGCCGTCTTATTAACAGATCTGACCCCAGGGTCTCCAGACTCGACTAAATTAGATTCCTTCTTGTGGGGGCATTAAAATTTATTTATAAGCAAGCTTATACCTTACAATTTTTTTGCAAAAAACGCCCTGTATAATATAATCACTTTTCGGTGGTTGCAACATTGAAGCAGGTCCCTTGGATTCGTAATTACAAAATACGCTACGAGTATGATGTATTTTTGCATCATAAACCAGTTCTAAAAAATCAATCGGTCGTCATGACGTCAACCGCAACTGCAGGTGAGAAATAAAAACACTTCTTTTTAAAAAGTCGTTATATTTAACTTAAAAAAATGGACGAATATGATACAGATCTGTTCGTGAAACCGAAAACCCAGTATATACCAAATATTTGTACGTTATCTTCCTTTCTTACTTTACAGTCTTCATAAGGAATGCAATTTTTACGGGAGAATGTTGAAATTATGCATATTTCAAATAGTTAATTAAAAATAATTAAAATAAAAACCGTCAAAAGGCCGATTCTTGCTGAAAATAAATTAATAATTTTAATATGAATCTGAATCGGCTTTCTGACGAAAATTAGGCCCGAAACAAGGAAACCTAACCTAAAAATTCAATAAAAAATATATTACATATAATATAAAAAACCACGTCTTAGTTGGCGCAGGTAATTTTGGTCCTTCGCTGAAAATACCTCGCCCGGCATCGAAGGCGAGATATTTTAAGGGCGTAGTTCCTTTGGTTCCAAACTTCCCGCGCCACGTAAACATATAAAACCTACTGCTGCCGTGACAAGCGGAGATCCGTCCAGAAGTCGATTACTTTGCGTAAATTTCGCTCCTGCCAGTATAAACGTGGAATATTTCCTGCCTATGGTACAAAATTATAAAAAATATAAACGTGTCGACATAAAAAATCGTTAAGGGACTATTTCCTTGTCAGTTTAGGTCCTAAGTGTGTGTCGCCGATTCGGTAGACAAGTATATACAATAATAGTGTTTAAAAAACTGTCAGATCACTAAAGAGTACTATGAGTTGCAAATGCGCCTCCTCAAAGGCAGCGTTGCATGAACCAGGTGGTCACGGCGAATTTGCAAGCCAGCGCCGAAGGGAAGTACCTCAGGGCTCCGTTTGGCAGCCACTCCAGACCTGGATAGTTAACGTTGATGGTGGATGTTTCTGAAAACAAAAAAATTCAATGCCTGAATTGCGATTCGACCACGAATGTTAAAAGAAAAAACTCGTAACTGCCGTAAAGATTCACTTTCTAGACGAACGGCTAACATCAATGAGCGATAAAACACATACCTGATGATACAGATGAGGAGCGTTATGAGCAAGGCGGCCGTGCTCGTCGACAAAGTGGCTGCTTCTGCGTATCTGGCCGAACCGCAAGCGGGAGGACAAACGGGGATCACAGTTTCTACAGGCACAAACATTAACAAGCTTTAACTATGCTACATGGGCAAAATACACCAAATGGTAAACAGAACATGGGCAAATGCATAGTAAACGACAAAGTGAAGGTAATTCTAGAGATTCGGCTCGAAGGACCAAAATTTATGAAATCCGTATACGTCTTGATCAGATCATTGCTATAAAATTCAACTTGAATGAATATGCTTTCTTAACGCAATAGTAAGGACACCTACACTAAACATTAAAAAAAAAGGACCTCAATCTCTACAAACATGCAAAAAATCAAAAAACTTTCTCTCTAAGTCATAACGCTGTAGAAAATCATTTTCATCGGAAATTCTCGGTCCTTCGGGCAGGATTTTCTAAAAATACCCGCTTCAAATTCATCAAAAAATAAAAAGGAAACTCAAATGCATAAACACCGTTACCGTCTGTACAGAAAAGTCAAAAAACTCACCGAATAATTCTACCCTGCCTTCGGCAGTGCCCAGTTTATTAGCTGCCTTGCAGACATACTGCCCGTACTGCCTCTTTTCTATCGTGATAATCCTTATGGTAGTATCCGTGAATTCGTCAGCCACAGCGAAATGTGAAATTTTGTAGTGTTGGTTGTTGGACAACGTTATCTCGTCTTTTTCCCATGTTATAGCCGGCGGTGGGTACGCTTCCACGTGGCACTCCAGATCCATATCGAATTGAAGAGCCTGACCCAGCCGAGGCCTGGGTACTGACACTACGGGGGCAAATTCGACTTCCACAGCAATGTTACCTGGAAAAAAAACACTGTTACACAAACATCCGGGGACAATAGGGATTTATATATTTTAAGCATGTTTATACTGCTTGTGGAGTTCCACAGAGGTCAATTCTTGGCCCCGTACTATTTCTTCTCCACATTAATGTTCTCATTGAAATACCTAGCTATAATTTGCTAGAAATATGAAAATGATAACCCCGATTTTTTCTCTACTAAAGACTAAACATTGCTGAATACTTTTTTGTTTTTTGGTTTCAAATTTTGACTTACGTTTCGTCCCCCTGCCAACGCCATTCTCCGCCACGCAGTAGTAAGTCCCACGGTCCTCTTTTCTGATCTGCTTGATCTTCAGAACGTTGCCTCTATAAATAGAACCTCCGGTCGGCAAGATGGCATTGTTCTCACGTCTCCAAGATATCCTCGGCGATGGGTATCCGCCGGCATAACACTCCATCTCGACGGCTGGAAAAAAATTTATTAAAAATGCTTAAGTTTACTAAAGGCACCTCCTGCACCAGGTATGAATCCTCCAGACAGAATATGGTCGATCTGCCTACTTGGGGCACGTGGATTTAAAAATGTCTAGTATAACCACCACTTTCCCCAGATCTTAATCCTCTGGATGTATTTTGACGCGAGCAACGGAAATCTAATGCATTAAATATCTTTAAACGTACCTTCCCCTTCAGAGACGACTACGGACCTTGTCGAGTTGTCCGAGATAAACGGAGGTCTCCTGACCTGCAATTCGACCTCGCCAGTGACCCTGCTGCTGGGCGATATCAGGATCTGGCACTGGTAGTACCCGGCGTCTGTTTCTTGAATGTCCTTGATTTGTAACAAGTACGTTGAACTCGCCTAGAAAAATAATAATGTAACCGATGAGTACTAATGAGAAGAAACATCTCACGACAAGAAAAACTCAATTTACTTACGGGGTCATATCGGAGAGAAAATCTAGAATCGTGCAATATAAGGGAGCTGCCTGTCGATATGGGTAAGCTCTGGGAGTTTTGGAACTTGTCCACCTTCATCCATATCACTGAGTAACCTTCTGTATATTGTACGGAACATGCCAGCTCGACCGTTCCGCCAATGTCTTTGATTTGTGTTTGAGTAATGTAGGAAATCGTCGGTGACCTCTGAGCGAGAGCTACAAAAAAAAGGTTAAATTAAACTAAAATTCTCCGATTTAAATTCGTGTCGGACCAACACATTTTCCTAAAAGTGGTAATGTTTTAGAAAACACAGATTATAGTGGAGAAAAGGGTCCATCTTTAGCTGCAAAGTAGCCTTTGAAGCATGAAAATCCAATATAAAATAAGAAAATTAGTAATCAGACAAAAAAAATGTTTTTGTACCACCCTGTATACTATTCAACACTTCTGGATAGATATTTAGTAAAATGTGTGCAACATACGCCACAAGAATGGGTCTGCTGCTGACTATTCCTCCTATGGCAGCTGCGACCACTGTGACATAAAGCAAGTAATATAGGAAATGGATATTTTTTCTGAATCTATTTTTAAATTGTGGCAAGGAGCATTTTGTCGAGCTGTTCAGCAGGACAACGCCCTTTAAAAAATAAAACGACGTTGATAAATGACAAATCTGATTGTAAAATAGGTACAAATAACAAAATGTAGGTATAAAATATTTTGCTTCACACAGATGTTATCATAAAAGGATATCTTTTAGGAAAAATGTATCTGCTCTGCCTCCAACTAGCCATTTCGAAATTTATTTATTTGAACAACCAAATAATTAAAATGACGCATAGGTCAGATGGCGCATAATTCTAACCTTAACTATAATAATATGATGGTTGCCTTTAATTGTTATAATTAACAAAAGAATCCTAAATCACAAGAGAATTGCAGTCCAGCGTCTACTAACGTTTTTCTATAAGTGTTGCCAATAAAATATACCGCATTATTTGCATTTCTAATCAATATCATGAGTAAATCGAGTACCTAGTAAATAGGTACATAATTTATAAATTAGTCAGGTACTAGATGAATCATTCCTTGAGAAAATGACAAAATTTCTATAATTTGCGGGGCGTAATGAAAAATAATACTAGACCAGACCTTTTCCTCATGTAAAATAGTTGAGGATTTATCAAAAAACATCGCGGATGAAGAAAATAAACAAAAATATAGCAAAGTAGGTGTAACCACACCGAAAAAACGTTGGCAAGTCACAAGAAGTAAACACAAAGTAGGCTGACCGCCATTTAAATCATTGGTGCGACGTGCGATTATCAGTTTGTGATTCTATTATCATTTGATAAAATCTCGCCTCCTGGAATGAAATTACGATAATAAAGATAATTCTATTTACTTACAGGTATCACAAAACAGAATCACAAGCACAGACGCACACAACACAGCCCTAGCCGCCATCTTTCAATCTTCGTCGCTCGTCGCTCGCTCGGTCGCTTGGTTCTTGGTTCGTTCTTGGTTTTCGATTTCGTGTTTTGCGTACCGTATCCGTATACCTATCTGTTTTCGCTTTGCGCTACTGCTTTACAACTAGCATAAATAATTACTGAAATTTTTCAGTAATTTGTGACAAGTAGTTGGACGATAGGATGGACTTGACAAACTGACTAAATTTGAGATTTGTATTTAATCTATGCATTGGATCCGGGACACAGGACACAGGAAGGGAAGGTTTTATGTTTTACCTACCTAGGGTACCTACTTTTAATTTTTAATGCACCTGTGCATTGCATAGGCGTCGTTGAAGGGGGCTGAGATGATGTGGATAGTATATTGATATTGAGTTTTTGAGACTATCGACAGAGCTTAAGGTGAAAGCTTATTACGTAGGTACGAAAAACAAATAAGGCTGCTTAACATCAAAAAAACGTAAGAAAATATAAATGTAAGGAAAGTTTTGCCCATATTTATACTTATATACCCAATCCCAATGCCCATACTGTGAAATACTGTTGAGTATGGCTCAGTATATTATTTTACTTAATCTATTAATTGCTATTGCCCGAGATATAGTGGTTCATTAAACAAACAAATAACTAGATACCTACATAAGCTTTAAGCTTCTTCCAATAAAAAAGTTAGGTAGGTATAGGTATCAAATAATAACAAAAACAATCCTTGTTATCCTACCTAATGCTTGTGGAAGCGACAGGCTGAAAAATTGTGACCTACTTTACCGACCAAAACTCAATAGGAGTCCAATGTTCAGCATAAAGTTGCGTTCTCTTATTTTGTGTCACGCTTAATTTGATCATCCCGTAGATTTGAGTTTATGAAATACGCGATATTTCTCATCACTTTATCTTGTTAAAAATCAACACCATACAGAAAATAATTGCTGGTAGACTAGACTTTGGTAATGGGGAATTAATTATTTATAAACTACTGTGCTAATGACTTTTCATGTACAGTACCCTAGTGATACGCCACTGTCCCACCCAGGGAAACTAACCATTCCCCTTACCCTCTGTTTCCTTGAATAATGCATAGAAAGATATGTTCAGAAATATAGTAGAGAACATAAAATATATAAGAGACTCATCACTCATCACCAAGTCACCACAGTTGGCGTCGCTCTCTCTCTCTCTCTCTCTTTTGTGAACGCCTGACTTCACAACCCTGCCCCAGTTCTTTGATTGTACCTGGTTGTACCCAAGGATTTTTAAGTTAAAAATCCTTGGGTTGTACCAACCTATACTGTAAACAAAAGGTGTTCCTATCTAGTAGGTTTTAGAGAGATCAAGGATCATTCCATAGATCAGATGGATCATTCAGTCTCCCCTGTGAGCCAAAAAGGAGCAATAATTTTTTGTCTACTACAAACACAACGATCTGTTGTGTTTGTAGTAGAGACCGATTATTGTGTACAATAATCGGTCTGTGTCCGTGCGTGCACAACTAATGGAGGCCTAGACAGTCTCTAAAGTCAAGACCAGAATTAAGCAATGACCAAAGTCTATGACCAAAAAAAGAGTAGATCTGTCTTGTCACATTTATTTCTAAAGTATTCTTATTTAAAACAGGAAACGCATTAATTACCTTATTTACCCATTTTTTTACTTGTCTTTAACGTCCCTTATCCCTATTGTACTTTATTAAAGCAAACACAATGTTTAATTTGTCTTTTACTTAATAATATCAACGAATTTCCGAATATGTGGCAACTGCGAAAGTCGTAAAGTTTACGACAAGCTGTTCATCCTTATTTAACATACATATTCTTGCATTTACGCTTTCTTTTCTCTGTGCTTCAACGACGTTGATTGGTCGAATCAGGAACCAACAAGCGACTGCGCTCGAGGTAGTAGGGAAACAGTGGCGTGATGTTGGGTTATTTCGCGCGCGTTTCTTAACGGTAAAAATTTGTGGTAAAATTATCAGTGTATTTATTCTTTGTGTCAGTGTTTATACTTATTTGTGTTAGTTCAAAAAGTGGAAGTGCATATACTAGAAGTATTCTATAGAATAGTATACGAGTATATATTAACTGAAATGTGCCCAATGGTAAAACAGAATACGCACGCCCATGCATCACCGCATTTTACCAGATCGGCGAGGTCATTTCACTTTGCTTAATTCTGGTCTTTACTTTTGACAAAGCAATCGGGTTAAATGTGGCTAACGTCACAATCCTATAAGTCCAGGACAAAATTAAAGGTTCTTTGAGGTTCCAGTATGAGAGTAACTGTTCGTTATTCTTGTGATAAAAATTGTAGTTGTTTCCAGCATTCGGAGAAGATGTTTATGTTAATATTGTTACAACCATTTCTGCAGATTCGTAGCTTCTACAAAACGGGCTGTAGATACCGTGGGTCGAGAAACCTTCAAAAGCCAGTGCTTGTAGCCCAAGAAGTCGGTTAGGAATCCTTGGTCGAGTGTCGACTCTACTGGAGACCTTTGGGGAGATGTATTTGCCTATTTTTCTTTGTTAAAAATCTCCCAAAATTAAATTTAAGATAAAAAACAAAAATGACCGATTGAATTAACAATTGTATTACGAAATTCCTGATTTATAACTTCAGTTGATTAAATTTTGCCATTTGTTTAAGACTATTTCTCTCCCCAGAGAATCTCTAGTTGCTCTTTGCTGTATGATGCTAATGAAACAGAATACTAAAATATACTTATCAAATCCTGCTGTCGCACCACCACCACACTATATTTTATTCTGGTATTATTTAAATTTATGTTTTAAAATTTCACAAAACAAAGTTATAGAAAAAAAATATTTTAATAGATTTAGTTAAATTTTTACGGTCTCTACGGTTCTACTCTACGTCTCGCAATACAGGGGGATGCCACAATATTTCCAGGATAATTTCCTCTGCGTATTTTTCAATAGTGCTTCCATTATCGCTAACATAACAAAAACACTTGATTTGATTCACATAACCACTAAAGTTTGGTTTTCCTCATATCTCTGAAAAATATTTTTTACGACAAATAATATTTATATACAACTGTAATACATATTACAAGTATTTTTTTAGGTAGGTAACGTATCTCGCCACTAAATTTTTTCATCAGATATCCTGGAAAAGTCTCATATAAGATAAAATAAGAAAACAGAAGTGGGTTTCAAATAATTTATTTAAAAATGAAAAAAAGAATTGAGTAGGCATCGGTTTGACACAGGTAATTCTAGAATGTAAACATTGCCTTTGCTATACTCCCCTTCTTCAGCGTCTCTATTGCTTCCTTATACTGGTTCAAGGAGAACGTCTGTATACCCAGATTCTCATAGTTGAGGTACCTAAGACGACAGAATGTTTCAAAACACCGACAGAATACTAATACACAGCCCCGTCCTCATACATTTTTGTGCAAATTTGATAAGTATGCTTAAAGAGAGGGCTGGAAAAATTGTTATCATTACCTGTCTCCCATGGCTTCCATCAGTCCAATCGCTTTAGGAAATGAATAGGGATTCGTGCGCACCCCGTATATTTTCATTTCTTTCATGTAGATGTCGAAGGGCTTTATCCTGGAAAAAAAATTATTTCTGTGACTAAATCATTAAAAAAAATGTGAGAATTGTTATACGGTTTATTTGAACTGTTTAGTTAGACAAAATAAAACTTACTATTAAGTAGGTACTGTAAATTGAAACGATTTAAACTTTAATAACATGGATCTACAAACAAGAATTGGTTTAGTACAATGTTATTACGAATGCGACAGAAATTACACTGTTGGATTACGAAGATTTCGTACAAAAATGGGTTTGAGAGCAGGGTCAAATGAAAGCGTACCGTCATTTGATTAGCAAATTTGAAAGATCAGGGTCTGTAACTGACCTACCGAGAACAGGAAGACCGAGGATTAGTGATGTCCAAGTTGCAGAAATTCTTAGGGAAAATCAATAAATAGCCAACACTAATCCGTTAGCAATCAGTATTGTGAATTCGATATTAAAACAATTGCAAATGTCATACACCAAGGTTTGGAAAATTTTACGAAAATCCTAAAAATGTATCCTTATAAACTTAAACTGCTGTATGAATTAAATGTTGTAGATTTTCCTATCAGGTTTGATTTTTCTTTACAAATATTGGCTGAGATGGAAATTAAACCCGAATGGTTATCCCGTATTTTATGGATAGATGAAGCCCATTTCTCTCTAAATGGTGGAGTCAATACTCAAAACTGTCGAATATGGTCAACAGATAATCCGCATGAAATCATTCAGGAAGGTCTTCATGACAAGAAAGTCACCGTTTGATGCGGTTTCACATCTAATTTTATCATTGGACCATACTTTTTTGAGGAGATACAGAATAGAGAGGCCTAAAAACATTATTTTTATGCAGGATGGAGCACCCCCGCATATTTACCGACCAGCCAAACAACTTTTAACTGGTGATTTTCAAAATCGCGTTATAAGCAGACATTTTGTAAATTCATGGCCTCCAAGATCGCCTGATCTTAACCCAGCGGATTACTGGCTGTGGGGTTATTCAAAAGATTTGGTGTTTAGAACACAACCAACAATGCTGGAAGAATTAAAAGAGTATTAGGTAGCAAATTGCTGCAATTGAACCAGAAATGCTGAATAATGCTGTGTACAATTTGGAGGAATGGTTGGTGTGTATGTACAGCAGCAAAATGGACGACATATCGAACATTTGCGTTAACCACCCTTGGACATAAAAAATCCCATTGTTTAAAGTATCGAATTTCTTTCACATCCTGTTATTAACTTAATTTGTTAAAAATACATAATAAGCTGAAATACCCTTACTTTATGATATGTATATGATATTGTAAATACTTTACATTTTCCATTTATCTATTTTTTGTATTGTTGTACAATTACTTAGGTATCCATAAGTTAAATAATAAGAATTTAATTATTGTTCAATAGAAAGTCCGTAAACATCCTGTCGTAAACGTTTACTCAAATAGGCTCTTAATGACCTTTGGTTACAATAATTCTTTTATGCCCTTTACCCAGTCCCCTGGAAATATTTGTAGACAATATAATCTTATTTGTATGTTTATTTTACTTTGCATTAAATGTACAGTTGAGGAAACTGTAATTTCGAATTTTTTTTCGCCCTGTATACAAGTAAAGCCATTTTGAAGGAAATTCTAAAGAAAATAAAACTACACCATACCTTTGGTGTGAAGATAACACTGACTTAGTTTTCCACATAACACCAAGACACTATACTGCACTCGGCGCCCGTTTCGCCAACCAAGTTGACATCATCTGGCGATAATTAAAACTAAACCTACGCTAACACCGTGTCCTATTTACACCTAAACTATTGCTACTGTTATGTGAACCGTTGGCATCATCTGAAAATGATTAAAACTACAGTTTTAATCATTACACTTTTAATCGTCGTTTAAAAACAATTTTAATCATCTCCAGATGATGCCAACTTGGTTGGTGAAACGCGTGTCGAATGCAGTATGGTGTTATGTGGAAGACTACGTCATTGTTGTTAAAAACCCTTTCAAAAATTATTTTATTTTTATTTTCAAGACCGTTTTAATGTCTTCTAGATCTACTTTTCCATCTAATTCAACTAAGTTTTGATCTGGAAAACCTCCTTGACTTCCTCGTTCCCACAAAAGATTCCAGAACTATTTTAACTTGGTTTTTACCACCTACGTACCTTATTTCTGCTCTTGTTGGTGCTACCCCGAAGCAGCAAAGTTTCCCACCTCTCTGCAACAGATTTACAGCCCCTTCTATAGCTGGAGGATTCCCGCTGCAGTCGACCACCAGATCGAACAGATCTTCTGAAGGGACTTTGTTTTTGTGAAGTTCATCAGGTGTTACCAGTTTAAAACCCGTATCTGAAACATAACAAAGAATTATTTTCCAGCTTTTATATGATAATGAACCTACATTGCTCAATTTAAAACCATTTGGTAAAGTGTGGACTTTAATGAACTTTTTCTCTGTACGAGTTTTAACTAGAATTGGAACAGAAAACTTAAAAAACTTCACTTACTCAGTTTCTTTATCAAATTCAGCCTGGCTGGATTAGGTTCAGACACAGTAACATTCCTGTGGCCTTGTAGGTGGAGGGCACACACCCATAGATTGCCTATAATGCCTGCACCCATGACCAGGATCTTCTCACCAACCGCCACCGGACTTACGATGTCCCATCCATGGGTAAGACATGATATTGGTTCAGTAAGTGCCGCTAGAATAAGAATAGACCAAATAAAACACAACATAACTATATGTTTCGCTACGCCAAAACATCAAGCTATCTATGATGATCATCAGGATGCAGTTTCAGACTTTTTGGCCCTCATCAATGATCAGTGTGCAAGTTGCAAAGCGTTATTAGAGTATTTACGTGCCTTGTTTCAATGTTATGGTGTCTGGTAGCTTGTGAACCTGCCTTTCGAGCGCTACAGCATATTGAGCCCATCCTCCATCTCTAAAAGTTCCTATTTTGTTCATCGCACCAGCTTGCATATCCGGGCAATGATGAAAATCTCCCGAGCGGCAAAAATTGCAAACGTGGCATCCACTGGAAAGGGGGAAATGGTTACGCAGTCAGGAAATTACGAATTGTGCGTATTAATTTAGGTTTTATTTCAATGAATTCTGTATTTTGTCATAAAGATGTCAAAAAATGCATTAAATCGAAAAAACCTGCCCCTGTGGGCTATCAATGTCTTACTCGTTAGGATCCACTGCCACTCTGTCCCCTTTCTTCAAATTCGTCACTTTGGGCCCTATCTCCACCACTGTGCCCGAATATTCGTGACCCAACGTCACTGGCTCGTCAGGATCCACTGGGTATTCCCCCTAGCAAAAAAACAAAGTACCTAAGTGTCTACCTTGATCTTAAACGTATCTATCTATGAAGTAGGTAAAGTTATTAGTATTTATTGCTATAGAAACGGCCCCAATGGGGATCCTTGTGGAGTATAAAACTATTTTTGATTAGAATTATTATGCCATAAAGATAATATATATTTGTGGAAAATTTCATTGAAAAATGCTATTGTAATTTTGTATTTATCTTGGTTTTATTATTTATTATTAGTTATATTGCTGATAATAGTATTATGCAATGATCCCGGATCCTAAAAAGATAAACTGCCTGACTATTGGAACATAAATTGGGCATTAACTTAAAGATATATATATATACGAGGAACATATAACTTCTACCTACTGTTTATAATAAACTACTAAATTATCACATATGCCCCAAAACATTATCTACGAGATGGTATAGGTTTCATCTGATCCACTATATGGTATTGCGTTCCTCGATCGCGACACCGCTGTCTTTTGACCTTGAACTAAACTCATATACTCATAAACTTCGTCCCCATATATGAACATAACATTTCCCATGTTAAAAGCTGGAAGTTATTGTTAAGGCATAGGATAATTTCCAGTTTAATATTCGTATCAGTGACAAAAAACACCTTTCGCTCAACACTATTTACAGGAAAAACTGCTGGTACATGAAAAACTTTAGCAAAAAAATAGTAGGCAAATTACCCTGGACAATTGTCATGTAAATACCTGCATGATGTGGAGGTCGGTTCCGCAGAAGCCAGAGAAGGCCACTTTTATCAACACTTCATCTGGTCCTTGTAGCCTTGGTATAGGAACTTTAACGAACTCCAACTTTTTCGTCTTGAGTGTGAATTTCACCGCTTCCATTTCCGGAAAATTCAGATAGAATTGCAACCGCCAACCGAGATGATCAGAATGGAATAATAATTTTAAGTTGGTACATTATCGTTTTGTTTTCTACTAAAGATTGACCTCGGCATATCGCGTTTGTGTGTTTTTTTTCTTCCAAATCAGTAACAACAGTTTTATCTTATATAATATAATACAAGTAATATAACTTATATATTACAGAAATTGATAATGTCTACGGGAATTGATTCTCTTAAGAGTCCATTCACTGGTCCGAAATAAGCCCAAAATCGAGGTTCGTCTCCTGTCTAATTATGAAAAAACTATAAAAGATAGCGACTTTTAGTAAAAAAAGTATTGAAAGATAAGACTTTAATCTAAATCCCTATAGCAGTAATTTTTTGTAATTCTTTTTATTTTTAAAATTCCAGGCAAACAATCTTGTGCTAAAATAGCGTATATTCAAAAATTATTTTCTCTAAAATACATGCATTAAACAAAAATTTGCTACTATATGGATCTAGTTTATCTTTTGATCTTTCCGGTGATATATAATTTATAACATTAAAAAGAAATTTTGTTGCAATTATAAGACAAATCCGGGACCCTTGCAATGAGGGCTAACTTTGTTTCCATGTGTCTTTTTACTTCGGCTTTACGTGCACCTCCGAAATCTAAATAATTCGGTAATGGAAATATGTAAGTCTTCACCCATCGGCTAACCAACCTCTCAACCCGACCCCGAATTCATGTCTGTCAAGTCTACAGTGAATGGACCCTTAACATTCACTTATTTTATTGGAAGGAGATGCTGAAAACAACTACTCCACGGTAAATATGCCCCGACTCCTTCCAATAATTAAGTGGGATTGTCTTCCTTAAAGACAATAGAGGTCGCTGTAATGGAATCTGCTTTTCTGCAGATCGTTATCTGTCTGTCAATTAGACATTAATTGTCAGACAGGTAGTAGCAAAGACCCAAAGAGGGCACTGCAGTGTATTTCACTGTATCTCGCCACTACAAACATTCACTTATTTTATTACAACTACCTGTTTGAGATGTTATTAATTGACTATAATAGGTTCTAATATCTTTTTAGGGGCTTTTAAATTTATTCGAAATGTTATTTATTATGTGTATATTTTCCAGTCTGACGATTCCTTATTACTACCAAAGAAAATATTTTTAGTTTAACCAATATTTGATAGATTTTTCCCACGAGACCCTCTCCAGAACAAATCTTTATCTATACCACTGCACCGATATACAGAGTATCCAAAATGTTTTCCATAGCACTCATATAATAATTTTTTCCTGTCTGTTTCCGAGAAAACAATATTAACGGACCAATTAGTAGATAAAAAGGTTATCTGACTTGATTTATTTCATGTAAAAAATTATGATTCTTATGATATTAAAATATTTTTTCGAAACAAACTGTAAAAGGATAAATTAATTAGGAAACTCTATGGAAAAGCAATAAAATATCCTTGAAATTAGGTATCCCTTTTGGATATTTTTGTACAGATGTCGATGGAACGTAATTCTTTATTAACTCTTATGGTGTCCAATGTCTTAATGGTGACTATAATTTACATTTTCACCGTGTATCGTAAGGGTCACTAGTGTAAAACAAGTTACAAAACAATAATGAAACAACAAAACATAATTTGATAATATTTTTATTAAACAGCGTCAAAAATAAAACTGACTTTCTTATAATTTAAAAATAGCTTTAGCGATGGTTCCTTTCTTGAGTAGCTCGATCGCCTCCTGGTACTGTTTAAGCGAAAATGTCTTAATTCCTAGATTATTATAGTTCAGGTACCTGAAATGAAACAAAAAGAGCTAAGTCCAATTTACTTTGACCCGTTTTGGGGTAAAACTGGTCCAGTTTACTATTTTCCGTAAAAAGCGCATTAGTTTTCAATAAAATTGTCTTCAAATCCCATTATAAAGTATTTTTATGCCACAATCTGGGTATTCCTTTATTGTGAAATGCTTTAGTTTAGTATAAAATCCAATTGAGGCTAAGTTTTTCGCCTTACCTGTCTCCCATAGCCTCTAGCAGACCAAGGGACTTGGGGAAAGAAAACGGATTGATGTTCACTCCAAAAATTTTCATCTCTTTCATATAAATATCGAATGGCTTGATTCTGGAAAACAAAAAGTTCTTGAAAAGTATATTTTGCAACTTACTTAATTGTTTGGTTTGCTATTTACAGGGCAAATGTATGCCGACGCGTGCTGTAATAACAAGGATAGGACTGTACAGAGCACATATTCACTATAGGAAAGCAGGTAGCGCCAGGGAAGGTATAGTGGTAGTATATAGAATAAAACATAACCTCACTTAACCCTACTTTATTTCTCCATGTGGTGGGGCGACACCGAAGCAACAGAGCTTCCCTCCTCTTTGCAGAAGCGTCACGTTATATTCTATGGCAGGAGGGTATCCACTGCAGTCTATTATAAGATCAAAAAGGTATTCTGGGTCGGCCTGATGGTTCCTCTTTAATTGGTCCGGGGTTATGAGCTCATAGCCAGTGTCTGAAACGAAAAAAACAAGTCAGAATTGAAAATACTGCAGACCAATTGTCTTTCAATGATAAATACAAAGATAGAACTGTGAAGGATGGGGTTTCCCTCGGTCATTCATGGGTAAACGAAAAGAACAGGGCCAGTGATGGATCCTTGTGGCACCCTTTGAATATTTAACTCATTTAGAGTCTCTAGTTCTAGAAGAACTAGAAGATGAGTAAGAACGAAGAAAAGATATTGTTTTACTTACTTAGGTTCCTCAACATGTTGAGCCTGGTTTGATTCGGTTCGGATACAGTGACCTTCCTGTGACCCTGTAAATGGAGGGCACACACCCACAGGTTACCTATGATCCCAGCGCCGGTAATCAAGACCTTCATGCCTACTGTGACTGGAGTGATGATGTCCCACCCGTGGGAGAGGCAAGACATGGGTTCTGTCAAAGCAGCTGAAATACGAGAGTAAGAATTTTTTAGTGTCTTGCAACTTATGAACTGAATTCAGTTCGTTCAGATTTTTACGTTGTTTTGATATTATTTGGTGGTACAATTAACTATGTGAATTGGTTTGTAAAGGATCCCATTTATAATATTTGGCGTTACCTTGCTCGAGAGTTATAGCCTCGGGCAGCTTGTGGACTTGGCAAACCGGTGCTAGTGCGTATTCTGCCCAACCCCCGTTCCTGTAGATGCCAATAGTGTTGTTGATGCCTCCCACCAAGCAGTAGTGAGGGTTGCCTGACCGGCAGAAGTTGCAGCAGTGGCACCCACTGTAAATAAAATGCGTTTGTATTCCATGATTTAGTTTCGCGGCCCCAAAACTGAACCCTGTGGCATTTTAAAAATATATATGTCTGTTTTAGATTTTTCCAGTAATTTTATAGATAATGTGAAGTGATACCTTCTGAAATTCACTGTAACAATGAAATTTCTGTATTTATTTGAGTCAAAATACAACAAATTAAATATTTTTTGACAGTTGGAGCCAGAATTAAGAAAAATAGTATTTTTTCCGTGCTTACTCATTTGGATCGACTGATACTTTGTCCCCAGGTTTGACTATTCTCACTGCAGACCCAACATCAACGACCGTGCCTGAAAATTCGTGCCCCAAGGTAATGGTTTTGTCTGGATGACAAGGAAATTCACCCTAAAAAGATAAAAGATCAAGTCAGGATATAGGAAAATAGTTTTGTTCTAAAAAGTAATTATTATAGACAAATGTCTGTAACTTATTTGTAGTGTAGCTGTTTGAAAAATATTACTTTGTATTTTTATAGATTTCTTTGGACATTCTTCGGTGAATGGATGATAGATTGCAAGTTTCGTGAATGGACGATACACTGTAAGTTATTTTTGTCATTGCTTCGCAAACAATGTAGAAATTACGTTACACCCATTTTCCATTATATGATTATATTTACAGCTTTAACTGATTACGCCAAATGCGGTTTATCTATATATTATTTGTTTTTATACATATACGACATAGAGGACATTTAAAATATCTAAATATCTATTCTCAAATTAAGTAATAAATAATTTTATGTTAAGTAGTAACTGATAACACCACTGAACTTTGCTGTTATCTTTGAATTTAATAAAATAAAACTGCAAGAATTTATTTTACTCTTTTCTTATTGTACTTTTAAATTTATATGTAGGGTAACTAGGGTATATTATTTATAAAAAAAATCGTGACTGGAAACGGATTTTCTAAAATGTTTCTTTTTCCTTCAAAAACTGTTGAAAGTTGGTGTACATAACTAAATAGTTTTTAAGAGATGTTTAAATCCTATGAAGTTGCATAGAAAAAACACCATGTATAAGAAACCCAATTTCTCATGGTATTAGTTTATAGTTTGAGGGTTTGATTATCTTAATACAGGACCTAAACCTTTAAATGTCAGAAATAAGTGTTCTGATTTTTAAAATGGTTTTCCTCAACTTTTCGAGGATAACGATAACAACAGCTATATGGAAGAGGTTCTTTCAATGCTGTGGAGTCTAATGCAAAAGACAAAGCTGGACAGAGTGCTCTAAATAGGTTGGGAGTGTCACAATAGATCTTCTAGGTCGCTGTGAACCAGGCCAGGGGCCCGACTCCTATATAAATCTAATCTAACTTTTCGAAAAAACTGAAATAACTTGGCAACTCCACACACTAAAGTGGTACATGAGGCATCAATCTTTAGGGAATTTTAAGCTTAATCAAGCAGTCGTATAATATACAGAGTGTTACGATTAAAAAACAGTAGTTAAGCGTTGCAATGACAATAGAAATATTTGTAGATAATCTACCACATTGCATTATATCAATCATATTATTGTTTACAAGGTCTACCATGACATCTCATTAAAAATATACCTAATTTACACACTGGTCGATAAATAAAATAATGATATCTAGCCCTACACCTGAACACTAATACCTCATTAATTAATAGTCGTATTTACTATACTTTTTGATACCTTATCGTAAAAGTGGCATATAAAAACATATCAAAATATGTGCCTAACCACTCGATTTTTTGTTTTACAATTTGATTTACCTGAAAATATGATAGCTTGGTCCTAAAATTAAAAGTCACCGATCATTACACTTTGATCTATACGAATATACAGGGTGTAAACCCATTGAAATATTTATATTTCAAAACTCCTTTGATTGAAATACTAAAATTAGTCAGGATTCAAGATTTCTATGTATGCTACTGCTTTGAATAAAACAATGCCGCGTGTTTGAAACACTTCTGGCTGTACGGGAAGAAGATGTCAACTTTGTTATTTTAAATGAAACACTCTGTACATTTTTTGGACACATAAAGTATCAATAAAATGATAAACAAGATTCTAAATATTTTTTAGAAGAGATTCAGTCCCTACTAACTCCAGTAAATCCAAACATAAAAGCACACCCTGTACAGAAATTGAGTCTTTTTGTAGTTACATATTTTTTTATTGCATACCTGGATGATGTGGAGATCAGTTCCACAAATTCCGGCGTATGCCACTCTGATCAAGACGTCGTCAGGTTGGGTCACCTTCGGTATGGGCAACTTGCTCAGCTCTAGCTTCTTGGTCTTGGCGGTGAAATTGATGGCTTCCATGTTAAGAAAGAGAAAAATCGCACGTGTCACCGTTTCTATCAAAGGCCCGTAGTTGAGTGAGCCGAGGGCTGCGCCACAATCTTTTATATCGGAAAAAAGCAACAAGGAAAATTCGTCCGTTTATCTGACAGCAAACTCAACGCGATAACCAGTTGACCTTAAGGTTCAATTAATTTATCGCGCCTCGAGCCATGTGGACGCAAAAAATGTGTGTGTGTACAACTAATAATTGCAGTTATGTAACGATGATATTATGGTTGTAAACTTAATAATATAATTCGTTCATAATCTTTGAAAACTTAAAAAACTGGAATCCAAATATCAGGGGAATATTCAAATATCAGATAATAATAATAATAATATCTCTACCCCTCATTCTATTCGCAACGATTAGCCCGAAAGTCTAAGACTTGTGTGGGAGGTGGGGTGGCATATTATTATTATTTCGCGGGCCGCATTTGCGTCTCAGGAACAACTTACGTTGGTGGCCCTGACCACCATCCAGTGCTGGAATAAGGGAAACCTGGAAAACCTCATTAGTTAGGGGGACAAGTCAAATATCAATCGATTTTAAATCTCTCACATTAACACCAAGTTGACATTCTCCCCATCCTAGGCCATCGCCAGGATGGTTGCCAACCCATCCCTGCGAACAAGCCTTGCTCTACGAGTAAACTATTTAATTAAAAATTGTTTGGTGGAATGGGGATTTGAACCCACGACCTCTGGGTTGAGCAATCGAGACACTAAAGCCTGAGTCACTCGCTCGCTTTATATACAGGGTGTTAGTTAAACATGCGGCAAAAATTCAAGAGGTTATTCCTTGCACTATTCTAAGGATATTTTATCCTTTGATGATTTTTGAAAGAGCGCTTTGCTGCAAAGATGTAGGGCGAAAAAAATGTTCAACAAATAACAATTTTAGTATTTTTCACATTATTAATGTAGGTAAAATAAAAGTATGGCGTACTACACTGGACGTATCTAGTAAAAGACATGTAAGAAAAAGGAGTTGTTTTTTTCTTATCAACATCCCGTGATACTTCGGAGTGATTATTTTGTATGTTTTTGTATGTTGTGTTTTTGTAGTTTGTATGTGTCGCATTTGTTAAGATTGATTGACGTTTGGCTAGTTGACGTAGTAGTAGTTGACTGTAGTTTTTTGAATATAAGTAATTGGACTGTTAGGAAAATTCTGAGAGATAATTTGTTGTACCCATACCACATTCAACGCGGTCAGGCACTTGTTCCTGCGGATTTTGCTCCACGTATTGCATTTTGCCAATGACTTTTGCACACATTGGTTGAAATCCCTCAACTACTTACCTGATTCTTTTTACCGATGGAGCCAGTTTCTCGTGAAATGCAATAAGGAATTTCCACAATAACCATGTGTGGGCTGAAGAAAATCCACATGAGATTTGTTAAGATCGGTTTCAACATCAGTTGTTCTCGTTGAACGTTTGGGTTGGAATTGTGGGTGACTGGCTAATTGGACCGGTATTTCTACCAGGAAGACTTACCGGCGAAGTATACCACAACTTTTTGGAATAAACGCTACCTCAGTTTTTGGAGGATGTACCACATTGGCTACAATACAGGCAATGTGGTTTATGCATGATGGTGCACTACCTCATTTTAGTGTAGTTGCTCGAGAGTTTTTAACAGCAACACACGGAGATCGCTGGATTGGTCGAGGTGGACCTCACGTATGATCTGCTCGATCCCCGGACTTAAACCCCCTGGATTATTTCCTATGGGGTCATCTAAAGTCATTAGTTTATACTAGGCCAGTGGAAGATGTGGACGATTTAAGAGATCGGATAATTGCTGGGTGTAACTCAAAAAGAAACGGTCCTGGTGTTTTTGAAAGAGTTCGGGAGTCTATGAGGAGAAGATTGGATGGTTGCATCCGAGCTGGAGGCAGCCATTTTGAACAATTCTTGTAGCTTCAGAAATGTTACATGTAACTTTTAGTAATACTTCGCAACAAAGCGCTTTTTCAAAAATCATCAAAGAATAAAATATCCTTAGAATAGTTCAAGGGATAACCTCTTGAATTTTTGCCGCATGTTTAACTAACACCCTGTATATATGGTCCTCGGCATATAAATTGTATATTCGTAGGATGATTCCATATTATTTGTGCTATTTCGGAAATTTTCTAAATGATATATAGCAGAAAAGATAGTGTAAGAAAACAAAATAATAATGAAACAACAAAATAATTTGATAGTTTTATTCAACAGCTTGACGAATAAAGAAGTGATTACTTTTTTTTAACATTTGAAAACAGCTTTGGCGATGGTTCCTTTCTTGAGTAACTCTATGGCCTCCTGGTATTCTCTTAAGGCAAATGTCTTTACCCCTAAACGGCTGTAGCTCAGATACCTGCAAACAAAAGAACTGAGATCAACATTTGTACAAACTAAGTAAAGCTTATGTCCTATTTACTTTGATAATGATACTGATTTTATGCTGATAATATTTTTATCACAAATTGATTTTTAATGTTCTTATTTAACATTAAAACAAAGCACAACTGGGCATACACTTTTCGCCTTACCTGTCTCCCATAGCCTCCATGAAACCAATAGACTTAGGGAATGAAAACGGATTGATCTTCACTCCCAATATTCTCATTTCTTTCATATAAATGTCAAATGGTTTGATTCTAAAAAACAGAAAAATCAAGACAAATACAACCAATACCAATAACCCGACACAGAATTTACTTTCTTTAAATACAATCTTGCATCAAACTAATAGAAGAGTTAAACCTAACCTAACCTAACCTAACAAAATAATCTAAAATGTCTAACCTAACCTCACTTGTTTAAGCATAATCAATGAAACGCTGTCACTAATGCATTACACATCGAGGATTCGAATTGGTATGATATATTAGTTGTAGGTCTCCGTTTTGGATCAACATTTTACTACGGAAAAGGCTTTAGAAAGAGTTCCACTGCTGGGTCACGTCAGAGCAGAACTTTTCTAATCCTACTTAACCTAATTGAGTCTTACTTCATTTCTCCGTGCTGTGGCGAGCAGCCGAAGATACAGAGCGTCCCGCCCGTTTGCAAAAAGGACACGGCATGTTCTACGGCGGGCGGATGCCCGCTGCACTCTATTATAAGGTCGAACAGGTAGTCGGGATTATCCAGAAAGTTTCTCCCCAATTCGTCGGGGGTCAGAAGGTCATAACCTGTGTCTGGAACAAGAAGAAGTACTCAGAGTTGATGAATTATTACAGCGCGCAGTATCCCTCAATTAATAAATCAAGTCATTCGTGCAGAAGCGAACAAGGAGCGGGTTCAGAGCAGGTCCTTGTGGTGCACCTGGAGGAATATCTTGCCAGTTGTAGAGTATATATTTTAAGTTTTCTTAATTTTTGAAATACAGTATACAGGTGTAGATTTAGTAAGGATTATATTATTTATTATTAATATTTTAGTGTTTTTTAAGTACAAATGAGATTCTTCCGAAAGTTTTATAACTATTTTGAATATTTCATGTAAAGGAAACGAGATTATGGTCAACCCCAACATCCTACCTGTTGTAGGTTTCAGGAAAGATTGTTCTTTCAGTTTTTCAACATCTTTAAACAGGAACTTGATTATAATGATCGATCTAACAGTGAAATGGAGTCGTTAAAGCGTAAAATCTAGAGAAGAGGGCCAGTAATAGATCCTTGTGGCACATTCTGAACAATTTCCTTATTCCTTAGATGTTTTTATATCTTTATATGGCGCGGAACTTTAGACGTAATTAGATTTTGGATCACTTGGATCATTTGACTTGGAAGCGAGTTTTTAGACCGTCAGATGGACTGAAAACTGGTCATATTTGGAAAACGACAAACTCCCGGCGAAAAAGTTGAAAAATTTATTTTTTTAAATGTTTTCGTTTGCTTGGACTCGAGGGTATTTGGATCAGTGACTGACCCGAATGGGAGTTACATTTACAGGACTGTACATTTTACTCACCCATGTTCTTTAACATGTTCAACCTTGTTTGATTTGGCTCCGACACGGTGACGGTCCTGTGACCCTGTAAATGGAGGGCGCAAACGAACAGATTGCCTATGATACCAGCGCCTAACACCAAGATCCTCATTCCTACCGTGACGGGACTGATGATGTCCCATCCATGGGACAGGCAAGACAATGGCTCGGTCAAAGCGGCTGAAACACCAAAAATTATTATCTTGCATCAAAAGCGTTAAACCTAGCCTACCCTAACCTAACATAATCTGACTTGAGGTTACATTTTAGGTTGCTTCGACATTTTTTAATGGTACAGTAATCTAAATTGCTCTGTAGGGGATCCCATGTGGTCAGATTATACACTATTTTTGCATTGGACTTACCTTGCTCGAGAGTTATGGAGTCTGGTAGTTTGTGGACTTGGTAGACCGGCGCCACCACATACTCCGCCCAACCCCCGTCCCTGAAAAGTCCGATGGTGTTGTTGATGCCCCCCACCAGGCAGTAGTGAGGCTTGCCCGACCGACAAAAGTTGCAGCAGCGGCATCCACTACGAGTAAAACGCAGTATTACGAATGTGTATACCCAAGAAATACAAAGAAATGTAGGTGTAGGTACTTTTGGGGGTTCTATTAATAAAAGACACCAAAAGAGATCCGACACTGATTCACTTAAATTTAGTTAATGATGAGGCGTAGAGGCCCCAAAACTGAACCTTGTGGTATATAAATGTATGCATAAAGGTCTTAAACTTGGAGACAAAGTTGGAAAATATGTATCTTTCTTTGCTTACTCATTTGGATCGATGGCCACTTTATCGCCGGGTTTGACTATCTTCACGTCTGGGCCAATATCCACCACTGTCCCTGCATTTTCGTGACCCAAAGTGATTGTTTTGTCCGGGTGACAAGGAAATTCTCCCTGTGAAGGTAAAATAATAAACTATTTATAAGGAAAAATTTTCGCCATCCTAAATTTGAAAATTGTATCTAAGAGTTGAAAGAGGGGGCGTTTCTCTGGGGGTATCTCATGAATCAACCGGGGTAGGCAACCGATGTTCCATGATATGGTAAGCTGAGTATCGTGAGTCGTGTGTTGCATAAATATATGCAGTCACAAGTAATAAGTAATGTTGTCAATTTTTTTATCACAATTTTTAGTAACTACATTTTGGTAACTACAGATTTTAAGACGACACTCTATATTTAAAAAATATATTTTATCTGGAAAACAAACAATTTACTACAAGTTTTACTGTGGTGTGGTTCGACCCACCAAGGTGGCTGTAACAGGATACATAATTTTAATGTAGTTACAGTGTGGTACAAAACACCGGCCCCCGTACAGAAAATGAGCGATAGCATACCTGGATGATGTGCAGATCAGTTCCGCAAATTCCAGCATAGGCCACTTTGATTAGGACTTCGTCAGGTTTGGTAATCCTCGGTATTGGTACCCGGTTCAGCTCAAGGTTCCTAGTTCTGGCGGTGAAATTGATGGCTTCCATCTTAAAAGAGAATTAAAAATGCCTAGCTATCTAGTGATGGGCAAATCTCCAAGATTGACGATTTTTTGGTATACTACATCTCAAAAATCTTAATAAAAATCGGCGGTCTCACATAGTAGAGATATCCCTTATTGAAGTGACAGGACTACCACCAAAACACAGTTTTCTCTTACCCCCAAGGAAAGTAAAGTACTTTTGGAGCATTAAAACTATTAAAACAGAGATAAATGTTGTGGATACACGTTTACCATTATCAAAAATTGACCAAATTAGTTGGTGTAAGGAAGAACAACATAGCACACCTACTTATCTTGGAGTGCTAGCATCTCAAAAAGGGATATATCAAAAACAGACGAGAGCATATCGACTTCTACAAATATTTTCGTCATTTGTAGTCTCAAATACAATCAAAATCGTGCATTCAAGGGGGTAACTAGGTAGGCAAGTATTTACACAAATAAAAACATACACCAGTTACCGTATCGCCCAAAAGTTGAGAGACTTGTGCTAAAAGTAGATCTCTTGTCCCAAAATTATGTTAAAGCTATGATATATAAAAATGATTGAAAATAAATCCAGTGTCAAACATAATTTTTGAATTTTTCTTAAGATTATATATTTGACTAATGTGTCCACTAAAAGAATATAAATTGCAAATATTTAATGCCCTTATCCCATAATGACATGATAGTTAATGCAACAAAACTGTTATTATTAAGCTGTGAGAAACAAAACATCGTAAATTATAATACCTGTGTGTTTATATTCCCAATAAAAGTAGATCCTACTTAAATTGTCCAAGATTTAGTTTGTTTATTATTATAAAACTGTTTTAATTTTATAAAAAAACCCCTACATTTACAGTTTATGATATTACCAGATAATAAAGTCCGATTCTGTTAGTACTGATTACTTCAATATTTTCTAATTATAGATTATATGATTGAGACCGATTCTGATTACTCTTGCGTATGCAACTAATAGTCTGCAAAATGCATATTACTGGTTGCATACATTATTACTAACATAGTTATTTTACAGATTTCTTTAATTCTATGTACAATGTTAGTAATGTTACCAACAATATCTCTACGTGTATTGTTAGTTGCCTAAAATATATTTATTTACAATCATATTTTATAGTAAATTTGAATTTTCCATATTTTATACACCTAGGTACCTATCACTATAATTTATTTATTTATTTAGTAATAATGGGACTGATACTATTAGTAACATACAGTTAAAACTTTACACTACCAATTCAATATTGTAGGTACCGGTTTTTCATAATAAGCAGATTTTGAATCCAATAATTTTTACCTTATCATTATCGTAATGGTTATTCTGAACAGGCGTAGTGCCAAAAAGGATATGGAGTGCCTCTTTTTGGCACTGTGCATGCTCAGTATAATGATTACGATGTCTATAAACTCAAATTGAAAGGGTTCAAAATCTCCCTATTATATCAGGAAACCTTATATCTATATCAAGTATGACTGTTTTAATGCTCAATTAATGGAAAAGGACTTACAGTTCCCTCGGCATTTCTAGTTTGGCAGTCAATGCAACCGCACCCACATGGATTGTTGCATCTGCTTCCTGGCTGCATGTTTATTTTTTACAAGGGTAAGGGGACGAAAAGGGGCGATTACTGGTTTTTTGGATGGTGCTGTTGAATTACAATGTCATAATTACTCTCTAATTTTGTTGTCTGTCATGTTGTGACATTGGTTGCCGCGGCTTTAGTTTTTGTTTTCTCAACAACTTGGTGAAAATTGAACCAGAGCTGATGCATTGTAAGTCGACTTAATTCTACGATTTACCAACGTGGGAAATATTATGCTAACTTTAGCAAACTAAAGTAGCTATAACAACAACTACTACATTTACTCTTCGAAATTACAATAAATTATCAGTGATACATCGCAATGTCATTAAAATGAAAATGATTGTTATTAAAAATTAAATGTAAATTTAAATTTGAATTAATTGTTAGTTGCTAGCGTCATCTTTGTCATAAATGAAGTAACCTCCGCTTTGAGCAGTTACGGAAAATTATTTCTGTTTGACACAGATCCGCTAGTCTCACAGAAGATGGAAGCACATATATTTCTTCTGAAAATGCAATTTATTCACAATTCAACACATTTTCGTGTTTATAGATTAGCTGTGTCTAATTATAATATCATTTTGTAACTACTGGAGACAGTTTTAAGATTATTTGCTTCAATTTATGCAAAAAAATTGAAAAAATTGATTTTTAGCAATTGCTGACATCTTACGACGTTCTCAACAATCATATTACTTCTTTAGTCTATTGAACGATAGATGGCAGTATATACATTTCAAGTAAAATTGAATTTTCCTGAAAATTAAAGGCATATACCCATTTATAAGGTTAAAAGTAGAAACATATTTCACTTTCAATGTTTAATAGTATGTTCTTTATCAATATTTCCTAATAAACGGAAATAAAATGAGAAAAATTAGTTTTTATCATATGTTGCCATCTATCGTGACTTCGTGAACTATTAGAACTAAAAACAGTCCACGTCCTCTGGTGAGTAGCTTTCTAAGTTTAAATTTGGAGTTATCTCCTGCAGATGTCTAGATGTCAGATTTACTTTAAATATGGTTAAAACTTGAAATTTTTATAAATTAATTGTTTACTGGTTTACTCAACAAAATCAATCAAATAACAAATATTTTGGCAAGTGATTCTATTGAAAAAAAGGAGATTAGAGAAACTCGAATGTAGAAACATAATATCAATACATAAACATGGACAAACCCATAATAACTAAAGGTAGGTAGGTACCGACAACATTACTTTCTGTTTAAAATTATTATATGTAATAAATTTACAATGCTTACAATCATATTTCTACAAGGCCCCAACAGTTAATTAAAACGTTGGGATTACTTATTCAGTTGCTACCCTTTAGGTACATTATTATTTCATTGTTGTTATAAAATTTGTTTATTAAAATTTTAGATATGAATTGAATTTTTATTAGTTGGCGCCATCTCCTGAGTAAGTTAAGTATCCTCAGCTGTGCAATAACAGAAAATTATATCAGTCTCATATAGATTTGAAAGTCTCCGCGAAGATGGCAGCACATATATTCGGTCTGAAAATGGAGCAATTCAATATTCAACAGTTTTTTGCGTTTATAGATTAGCTGTATCTAATTATAAATTCATTTTGTAACTACTGCAGTCAGTTTTAAGATTATTTGCTTTAATTTAAGAGGAAAAATTGGAAAAATTGATTTTTACCAATTGCTGACATCTAACGACGTTCTCAACAATCACATTTCTTCTTTACCCTATTGAATGATAGATGGCAGTGTATATATTTCAAATAAAATTAAATTTTCTTGAAAATTAAAGGCATATACCCATTTATAAGGTTAAAAGTAGAAACATATTTCAATTCCAATGTTTAATAGTATGTTCTTTATCAATATTTCCTAATAAACGGAAATAAAATGAGAAAAATTAGTTTTTATCATATGTTGCCATCTATCGTGACTTCTAGAACTATTAGAACTAAAAACAGTCCTCGTCCTCTGGTGAGTAGCTTTCTAAGTTTAAATTTGGACTTATCTCCTGCAGATGTCTAGTATTGTCTAGATGTCAGATTTACTTTAAATATGGTATAACTTGAAATTTTTATAAATTAGATGTTTACTCAACAATATCAATGAAATAACAAATATTTTAGCAAGTGATTCTATTGAAAAAAAGGAGATTAGAGAAACTCGAATGTAGAAACATATTATCAATACATAAACGGATAAACCCATAATAACTAAAGATAGGTACCGACAACATTACTTTCTGTTTAAAATTATTGTATGTAATAAATTTACAATGCTTACAATCATATTTCTACAAGGCCCCAACAGTTAATTAAAATTAAAATGTTGGGATTACTTATTCAGTTGCTACCCTTTAGGTACATTATTATTTCATTGTTGTTATAAAATTTGTTTATTAAAATTTTAGATATGAATTAAATTTTTATTAGTTGGCGCCATCTCCTGAGTAAGTTAAGTATCCTCAGCTGTGCAATAACAGAAAATTATATCAGTCTCATATAGATTTGAAAATCTCCGCGAAGATGGCAGCACATGTATTCGTTCTGAAAATGGCACAATTCAAAATTCAACCATTTTTTAAGTTTTTAAATTACCCGCATCTAGTTACAATGTCATTAAGTAACTACTCAAGTAAGTTATAGGATTATTCATTGCAATTTGTGAATAAAAATTGTAAAAATCGAGTTTTAACAACTCCTGCCATCTAATTGCGGTGTTAACAACTAAAAACTTATTTAACCTAGTGATAGATAGATGGAAATTCATTTGCTTTTTAATATCTTAAAATTTTTCTGAAAATTAGAGGCATATACCCTTTTACAATGATATAAGTATAGATATGTTACAATTTTAATGCTTGGTAGTTGAATTTTTATTCTATTTCGTGACATACGAAAAAAATTAAGATAAACAAATTATATCATACTGTCACCATCTACCGCCGCTTCATAAACTATTACATGCATTTATAGTGCGCGTCCTCTGGTGAGTAGTTCTCGAAGTTTAGATTTGGGAAATTCTCCGATAGATGTCGCGCTGTGTTTGTGATATATTTTTTTAAGATTTCCGCTAGCCGAATGATGGCTAAAATGAAAGATTCATGCTTTACCGCAGAAAAATTATCGTAGAACTATCTACAAGATAGTAATGATAGAAGAGAAAGTATTTTATTAGTATTTTTATTCAACAGCATTCAAAATTACGGCGTAATTGCATATTCTTCAAAATGTAAAAACTGCTTTAGCGATGCTTCCTCTCTTGAGCAATTCAATTGCCTCCTGGTATTGACTAAGTGAAAATGTTTTTATTCCCAAATTATTGAAGTTAAGGTACCTGCAAATAAAAACAAAATAATTTTAAAATCACCGTGAGAAATTTAAAAAAATGCAATTTACTTGGACTCGTTTTAGTTAAAAGCAAATCCAATCTACGATTATCAGTAAAAAGTTCATTATTTTTCTATAGAATCTGAACATTTTCGGCCATAAATTGATTTCTAACGTTTCTGATTCATGTAAAACCCCATCGAGGCAAAATTTTTCATCTTACCTGTCTCCCATAGCCTCTAATAAGCCAAGGGATTTGGGGAAAGAAAACGGATTGGTATTCACCCCCAAAATTTTCATCTCCTTCATGTAAATATCAAATGGTTTGATCCTGGAAAACGTAAAGATCGTGACAGACACATTTTGCTAGCTAAATCTTACCAGATTTCCTATCAGTATTCAGAGTACAACTCGTTAAATCCACCTTACATCATTTCTCCCTGTGGTGGGGAGCAGCCGAAGATGCACAGCGTCCCGCCGGTTTGCAGAAGCGTCACGGCATGTTCTATGGCAGGCGGGTATCCGCTGCACTCTATTATAAGGTCAAACAGGTACTCTGGGTCGACCTGTTGGTTGGCTTTCAACTGGTCGGGCGTTAGGAGATTATACCCTGTGTCTGAAAAGGTAGCACAGTTGAAACTATTGGAATGAACTGTGCAATTAATAAATAAAGTCATTAATGCAGGACAGATATTGAGCAGGTTCAGAGTAGGTCCCTGTGGCACCCTTAGAAGAATATCTTGCCTGTTGTAGGTTGTCTTGTTAAATTTTTCAAATATACGCTTGAGTGTAGGTTTAGTGAGCTTTCTCTTCCAAACTTTCATAACTATTTGATCGTAACTATGATTGTTCTTTAATGATTTGACAATGAAATTAAGTCATTAAAGTGGGAAACAAACAGAAGCGGGCTAGTAACAGATCCTTGTGGCACATTTTCAACAATGCCTTATACTAAATGTTTTTTATATCTCTCTATAAATGCAGAAAAACAACAAGAATGTTACTTACTTAGATTCCTCAACATGTTGAGTCTGGTAGGACTTGGTTCTGATACGGTGACGTTCTTGTGACCGTGCAAGTGGAGGACGCAGACATACAAATTACCGATAATCCCAGCGCCTAGGACCAGGATTTGTATGCCAACTGGTACCGGACTGATGATATCCCACCCATGGGAGAGACAAGACATCGGTTCTGTCAGAGCAGCTGAAATACAACGAAGGGATGGATTTTAACCGAAACTATAAAGTCACGGAACCACTAGAACCGAATTCAGTGTCACTGTGACCAAGATTTATGGAAATGTATACCATGCTTGTATTTCAAATAGATTTTATGTGGTTTTCACATATTAAAACACAATAATGCTGCAGTGAACAGAATTGGTTCGTAGTCTGTTTATTTGAACTACATTTCTCTCACCTTGTTCAAGACTTAACGAGTCGGGTAGTTTGTGGACTTCGCAAACCGGTACTAGTAAGTACTCTGCCCAACCCCCGTTTCTATAGACGCCGATATAGTTATGAATGCCGCCTGCCAAGCAGTAGTGAGGGTTTCCAGACCGGCAAAATTTACAGCAGTGACATCCACTACGAATAAAACGTATGTTATTGCGATGTATACCGAAGAAATTCAACTATATACTTAAAACTTACAAGAGTTATATATTTATTTTCAACACAGTAAGATACTGCGAAAGATGCTGGCACTTATTCATTCAAATTGAATTAATGCAGGGGGTTAGAGGTCCCAGAACTGAACCTTGTGGTGCATAGATTTTTTATACTGGCAATTATACCCGGATATCAAAAATTATCTTGGTCAAGGGTGGTTGTGGAATGTAAAACGTGTGTCTTACTTTAAATTTGAAATAATTATGTCACTGTCACACTGACATCATCAATAACCCATGAATAACCTACAATAACGAACTACAAATTATGAAATAACGGTTTTAGTAACAAGAAAAACTAAATTACAGTAATTGTTGGAAATGTCCCCCGTTTTGTTCGATTCACAAGTTGACGCGCCTCCTCATGCTGTGGAAAGAATTTTGCAGCATTTCTGGCGTTATGGTTGCACATTGCTGAACAATTCTTTGTTGCAGTTCTTGCAAATTATTTACCGGAGTTGCAAAAATCTTGTTTTTTAAGTAAGGAAATATAAAATAGTCCATAATTGTCAAACAAGGTGATCTCGGAGGAAACTCAACTTCTGTATGCAAACTTATCAGCCGGTCATCAAAAAACTCGCAGAGGAAAGCAATATTTTCTCGTGTAGTATGTGCTGTTGCACTGTCATGCTGGAAATAACCGTACCGAAGTTCATCATCGTTTAACTGTTGCACAAATTCAGCCAAAAAGTTGTGTCTGTACCTTTCTGCGTTGACGGTGAAATTGAAAAAAATTGGCCCAATTATTCTTCTGCGAGAAACTGCCATCCAAACACCAATTTTTTGAGCATGTAGTGGCGATTCAGTAAAAACATGAGGGTTATCATTGCTCCACATTCGCATATTTTGAGAATTGATGTATCCCGAAAGGTGGAACCATGCTTCGTCAGAAAAAAAAGTTAAAT
Organism: Pogonocherus hispidulus; assembly: GCA_963924545.1. NCBI lineage: Eukaryota > Metazoa > Arthropoda > Insecta > Coleoptera > Cerambycidae > Pogonocherus > Pogonocherus hispidulus. Next base: position 58,322,997 of record OZ004697.1, read on the forward strand.
CCAGAAGATTGTCATTCATTAAATTATTGACAAACCAATGGCAGTAAGCAAGGCGTCTGAGGTGGTCTGCGGGCAGAAGAGCTTGATGTGCTTGCATCTTATATGGATGCATGTTCAAGTCTTTCTTTAAAATCTTATGACATGTTCCATAAGGAAGTCCAATTTCCCGAGAAAGACGTTTCAAAGGTTTTGCAGGCTCCTCTTCCATACGTTGACGAACATCATTGACAACTTCTTCTGTACGAACTCTTGGTCTACCAGCACCTTTTTTATGAGTCTCACACAACCAGTTTCGCGAAACACTTCAACACAATTTGTAAGACACGCATAAAAATTGTCCGGTAATATTGCCACGTTTGGGAAGTGCTCTCGAAAATTGTCCAAACACAAACGTTGACTGTATTGCCAATTTCCATTAACTAGCGCACCCGTTCGAAAATAGGCTTCAATCATGAAAATTTTGTGCTGTGTGGTAAAAGGCATGATTCAAAAACTGGATTAGAAAATTTCAGCAAAATGACTTGACAGATTCTGACACAACAAAACATATTCAAAAATTTAAAGTAAGACACACGTTTTACATTCCACAACCACCCTTGACCAAGATAATTTTTGATATCCCGGTATTATAAAAGAGCTTAAATTTCGAATCAACTTCCTATTTTTCTTTACTTACACAGTTGGATCGATGGCCACTCTGTCGCCAGGTTTGACTATGTTCACGTTAGGGCCGGTAGCAGCAACTATCCCTACCGTTTCGTGGCCTAAGGTAATGGTTTTGTCCGGATGACAAGGAAAGTCTCCCTAAGCATACGAAATATTTAAAATGGAATTACTTTTAAAGTGGCTCGGAATTTTGATGAACGCCTGCAGTGCTCTACGAATCGAGAAAATTGATCCTTTCTGTACCTGGATAATGTGAACGTCAGTCCCGCAAATCCCAGCGAAGGCCACTCTGATCAAGACGTCATCAGGTTGGGTCACCTGAGGTATGGGTATCTGGCACAGCTCCAGCTTCAGAGTCCTGGCGGTGAAAGTGATTGCGTCCATCTTAACAGAAATAATGTATTAAAGACAAAACTTTTCTGTAACTTCTAACACTATATCTCTTTGGCATTGTTTGACGAGATAGAATGTATATCGACCATGGTTATTTGCATGAGAAATTATTGGTGATGAACTTACAGTCCCCTCGGCTTTTCTAGTTTGGCAGTCAATGCAACCGCACCCACATGGATTGTTGCATCTGCTTCCTGGCTGCATGTTTATTTTTTATTGGGCTATGGGGACGTAGAGCGGAGATTACTGGTTTTTTAGACGGTGCTGTTGAATTACACTGTCATAACTACTCTGTGATTTTGTTGCCTGTCATGTGTGACATTAGTTGCCACGATCTTCGTTTTTGTTTTCCCAAAAACTTGGTACAAATTGAACTAGAGCTGGTACATTGTTGTTCCCATGGTTGTTCCTATAACTTTCCATGTGTGAAATATTTGGTTGGAACGGATAGAGCATGGTTTCCGGGATATCAGCAACTACAATTACCTACGCCCCATCAAAATGTTGTAATTACATTACTTATTATTACATTACGTTGTAAAGATGCCATTATTAAAACAATAATCACTTTTGTTGTAGGTATAATTTGAAACTTGAATTGAACTGTCATTAGTAACTTGCGCCATCTGCGGAAAGAACATGGAACTCATATATAAAATAATACATAAAACTATTTCGGCTTAATACAGATTTCGGTGACCCAACAGAGATGTCAGCACATGTATTACTTCTTAATATATTAATTTTATAGTCTAAACCACTGTTTCACGTTTACAAATCAGATGCATCTAATTATCATATCATAACCATAGACTTAGTAACTATAGACCCCGTTTATCCTATTAACACCATTATGTCGATCGGTCCGAGCAGTAGAAAGAGAAACTAGATCTAACCAGTAATTCCCTCTTTCTCCCACATAATAGGAGAAGGGTGTTGGTGTTATTTTGTTTTTGTTTTTATATTCTCTTCAATCTTTTCTCTTTTCCCTCTCGAGAATATGGCGCCGTCTCAAATTGAGGTTTGTTGTCATTTGAATAATTTTCAATGATTAAAATTATTTAAAATACTTAAAATAGTTTTTGTACCTTTACTGGACAAAGTGTAATTGTGTAGATTCTATTGGTTGTGTACAAACATCAAAATTATTACAGTACAATCAAAAATGGAATTATTTTTAGGTTACTTAACAGTTCACCTATAATTTCAAAATGTGCCTGTTAGCAAAATACTAGGAATTTGGATATATCTACTTATCAGGATTATCTCTGAGTTATAGGGTTGCATATAAGAAATGTGTTACTTTTATTGACTTGCATTCTATAATCTGTGATATTGCCAATCAATGAAGGGATGTTAGTGGTCAAGATAAAACGAAACATCATCAGTACATGAAGGTTGCAAAGAAAGAATTTAACTGTGTTTATGATTAATCTTTGGGTACAAAGTTATTCTTTTCGGTGCCTACAGTATAGCGCAAAGGAGGAAATTGTGTTGATCTATGGAAAAACCAGTAGGCATTTAAAATTAATTATGATGAATGGAGATTGGGGGTTAACATTTATTTTAAGCCCAATTAAAAATCCTAATAATGATCATTCTGTTATTTTAACCCCACATTTAAGAAGACAATTATGAACTCAATAATTATAAACACTCTTGTGATGTGTTCATTCTCCTTTTAGAGCAACACGGTAAAAAATCAGACTGCTTTGAATGAAAGCTGAATAGACACTGTTCCTAAGTGAAAACTGATTTGATTGATTTTTGGGAAAGTAAAGCTTTAAAGTTTTCCGGTTAATCAGTTCCACGTTAAGCACGAGTCCGATTCCTATACAATAGAATAATAGTCTCAGAATGTTCATCTACCTACTTAGGTATTATATGAACAATATTTTGAGGAATATTCGTCAGTACATGGTTCGGACTGCAATGATTTTTAGCTATTGTTGACAAGATCATCACAGATATTACTACAATAATATTTGATTCAATGCATATAGAGTAGTAATTGTAGTACCTCAAGTAAGTATAATTGAACATTGATATAGATGATTCAAATTTTTTTAGGGATTCATACTCTAATTGTCTATAAAAGTATTATTAACAGAACAGTACCGAGTTTTATTGAAGTATGTAATATTTTGTTAGTGGCATTATTTGATTATAGCCTCAGTCCATGTTCTGAATACAGTGTTCACTGCAAAAGTTACTATCTAATCCATATAAAATGTCAATACAGTTTTATATGGACCTCCAAAACTATATTTTTCGTAAAGAAAACAAATTGTAAAATTAAAACCAGTTTTTATAAAATTTTCACTTTAATTTGTTAATACAATTGTTTCGCCACACAGTGGCTTCTTCTAATGTAACTTCAGTATTACAACTGTACAGTTAGTGAGGTATAAAGAAAATGTTATTCAGCAGAATTAAGTGTATACAATAACCTTTCTTACTATGTAACATTAAATACACTGACAATAAAAAACCACCTTGTTATGGATCATAAATTTCTCATATTTGGGATCAGCATCCCTTGAATAAAGTTTATATGAAAGTGTATCTTGGAGATAATTATTGGGAGCACCACCGCCTGGATGGATAATGAGGTAGTCCATCTAGGCAACGGTGATTGGGAACATGCAGCTCTCGAGACTATACTATAGAGGGCAGCTAATTTATTCATGTTAAATAGATAAAAAATATGCATTCAAACTACTTCAGTTGAATTCTTGTAAATCGTTAATAATGACTGTATGATTGTTAGGTATAGGTATCTATTTTCAGAGTAATTTATATAAATTTAGGTAATTTTTAAAAAATTGGCTTTGTGTTGTTTAGTCAGTTTTGTTCTATTGTTTAAAACACTTAAATTAAGGTAAATATTGGTAGATCAATTGGCAAAGCGTTAATTTTCCAAAAATATATTTAGCTTATTACTCTTATGTCTTCTACTTTTAGGGAATGGAAATTAAATACCAGCACATTAATTCAAACAGCATTTATTATAAATACATAAAAAGGAATTATTAGCAACTCTTATCAATCTAAATACTAGATTAAAACCCTTCACTGAAATTTTCTAAGATGGATATTTCATATTTCTAATACATCCATTAATACATAGTTGTTTTCTGTATGGTCGATTCTTTTATGATTTTTTATAATATTTACACAATCTCCATTTAGGTATGTTGCTAGATAGATACCTACATTTTAATTAAGTACATAAAATGAAAACAAAACATTTCAAAGCTTAATAACAAATGAATATATAATTTTTATAGTTCAAATGAATTCATAATGTGTATGTAACCATTACAGATTAACTGTTCGTGGGTTTACATGTGATTTCAAAATACTTCACAGGCAGTCAATAGCACGTCAAAATAAATTGCCATCAAGTGCACATGAAATGCACAAGGGGCAACAAAGAATGGTTTAATAGCAGAAACGGTAATGTTTTTGAAATACAAATTATTGGAAATGTGTCTATTTGTTTATTTATTTAATTTTTTTTTATAGCAAAGGTTAAAGTATGCTTTGTCCAACTCAAAACAACAGATCAAGTACCATTTTAACCGGAAGGGTAGATAAAATTAACCTTTAACAGCAAGGATAGATAAATAAGTTTTTCCTGTTGCACCTCATTTTCACACATTTTTATCGCCTTGCGCCGAACACAGTCTAAGACTGGCACTGCACAGATATTTGTGCCTAGGGCCTAGGGCCTAGGGCCTAGGGCCATATATGTGTGTGTCTTCACTTTTCTTTATAAAGAATCATCTGCTGAGTTCAATTACTTCTAATAATTTGGATGGTATTGCAGTAGTTGAACCTTGCTGAACTAAAAAGCAAAATGAAACTATAGTTTAGGTGCCTATATCTATTTTATTACACTTTACTGTATAAAGTAGAATAATGTGCCCTCAACACGCATATTAACCCATAAAAATGAAACAAGTAATTTTAAACTTGTTTTGGTTAATTATCGCTTATGACTTATTTGTATATAGCACAGTTGTATATAATTCATCAAAAATTGTTCTGAGAATATGAATATGCCACATATAATCTAAGAAAACAAAAATTATCCAAAAACCCAAGTGCAGTATAAAAGCATATTTTTAATGTTCACTCCAAAATACACTTGGAAATAATGAATTAATGCTATCATTAGAAGAAGGGTAAAATATGACTAGGTTCCGAGAAGCCAGTCTCGTTACTAAAGAGCCCTAGCCTAAAGCAATCCAATGAATAACTACGATGAGTAGAGTTTTAAGATCGTTGGACTTGATTGGATCACAGGAATGTTAACAGACCATGGATATCTCAATAAATCCCTTATGGTGCTAAGTGCCACCAAAAGCAACCTGCATTAAGAAGTGCAGGTTGTACAAACACAATGACGAGGGCTCTGTCATATATACTGTGCACTCTATGTGTCTGTCCGATAGTTGAGATACAAATACCTGCCGGTAGCCTTTTAGCATCTTGAGAAAACGGAACTGTTTCAATGGAACTGGTATTTGCTTCCGCACTTCGCACAAGTCTGTTTAAAACATCCATTAGTGGAAAGTATAATAGGTCGAAAACCATGAGTGCTATGGATATCCACTTTGCTAAATACAACATCTAAATGCTATTAGTGATTTTGAGAAGTGATAGAAATGAAACTGTGATTTAAAAAATGAATTAAATTATAACTTTAAACTTTTCATGTTGTCTTCCCTTCTCATCTTTTTCTTTCTTTATTTTAAAATATAAGTTTGACACTCTAACTTTTTAATTTTGAAATATTAGTTTGTATTTTTATCAGTGAATAAAATCAAAAAACCATTTACCGATGAAGAATCTCATACATAGGTAATCACTTTAAATAGAGAAATTAACAGGAAAAGGCATGGCTATTGGTTTAATTAATGTGTAAATATTTTATTTGTGTTTCACCACTGGTGGCATTATTTATAGTTAATTTATTAAATAATTGCTCACCCTCATTTCACTAAATACATTTCATGCTGTGATTTTTTGGGTCAACAAATTTCCTTGACACCACGATTGGGGGCCTTTGAATACTTTGTTTTTATTTCACACCTGACATATTCCCAAAGAAAATTTATTTTGCTAGAATAATCTTTTATAATATAATAATGTTTTATTAAATAAAAGAAATAGTATAATAATCTATGCGTTTACTTTAAAATAAAAATTATTTAATAAAGTTCATAAACAGGATATTCGAAAGCTCACAATCACTGACAACATAATATAAAAAATACATACACTTGTTTTGTCAGTGTTCTTGACATTCCTTTTATTATATTGTCATCCATCCTTAAATGATTAATTGTGCATTACATGTTACAATTTACAATGTAGGTTCCATCTTTAAAATTTCATATTTCATTTTTCAAAACGTAACCATCTGTTTTTTAACTTGGGTTGAATTAGGTATAAATTCTACAAGATTTCTTGCAAGAAATATTTACAAACGTCTCTTTTATCGTACATTACAAACATCGTTATCTTTTTAGTGGATAACAAGTTTTTTGTTTAATTTCTAATCTTATCAATCATTCACGTGAATTAACCGTTACAGTTACTTTGTGGGTGCCCTTTTCCACTTCTTTTTAATACAGGTTTCTCTATGGGTTTTTTAATCGCCAATTAATTTAAGAACATTTGAGTAGTTAGGTAAACTAAAACAATAAGAAACAAAATTAAACCACCTTTAAAATTGAATTACTCTTTATGATTTTAAACTGACCAAGTCATTTTAATTATAATTATTTTTGCTACTTCCTTGCTTAAAATTTCTGATATCCAGACTTAAAATAGAGAATCGTTTATTAAAAAAAATCTTACATAAACTATTATCGAGCTTGCAAGAATTTCCGAAGATATATCTTGATCTATTTTGAATCATTGTTATAATTTCCAGTTAAAATGTGCTTTGCATGTGAAAATGCCCTCCCACAGTTCATTCTGGCAAACATTTTTTGTGCCTTGTCCTATTTATTTATAATAATGCTTCTATATAACGCCCTTCAAAATGCACTGTCATGTGTTAACTTTAGATGCATTATAGGGATGTAAATTTGGATGTTGTTTCAAAAATGTTAACAGATGTCTCTTTTGATATGATTTTCTGGTGAAAAGCAATAATCTGAGTTTTGTATAAATTACGATCAAAAGCCTTCTTGCTGCTAGACATAAGTAGCTATAAGGTTTGATAGTTCATCAATATTAGTAATTAAATCCTATAATAGAAAATATCTACTTATTAACATCACTATTTCCATATAAAAAAAAGGATAAAAACAATAATAAACCACTAGCTTTATACTGTCATTCCGGTGCTAACCATAGGGGTAATAAAAATGTAGTTATGGTCTGAAGTTGATCCATGTGCAACTTTTATAAATTACTAAATTAGATAGGTAATCTACCTGACAAAACTTAGGTCAAATATTAATTTTTTAATAGACCTATTCATATAAACTATACTACCAAAGAGAATTAGTAATTCTCTTGATACTACTTACCTAGAGGCAAAGTTTTAGATTTAATTACAAGATGTAATGTAATTTACGAGATTATTCAGGTCGATTACGACTATCATGAGACTAAGATATTTCCAGTATGCATCATAAAGCATTCGGAAATTTATAGTGTATGAACTTTGGGTGTATTGGTGTTAATTTACAATTTATTTAGTTCATTTGATGATATAGGGGAATATATAGGTATATTATGGTATATAAACTTTTGGCATCCCCAGTAGTACATATATGCAACTGCTTTGTTTTCTAATACCCTAGTGTTAGCCAGAAAAAATCCTGCAAAACAAGTATAATAAAAAGTACAGAATACATAATAAGTATAATAAAGAGTAGATTTGAATCTATACATTTTTGTTTAATTTTATAATTTAAAATCAATATACTCAAAAATAAATTACCTGATTTACTATCTATCCACTTTTAATTTAGTAAAAACGTCCTGATTTTCATACAACTAATCAGATTATCTTGTTAAATATTGTATTTGTATTTCTTGATGTAACATGATTGACATGTAACCTCAAAATATATTTTTATGCTTAAATTGTCATATCTGGTTGCCATAGAGACCAAAAGGGGAAGGTAAGCGTTAAGGGGAATATCTCCCACTGCTCGCTGAAAAACTGCGATGGAAAGTCCATTTAGATATATCCATCTCTTACCTTTGCTCGGTCAACAATTGATTCATGGCTGCCGTCTAGGGTTACTAAGTCTATGATCATAACTAGTTTTTAACTAGTGTTGACATCTGCTGGAGTTGTCGTCAACTATATTTTATGTTTAGCTGGCTGAGGATAGATGGCAACGCAAGTAATTATCAACAAATACGAATTTCTTTTAAATAACAGTTCCTTACGCATTTTAAAAATAAGATATAGAAACGAATTACAATTTTTTAACTTCTGTGGCTAATATTTTTCAGGAGGCAAAGTTAAAATAAGGATATACTGTTTTTAATAGAGTGCTGCCATCTACTGTCGTATAATCAACGAACAGCCGTTTTACTGGTTGCATACATCAAACCAAAGGTGTACTGCTGACTGCTGATCTTTAAACTTCATTGTGAACTTGTATTATTTTCTAATAGTCAATTTTTGTTGAGTATTTACTGAAAACCTCTGGGATCTTTGGCATAACCAAGAAAAAAGTAGTGGTTTGGTTGGGGCTATACCTATAATCCCAAAGTATTCAGCAATTCAGCATTCCAGTGCAATCTTTGAATTTATTTTTAGAAAGAAACTCTTGCTTATTTTTTGATTTGCTTATTATTCTTTTGGATTTGCTTGATATTCACACATTTACGGAACTTTGGTTGTTCCTGTTGTTTTCGTATATAACACAATTGATGGGCGCAATTAATTACAGAAAACTTGGTAAAAATTGAATTAGAGCTGATACATTGTTGTTCCCATGATGGTTGTTCCTATAACTTTCCAGGTGTGAAATATTTGGTTGGAACGGATAAAGCATGGTTTCCGGGATACCACCGATTACCTACCTACACCCCATCAAAATGTAATTACATTACTTATTATTACATTACGTTGTAAAGATGCCATTATTAAAACAATAATCACTTTTGTTGTAGGTATAATTTGAAACTTGAATTGAAATGTCATTAGTAACTCGCGCCATCTGCGGAAGGAACATGGAACTCATATTTAAAATAATACATAAAACTATTTCGGCTTAATACAGATTTCGGTGACCCAACAGAGATGTCAGCACATGCATTATTTCTTAATATATTAATTTTATAGTCTAAACCACTGTTTCACGTTTACAAATCAGATGCATCTAATTATCATATCATTGAGCAACTATTTAATTCAGTTTTAATATCGTTTACCTCAAATACTGGAATTAAACTCGAGATAAACTAGTTTTTAATTAGTGTTGACATCTACTGGAGTTGTCGTCAACTATATTTTATGTTTAGCTAGCAGAGGATAGATGGCAACGCAAGTGATTATCAACAAATACGTATTTCTTTTAAATAACAGTTCCTTACGCATTTTAAAGATCAGATATAGAAACGAATTACAATTTTTTAACTTCTCTGGCTAATATTTTTCAATATTTTAATGGAGGCAAAGTTAAAATATGGAAGTACTGTTTTTAATAGAGTGCTGCCATCTACTGTCGTATAATCAACGAACAGCCGTTTTACTGGTTGCATACATCAAACCAAAGTTGTACAGCTGACTGCTGATCTTCAAACTTCATTGTGAACTTGTATTATTTTCTAATGGTCAATTTTTGTTGAGTATTTACTGAAAACCTCTGAGATCTTTGGCATAACCAAGAAAAAAGTAGTGGTTTGGTTGGGGCTATACCTATAATCCCAAAGCATTCAGCATTCCAGTGCAATCTTTGAATTTATTTCTAGAAAGAAACTCTTGCTTATTTTTTTATTTGCTTATTATTCTTTTGGATTTGCTTGATATTCACACATTTACGGAACTTCGGTTGTTCCTGTTGTTTTCGTATACAATACAAGTGATGGGCGCAATTAATTACAGAAAAACCCAAATATTTAATGAAATTATAATTTATTTTATCAGCTGTTACAATGTGCAAGCAAATAAGTTATATTACAGACAATAATTTACATGGACTCTATATATATACACAATAATCTCGGCAGAAAGAGGAGAGGTAACTTCGTAATCAATGTGATCTGAACTACCAACTTTTAATATAAAATACTCATCACTTTCCTCTATAAAAAAATAATACACGCTCAGTCTACACAAGCAAAAATAATGCTGCCAAATAAAACTGATCGGTTGGGAAAATACATATAAAATACATAAAAAAATTAAACATATTTCTTTAAAAATCAGTGCTTATCCAGTATTTACTACGTTACATCACCTAACGACAAGTAAATACGATCAGAGTGGCTTTAAGTAATTCTCTAACCTACAAAATAATCAGTCGGGTAGTTTGGTAAAATTTTCAGACAAGCCGGAAAACGTCTTGACCATTTCAACAAGTCTATCAACAAACGTCTTTTATAATGGCACGGCCGTTAATCAAACCAGATCTGAATCCAATCCAACTTCAAAGCAATTTCAACAACCCCACACAAAAATCAAGTTGCATTTCTCGCAAATACCAGTTAGTACCTCTTTTAAGCATCCGAAATGCTTCGTAGTACCGTGTGGCGGCAGCGCAAATGTTGCTCTCGATGGATTACTCCAACCTGGCTGATTTTCTTACAACTAACCCCGCACGTCCCAGCCCTGTCGAAGTATTTAGACGTTTTCCCGGCAAAATAATTCATTCCTCCGTCGATATTTGCGTACTGGCGCTAGAGAATGACCCCCTCGCCTCTCCGCTAATACAACTGTCCGGAACTGTGATGAAATTACACTTTTTGTAGCTCGACCAACTAGACGAGTTGCACACCCTCTTCAGGATGCTCTTCCTCTCGTTCTCCGGCTTGCAAGTGACAATCACCTCCGGCACCACGTAACTGCTTTGTATGAAGGGTTCAGTGGCCCCGTGATTTTCAGTCACGACGCAGTTCTCTGCCATCCGCCTCGGCCGCTCCCCGAACGGCACCTTCTGCTTGGGCAACAGTCCGAACATCTTGCAGATCTCCCGCTTCACCCGCTTGTTGCGATACCCGAACAGGAACGGGGACAGGATATTCGAGAATACCAGCAACACGAGCGACAGATAGTTGAACACCTGGCTGGTGTTTACTTTGACGCACTCGGAGCTCAAGATCAGAGTCAGACCGTACGGTATGTAGCACACCAACACCATCAGGATCACTAGCACGCTGATCTTGGCGGCTCGGGTCTCCTCCCGGTACCGAAACACAGAGGCGTTGGATATCTTATGCCTCAGATTGTTGATGAAACTGTTCGCTATGCGATCACTGCAAGTCCTCACCACCCTGGCCCGTTTGGGGCCGTCGCTGTCCGCTCTGAAACTCTGTTCTTTGTCGATGTTGAAGAAGTTGGGCGCCGAATGCACTTTCGGCAGGGATCTTCCGTCTTTAGCGGGAACGCACCTTGGCAGCGGCACCTGCATGTAGTCTATGGAAGAATTCAGAGGCGCAGAGGTAGACCGGCGCATCCTCTCGCTGTTCTGGTGTGCCGCTGTGTAGATACACACGTAGATGACGCATATGGCGACGAAAGGCGCCAGGATGACAAGGAAGAAGTAGCCCAACGCGTAAATGGTGTTCAGAACCTTAACGGCCTCACTCGGCTGGCTACGCTGCTCACAGAAGTGCCACAAGCTGCTGTCGCTGTACGTTAGAGAGCTTAGAATGGCGCAGGACAACGCAACGGCCCAACTGATTCCTATGAAGATGGTGGACCGGCACTTGTTGATGTAGAAGTGGTACCGCAGCGAGTGGATCACCCCGAAGTACTGGTTGATTCCGATGAGGAGTATGCTGAAGATGGAGGCGGTGCAGACGAAACTGGTCGTACTCTGGGCAAAATAGCACAGCAGATGGCGGTTAGTGTCGTTGAGCGACAGCTTGTAGCTGTGTGTTAGGACGCGCTCGCTGGTCTCTATGATTTCTATGTCGGTATGGTGGTTCTCCTCGATGATCACGTCCTGGAAGTCAGTCTGGTTCTGCTGGATGGTCAGCTCCGTCGCAGTACTGATGTCCTGATCGATGAGGAGCAGAGGAATGAGTAGGATGCTCGAGAGTAGGTTGGTGATGAGCAGGTTTATCACGAATCTGGAAGAAATAAATTGGGTTAGTTGTGTCGGCAAAGAGTTATAAAGTTAAAGAAAATTCATTTGATCAATGTTTAAGATGCGTATGAAATTTTAGATATTTTTATAATCAATGTGCCCCGACCGGCATTGCATTACATTGGCATCTCCATAGCAGTCGCCACATCGTTCACCGAGACCAACTTGTGTGTTTGTCACCACTACTAATGTCAATTTATGTGTTAATTTTTAATTTTGTCGAATAAAATACAATTTTTTTATATACAGGGTGTTCCAGAAGAATGGAAATACTCGCGTACAAAATTTGTTTATGGAGCGATTTGAACCGGATTTTTTTCAAAAGATAGATCTCCAAAAGCTCTATGTTGATGCAAAATTTGAAGACAAAATTTTGATTTTCAAGGCCTACTACGAATTTTTTTTTAAGTGAAAAATAGCAAAATTTTTTTAGCGATATTTTTATAAAAAATTTGACTACACCACTGGAGTTACCACCACCACTGGATCCACTCGAATACATTTGAACCAATTTTTGTGGAAAAAAGTTTGTTCCAAAAAAAGTTATGACAATATCGGCATCACCAGTGTTTGCCTTTGTCTATTGGAGATCTATCTTTAAAAAAAATCAGGTTCAAATCGGTCCATAAACAAATTTTGTACCCGAGTGTTTCCATTCTTAATGGGTCACCCTGTATATAAAAAAAAATAAAATAAAATAGAAAGTAGTTGTAAACTTTTCGACAACATACCTAGGTATACAAATATATTTTATATCCAAGTACACATTCAAAGTTGTTATGAAAAGTGTTAAAGCAGCAATAAAAAAATAATTACGGTAATAAAATAAACTACCTATTTCTACGGCTATCATCACCCAGGAGTAGTAGATATGAAGAATCTATTTTAAGCACCGGTTATGATAACTGAAAAATGAATACCGTTTACCGTTTCCAAGAACGATAAAGTTATCTAGGCACACTTAAAAAAATGTGCGATGTTCACATTTCCGGTTGTAATGGGTTTTATAAAGCGATATTACAAAGTCCAGATTTACCATGGGTGATTGGACGAACTAACCTTGATGGTATACTCAAGTATATTAAGAAACTTGACCCATAGGAATCGGATAAAATCGAAATTGGTCTAGGATTTTTTAATAAAGCTCAAATTTGAATATCCTATTCATTTTTCTTTGCCGATAATTGTCGAAAAGATATGATTGTTAATTGTCCATCGCGCACCACATTTCTTACACGATTGACTACATAAAAAATCCCTAAATTGCGGTTCTCTAGTACGGTGTTTGAAAAAATGCTGCAATGCCTTTGGCTGATTGTATTTCCAGTACATTATATTTTTTTGTTGCCCAAGTTATGTCAAAATACATATTTTGACTCTAAATCTAATGTGACGCACTGTATACTACATTCACGATGAATTTGCATGTTATCCTCATGAGATTTTTCAAACGCTGTATATATAATCCACTCACGACACACACGCATTCAACAGATCCCTCTGGGCGATGTTTTCGATAATTACCTGTTCGGTACCGTGCGTAGCCCTCTTCTTCTGCAGAAAACGACCAGAAGGAAGACGTTGGCGGTCACAGCGATGACGGATGAGGTCACTAGCCCAATCGTGATCAGCCAATGGTAGTCGGACTCCATTTATGCTTGCCTGGAATCAAAAAATACACGGTTTTACTGCTACAAAGCAATAATACAACAGATAGGTATGTATTTTTGTAAATACTTGACATAAAAACTATGAATTTATGAATTACTAACGATAAATATATTTATTTAATTGAAAGAAAATACATATTTTCCTGATGATACCAAACAATGGCGAAACGCGAATTTATTTACTGATATTTGTATTTTCTTTTATATTTTTACAACTACCGCTTTTATGATGAGCTTCTGATTAAGTATGCTAGGTGATACAAGTTTAAAATGACATAAAGGAGAATAATACACCAGTTCCGAAAAAATAAATCGTCAAATTATTACCTTAAAACTCGTCTCCAATATTCCAAACGTACGAAAATTTGCATTTTATACCAAGTCGCACGACCTACCACAACTAACACGCGGCTAAACAAATTAGTTCTAGCGTAAACGAGTGAAAATAACACAAAAGTAGCCCGTTTGACACTTAAATTTCGATGCCTAACGACCCCAGCCTAGGTAGGTTTCTGCTTTTGAGAAACTAAACACTACCAACTACCACTGCCAGCCAACAAAGCCGACTAGTCTGGACTGGAAGTGCCGTTGTGAAACAAAACGTATTCACGGCGAAGCACACCGCAATTCTCAACTTGGCAGCGACGTTGACTGCCCGTCACTGAATTGACTGGCTTTTGACTGCACGGGTCTTCTTTATTAATGTTTATAGGAACGCGTATCTGCAAGTCAGGTCGTTAAGTGATAGTGATAATGCTTTGGGTTCTTCTCGTAATCTTTTCAGACTTCGAAAACCAGTCGCTTGGGAAATTCGAGGCTCGCCGGTGAGTTTACCTTTTGGGGAAGTCCGAACTAGAGAATTTGTGTAAAACGGAGTAAATAAATAATAGGTAATAAACATTTGGAATCTAGAGCGCTGCAACTCGTATAGCATTTCAAATATTTATCATCAGTCATTGGCCGCAACAGCGTAGTTATTTTTACACTCTACTCTTACTTTTTTCATTTCACTGGTGGACTTTACTTCTGTCATCTTTATACCATTGTATATGTTAGGTAAAACTAGCCCTTCCACTGTATTTTTTTATAGAAAATTTCACATTTACATGGATCAGTCAATCAGAAGGTCTATATTTGTTTAGTTACCATACCAACTGAGACAATTTCCGGAAATTATCTCTCCTCCTTCAGGCAGGAGGAGGTGCTTACGGGGGTGAAAAAGTGACAATTGTAGGGGTTACGCTGAAATTGTATATGTATTCATATTTGTATGTAAATTCTGGCCTAGCAGTGGGCAAGAAATATTCCCTGATGCTTTTTTATTTGGAAATTTACATTGCACGTCACCATTTTGTAACTAAATACAGAAACTTGTCTTCGACGGGCTTTTTCTTGTAAGGGTTTCCATTTACAAACATACGCAACTGCTGAAAATTTCTGACGCTCAATTGTGGCTGCAAGAAGGACGTCAGACGTGATGTAATTAATGAATATGCATTGTTTATTTCAGATCACATTATCGGAGCTAATGGAATTTTACGCATGTTTGTTGGAAATCTGTGCTCTTGTTTTATTTTTAAATCGGCATGACTAAAGACCAGATATCTACAGAATGAAAGCTTATATTATAATTAAGAATTCCTAATGTAATAGATAGTACGGTCCCTGAACGACTAAACTTGTCGAGTAGGTGTGGTTACTGCAGATCTGAGATCACTAAATATTTCATTCACGTCATCAATCACCCATTTACTTTAAAGATAACACTTCCAGGGAAAAGAAAGGGCTTGCGATACAGTAGAATTCCATTGCCACGTGGCAGGGCACAAGCCAGCATTATGCATAGTTTTCTACCCTAGAACATGCATAAATATCATGTGATCATCAAATATATATCAATAGAATTGTAAATTGCGGTTACCCAAGTTGTGCCCTATGGGTTATCTGTTGATATGGTTCAACATACATTTTTATTACGGGGATTTATTTTTTTTAATATTAAAATAAAACTCGTAACAGGAATCAACTAAAAATTGTTCAATGGAGGATCCTTCAGTGACCATACTAACAGCGGTAGCCCCGGCCTTGGTCACGGTACTCTCAGGTATGGTAAACTTATTATTACCATCAATCAATTAATTAATAATAAAAATAAATAAAAACTCCTTAGTCACGGCAGTTATCTCGCGGGCGACAGGACAAAAGTAGACCTCTCGATGTTTACTCACGTTGATTGTCACTACATTTAATTTATTTATAGACCTTCCGCCATGCCACTTGCGCAATTTGGCATCACGCTCCTCTATCACATAACTAAAACTGTTCTGTAAGAAGACAAACTACTTAGGATTAATCATTCTTAATGGACTTTTGGAGCCAATGGCGCGGCCTACAAAATTATAATACACCGCCCCCTCTTCCACACAAATCAGACTTCGCATTAAAATTTACTGGTAGGAAATAATTTGTTAAATATTTATGATTTATGTAAGTGAGAATACGTTGAATTTTGGTCTACATGCTTCGAATGACAGGTAAAGTGATCTCTATTTTGTTCCCGTAAAGAATACAAGTGAAAGGGGTACCAAATATTGCGGTAAAAGAGCACTTTGCAATAGAGATAACCGGCTTGGGTAATGACAGAGATACGCCAACTTAGTTAATAAATTAGTAGTAGGTTTAGCATATACACAAATACTTGGTGGTAATATTTAAATGAAGTGCCGTATATTATGCCAAACAGATGTTCGGTGTCGACTATTACATGTCTGAGGAACACCTGGTGAGTCTCTGCTGTAACCGCTATTTCTATTACTTCTTGCGTGGTAAAACGAGCCCACAAACACACAGTGGAGGACACTTGAGTTAGAAGCCACTTTACAATCAGAAAAAAACATAAAACAGACAGAACGGGTTAAGAATCATTCAGAATATTGAAGTATAAGGGTAATACTGGGTAATTTTTTCACTAACTAGACTTACATCTCAAGAGTGCCTCAAGAACACGTCTGTGGGCTCCCCCTTTTTGCAGTTTAGCATTAATGATACTTACGCATTACGTTTGCATCTATGACGACATTTACAATACAACACGCACAACGAATTATGACGTTTACAAAAGTCTCACTGACTATATTTGCCAGTTTAGAAAATTGAAACAAATTTAGCATATCTTCCTCTTCCGCAACATCTAAAATGCTTCTGTAATATATTTTAAGTTTCTTGCGATTCGCTTGTTTCAAGATTAAAATATATGTGTGGTGTTTCGTACTTAAAAAGACTCGTCAGCACTTTGTGTGCCGACATTTTAATTTGACAGTAGAGTTTATAATAATAATAATCGAAATTAGTTCTATTCAATCAGTTGTGTAAGTAAGATTATAGTGTTGGGTTTTGAAAATCCCACAAGTACCTGTTTATGAATGGAAATGACCGGTCGTTTAAGAATTGCGGTGTTACAACTACAGCCTACTTCATATTTATTGATCAACACCCACCGAGCTATGGTCCGTTCGAAATCTGTACTGTACCGCGTGTTATGTTAATTCAGTAATTCATAAATCGATATGTTATGTTTCTGCTTTGCATGGCATTACCGAATGATGTAAACTTGACATTTGCAGGGACATTTTCGCAACAGCGGAGGCCAGAGTACGTTTGGGAGGTACATATTTATCCGACCACCCTGTATTTCGACAATATTTTTAAGTGATCCAAAGATACAGACAACTCCTGTCAAAGAGTGCGGTATTTTAAAGTTTCAGCTGAAGAAAAATACTGAAAAAATAACAATCAACCGCCTAAGTTTCCAGAAGAGGTCACTGGCCACTCACAGATTTATTTACTCATCGTCGCATGCAAAAAAACAAATGCAATGTTGACGTTTCGGAGTTGTAAAGGTTGCGTCGCCCATTTGGATGTCTTTTTAGAGTTATAAATAGTTTCAAAGGCTGCGGCTTAGCCTTTGAAACCCACCAGAAGGGTTACGAAAAGAAAGGAACGGGTATAATGTACAGGAAACGACGGTCGGTCCACTAAATATAGCAGTGAATAAGGTATTTAGTGCTTCACAAGTGGGTGGCTTGCCATTCTATTTCTGTGCAGTAGGTGTGTGTTATTATTTTTAAAAGATTAACGCAATTTAGATTTTTCTATTTACAAGACGACAAGCAGTGTATTGTGTGTTGTAAATGGCAGTGTTTAAATTCAATTTCTTATTAGAAAGGTACCTAGATATAGGTACCCTAAATCGTTTATCAAACATGTCAACTGTAAAATTAAAACAATAAAGTGTCAAGGCAAAAGTTTGTCCCAAAAACATTGCATGAAAAAAGCTTTGGATGCAATTCAGGTTTTTTGGAGCAAATCGCAGCTTTTCCTTCAAACAGCTGCTCTAGTTTTCGGTACAATATAATATGTGACCTTCGTCCTCAATTTTAGTTTATCCTTACTTCGTTAAGGAAATTATCCTTTGACTGCGTGCCTCCGATTCTCTAGCAACGTTTGATCAAAACTAATTATCAGACACAGGAAATTAGGACCGTATTTTCAATCTACTGCCCGATATAATTAACTTTTTTGTTACTATAAATAGTCTGGTCTTTACGTTTTAGCACTAGCAATTACAAATGCATGTTTTTTCTAGCTCCAACATTTTTGAAAACTAACGTTCATTCCAACTCAACATAACTCGTTTAGTAGAGGTGAGAAATACACCGTAGTGCCCTCTATATTATAGTATATAGTCACGATGTCCATTAGGCAATCATATCGCCAAACATCGTTCATCGATTCCACTGCCTATGGTGCTCTGAAGAGCCCATAATAAGCGCGAAACCGGTCAGTGTCTGGTGGTGGAGTAATGCAATGCCAGTCGCCATTTTTTTTATATATATTAAGCCACAAAATTAAAGTAATTAGATATATTTCTCAGTAATTGTTTTCTTTGCATGATCTTTTTACATGTAAATCGTAAAAACCATATAAATGGTATTCTAGGTCTCTAAATCTGGGGAAAGATTATTCAAAGGAAGTTTTGTTGTTTCCTTACAGTTTAAAAACAAAGTCATTTAACACATTTTAGGCATTTCGGGGTTTTTATATACAAAATAACACAGCCGTGCTTTGTTTCCCCGATCCAATTTGAAAACATGGCTATTAAGCATGCTTAGGGAAACGATTCAGGGTTTTTAGGTTACTAATTTGGCAAGAGAAATAATAAAAATTTAAATAATAATTATTAAAATGTGTATTAAGAATCATTTTAAATATGTAAACTACATACGAACAAGTAGTTATTCTTATGGAAAATTTACCGTATTTTTTCGTTTAAAAAACAACGCGCGTCAGCATTCCCTTGGTTTTGTTCAATTATATTATTGCCATAGATATTTCTACATATCCGGTTACTGTATTTCTGCAATGCCAACTACACACTGTTCAGACAGACACACGTCAAACCGTTATCAAATTTGAGGAATACATAATATAATTGATTCCACAAACCTACATCTACCTCACTACAACTTTTTTCCTGTAAGTAATTATATTTATTTGTAACAATTATTTTGCATAATTGGTTACTTAATATTAGTCAAGATTTAATTATGTAAAATAGGGGCAATTATCATGGAGGTTTTTGTTTTTCTAGTGGAAATCCCTTTTTCCAGGACAAACTACCTATGGAATGTAACATTTTGAGATATAAATAATATCGCGTTATAGCTATCGCAAAATTGTATGTAAATTTGTATTGTCTGGTTTATTATACCGGGTATTTTAAAGTTCCGTATCCCTAGTAATATTTTTTTAAAGAAAATGACCTTATTTTTTATGTCATCAAAACGTATCTTATCTTTAACAGTTTCTAAGACAAAAACTTTTCTGGTTTCTTTTTAATACATAAAAATTCAAGATGAACCTCTCTACCGATCCCAGGATCCTCCATTTGTTGAGTAACTTCACTAAATCACACCCAGAGCTTCGTTCGTGGTTAGGACTACTACAAACATTGTTTATAAATTCGTAATTTTGTTATAATTTGCGTCACGCACGTATGAGTGTAAATATTTTGTGACAATGATTTGTATAATTAATTTAGTGGTCAGTTCATAATATAATCGCAGATTTGCGAAATTATCATTCCCCCATTCATTGCAATGCAACGTGCGTCACTGTAAGACGTCACTGTTTCTGCAATCCCATAGTTGTATTAAAATAAGCGTTCTTTCGTTATATTCAACACATTTTTTTTAAAAAGGAATTCAGTGGAAGACCATGTACTAGTGGGCGGATTTTTACCCTTACATTATCGATGTGTGGATACAAGAATAAATAAATTGGCGATTCAAATTACCGATGAGGGCGCTGCAAATTGTAAACACATATGGAGGAAGACGAGTAGAAATTTTGCATTTCATATCACATCATCTAGCAATTTAGCATTCAACTGCCATAAATATAGTGACTTCATGTGCTAGTAGGGTGAAATAAAGGATAAAAAGAATGGTAAAAGCAGTCATACGTCCCATAAGTGCTTCATTGCTAATTATATGAATTTTTTGGGTTGACACGGGTACCCTAGTTTTTGTTTACTTACATTTTGAGCTAAAATAAGTGTAATAAACTGTATGGTGATACCGTATTAGTGCTTGTTTTTGTTAAATAATGTTTAAATTAAAATATATTCTGTTTTATAAGACTAAAAATATAAAAGTATAGACAAACTGCAACAAAGTGGTTATGTTGTGTAAATAAACGTGTTCCCTGTTATTAAATTGTTGCATGCCTTTTGGAGAAATGAATGAGGAACAGTTTCTTATACTTGGGCCAAACTTCTACCACTTCTTAAACACTTCTATTGACACATTTTGTGGAATGACGCCCACTCGGACGCCCATAAACACGGTAGTTTATGTTGTGCTGATTTCTTTTGAATGCCATTTTAAAATGTAAAAATAAAGATGTACAAATACTAACCACGTCGTTTTTAACTTTGTAATACCAAAAAATCCCAAGCACCACTAAATTATTACGTTAAACAAACCCAAATACGTGTTATTTATCATTATATCAACAATAACCCTCCAAAAATTACCTTTTAAGTAGGTTCAAAGGGTATTTTCATGCAGAGGGCGCATTATCGCCAATAGGATATCTCGCTTTTCCATAGACGTACCTAAATTTTTATTAATTTTACGATTTCGTTTTGAAAAAGTATGTTTTGTTAATAATGTTATAAGAATCACAATTGTTTAGATGAAATAAAAGAAGTACTCATTTAAACAATGAATAACATTTATTTATTTTTCCAAATTTTGTGGTTTAGTTTCTGTTAAACATTTAAGTGCAATGCTATGTTAAACATAGCATAATGCATTTTCACTCTACCAAACAGTTTTATTAAATCATTTGGAGGAAAATGTTTCCATGGATGTACAAATTTAACATCTTTACAAACGTTTTCAAAAGTTTTAATAACCCTGTTTTGTAAACCCATACTTTCAAAGTTTAATTGTAAAGCCTAGTCCAGACCTACATACATTTGCCCGCCAAAATTTAACCATCTGTATAAAAACTGTATAAACGCTGTTTAAAGAGTGTTTGCAAACATGTGTTTAAAAACATTTAAACAAGTAGACAAATGTTTTCTGTTTTCCGTGCAGAATGGAAAACACGTGTTTTTATACTTGCAAACAAGCAAGTCTGGACACTTTCAGGATAAATGTTTATTACTTTATTTCGCAGTGGCAAATACTTGGGCCAATCATTTGAATTAAAATCTCAAAATCAGTAGATGTCATTCTAAAAAATTTTAAAATCCAGATCCATCATTTAATTTTAGGCCTCTTCAACAAGTTTAAAGAATGTTCTATTTCGTTCGCGTTCCCACCAACGTTTTTGTGTTCTTTCCTTTGAAGTAAAAAATATACTTTGCCAGCACAAATTCCCGCCACAGCTTCCCTACCTAGCGACATGTTTTTGTCTTTTGATCCGGACGCAATTGCAACCTGGTAAAATTAAATATTTGTCAAAAAAAGGCTTCATATAAATGTATAAGTGCTTTGTTTGCGAGCAAATGTATGTAGGTCTGGACTAGGCTTTATGGTAGCAAAATAAAGCCGATTCATCCAAATCTTGGTGGGTTGTAGAATATTGTTCGGTGTTCAGTGAGATATTTCTTGATTAAATACCCTTGAAGGGGGTTGGAACCTTTGGTGTGAAGATATCACTGACGTAGTTTTCCACATAACACCAAAACACTATACTGCACTCGACGCTCGTTTCGTCAACCAAGTTGGCATCATCTGCAGATGATTAAAACTTCAGTATAGTATGATATGGTGTTATGTGGAAAACTACCTACGTTACGCTTCTGGTAATTTATTCACTCTCGCGCTGTGTGTATCCACAAATTCTTTTTTGCAGTCATTCGCACCGTGAAAAATGAGTAAGTATATCGAGACCGTGGTCCAGATGGAATAAGTGCTATCGCCGATGTATTTATACCTATTCGATTCACTTCCAGAGAGCAGCTACATCCTTTAGCCTAAGGAATGTGGGTTATAAAAGCAAACTCTTGTAAAAGTAGGGCAGATAGTGCGATCGGGTCTTGCTTCCACTCTTCGTTATCGCAAAGTGGAAATGTATTAATGTGGATTTATTTCTATTTGTAAATACGTGGATGACTGGATTGTTTATTTGTTAGAAGTGCTCTGATTATATTTATATTGCTGTACAAGGATAAGTTTCTAGGCTCCAGTAGTTTTTTCTGGGAATTCAAGTCATGGTTGTTTTTATTTCACCTCCACGTGGAAATTTTAGTGATAAGTTTCCAGCTATTGCAGACACAAACAGAAATATACGGATATGAAACTTGTGTCAGCACTTGTTGGTTGGTAGTTCATATGGTTACTTATATAGTTTTATTATCTTACCTTATATAATTCTTTTGATACGAAATTGTTATTTTTACCAAATCTGGAAAGGTATTCTTCAATATAAACAATTAGTGTTTTATTACGTTAGAACTATTCGTGCTAAATAGCTTTGCACAATTCGCTATTTTCAACAATTAATTAACACCTTTTTGAGAAATACTAGACGGTATTGTTAAACTAAATCCTAGCTATAAGTAAGTAGCTCATCCAAAACGTATCTACAAAGGGAATGGAAAGTTTACTAACACGCTAACACCCATATTTTTAACTTTGACACGACACATTCCTATGCAACTGATTTTTCGGTATTTTGGGCCTCATCAGCAACAGTTTTTTTTACCTTCGGCGTACCTCTGGATCACGTGTTCAGTTGCAGATGAGAATGGTTTCAGATTTGCAGGTGTCGATACATATATGTAAATGTCAATTTTACATAAACTAATAAAAATCGGCGGCGGTTTCATGAAAGTGAAATATGGTCGCAATCCGGTTTTTAGCATATATTTGAAATATAACCTATTTTCTGAATCGTCCTGCCTTCGCGTTACATAATTTCGAATACCAGTTTGGCAAACTGGAAGTTCAAGGCCTTTTGTATAAAATCTGAATGTATCAGGCGTTCAGACAGGTTTTAGTTTCATGAACTTCTGGATATCTATATCCATAAAATGATTGATTCAATGATTCACTTATAAAAAGAATAAACATGGGTCGAAAAAAGGCTTCCTAAGGGGCAGCTCTTTGAAGGGTGCATCCTAGTGCCGATTTTTTAATAACTCCGAAATCAGTCGAGAATTTTGGAATTTTCTACGTAAAAAAGGTACTCTTGTTGAACATCGACAAAATGCACTGTTCTGATATAAAATCGATACTGAAATTTTAAGGAAGCATCATTTTTAGGATGCATACATATTTAAATTATTTTTTTAATAATTTTAAGATAAATTACTCTCTTGACCTTGTTTCGCTCTTATTTTACAAATAGATTCCAATTCGTTCAGTACCGGGGCTTTCAATCAAGCAATTTTTTGCAATTGTCAGGTGTTCCACAGGGATCGATTCTGGGACCTTTATTTTTCATTATATATATATATATATCAATGATTTGACTGATTTGTTCGATGTTAATTATTTAATATATGCTGATGATCTTAAGTTATTTATCGAGATAAACACGGCATCTGATTACTCTAAATTATAGAACAACTTATCTGTATTAGATCGTTGGTGTGAAGATAATTACCTACCGTTGAACATCAGTAAATGTAATATCATGTCTTATAGTCGTCGGAAAAATGTTCAACGTCTTGATTACATTATGCACAACACTATTTTAAATAGAGTCACGCAATTCAAAGATCTAGGTGTTACATTTTGTGATAATTTATCATTTGACACACATATTCATTCAGTAACCGAATCTGCATTTAAAAGTCTGGGTTTTGTCTTGCGCAATTCTAAGGGTTTTCGAAATGTAGCCACATTTAATACGCTCTTTAATTGTTTTTGTTCGCTGCAAGCTGGACTATGCCTCCATTATCTGGAGTCCAATTTATGACATTCATATCACACAAGTAGAAAAGGTGCAGCGGAGATACTTAAAGACATTACACTTCATCAACTTTGGCACCTATCCGGTTCGTGGTATTCCGCAAGACATTTTGTTATCCACATTCAACTTAATTAGCTTACAACGTTGGCGCATTATGTACTCTCTAATCTTTTTGCATAAAATTATCAATAATTCTCTGAATGCACCTTCTCTGCTGCCTCGATTTTATATCGTGTTCCTCGACTCAATTCTAGATCTAATTCAGTGCTGCAATTGCCAACACCCCGTACAAACATTCTCATAGCCTCCCCTCTTTATCAAATTACTGTTAACTATCAAATGTATGAAGATCGACTTGATATATTTTTTCATTCAACTGAATATATTAAAAATTTATTTACATAGTCGTCTGTATATTGTATTGATGACATATCTTTGTATTTCTTATTTGTTGTTTTTGTATTTTTACTCATGTTGTCTATTTTATGATTTTATATTATCTATTTTTAATGTTGTTTTTCAAACCTTGTTCTGCAACTGGGATTCGTCCCGTTGGACATTGTACTATAAAATAAATAAATAAGTAAATACTGAGGGCCCTATGTTTAAAATTGTATTATTAAGTTTTTTTATGTGATGTTTTCAAACATTAATAATAATAGTATCTCGGCTCCTGCCGAGATCAACATTGTCTCGAAAAAGGAGGAGAAACGGACGAAATATCGAGACCTTCTCTTCGAATTCCGCAGACTCCATCCAGAACATACTGTGAAGCTTATGGTACCTACTGATAATAGGAGCCCTTGGTGGAGCAAGAGATACACTGCTTTCGGAAGTGAAGATCATATCGGCATGCCGAAATTCGGCAGATCTTCTAGCCGGAAGAATGCAGAAGGCGGCCATTCTGGGCTCATTACGTCTACTCAGGGCACACGAATCCCGGACTCAGTAGTTACTCATCCCACGGACGTGGGGAGTAGCTACTGATAGTCACCAGCGGCCGACCCTGAGAATCGGAACCAGGAAACCGGTCGACTGGGTTCCAACAAAAAAAAATAATCATCAACAATATTAATAATAATAATAATAATCTACCCCTCATTCAAATGACAAGGATGAATCTGAAAGTATAAAACTTGTACGGGCGAGGGGGTGGCAAATAATTATTCAGTAGATCGTATTAGCCTCGATAAAATAAAGTTTTCATTTATTTTAGCACAATTAGTAAAATTAACTATTGTTTATTAATATTTCAATGAAACACTAATATTCAATTAAATTTACCTTGCTTTTAAGCTGATAATAATCCCAAAAAAAAATCGGTCATCGAAAATTGCACACTCAGTCCGAAAGGAACACCACAATCACATATCCAACTGAAAAAGTCAGGTTAGAAACATCGACTGCACTGCCCATGGCGACCGGTCGCAACACTCATAGAAGCTCGCTTGGCAAAATCCCGTTCAAAACTGACGGCCAGGACGAGCGCGTTGAGTTGAGATGCTCCTGATTTTCGCGGTGCGCCAACTAGATTCAGCCAGAGCCTCCTTCGTGGCTTTTATCCAATTCCGATACCTATTTCTCGCGTAACACCAGCAGCGGAACACAAAACCAATGGGGCGATAACGAGACCCGATTACCCGATATTACCTGTCCATCTATTGACAGTTTGTGCCTAATCATAATCAATCAGACGACAACTGTGTGTGCATCGATATAAAATACATACACAGAATAAATGAGGCTTTGTCTCGCTCACGGCGATTCGTTATTGTTATCGTTGGTCAATTGTTATCGGTGGCGTGAGTTGGTTACCTCGTAACCTTCTTACGATACAAGACTAGCGATAACGGACATACTTCAGAACCAATTGAAGAAACAGTCAGCAGTGTAATAATAATAATAATAATATCTCTACCTTTCGTTCTAGTCACAATTTGGCCGGATGTCAGACGGTCGTGCGGGAGTGGGGGCGGTACATTATCATTCTGTAGGCAGAAGAGAGGTACAAAAGAAGAGTGTTTCATTTGAACTGTTTCAAGTTGTCAAAATGTGACATATGTGTTTTACATATTATACAGTGAGGACATAAAGTCCGTCCTTCCCCCCCCCCCCTCTAATTTTTGAACCACTGGGTAGATTGTGATGAAATTTGGAACGATAATATATGACTAAATTCTGCATTTTTGACATATGAATCTGAATGTCAAAGTGATAGCTGGGCGCGCAATAGGAACATTTTTTTAAATGGAAATGGGGGTCGAGTAATAACTCATTTTGAAGCTATTTTTATGCTCAAAACATCCCCCAATTTGGAGAACATTTGGTTCAGTAATTTCCAAATAAAAATCAGTAACATCGATTTCTGTTATATCATTTTTTTACATACATATTAGAAATTATTGTAAATTATTCAAAGCAAAACAAAAATTAAAAGTAAACAAATAACAGTAAACCATCCCTAACCTAAAATAACCTAAATTAGAGGCAGAAACAAATTTAGAAAACACGTGTTACTTCAAAAGATGTTGAAAATGACCACCACGAACCTCCTGACAAATAAATGATCCATGGTTAAGTTCTATTATAAAGATTATGTGGGAAAAATATTATGTTATAAACTGATATTACTAGTGTTTATTTGGAAATTACTGAACCAAATTTGGGGGATGTTTTGAGCATAAAAATAGCTTCAAAATGAGTTATAACTCGACCCCCATTTAAAAAAATGTTCCTATTGCGCGCCCAGCTGTCACTTTGACATTCAGAGTTGTCATTGATGTGTCAAAAAATGCAGAATTTAGTCATATATTATCGTTGTTCCAAATTTCATCACAATCTACCCAGTGGTTCAAAAATTAGAGGGGGGGGGAGGGGGGAACGGACTTTGTATGCTCACTGTATGTATTATAAGAGATATATTCATTGGATAAAGCGTTGCTATAAGAGAGGCCTCAGTGCAATTTTGAAAAGCCTCGCAATCCAACCAAAAACGCTACAATCTTTTTACGTCCCTTTCTGCGGTTGCCGAAACGAGGAAGTGATTTGATGCGTTTCGCAATTAATTTCATTAAAGTGGCTAGAGAGGAACCACGATACGTTTCGTGAAGGTCGCCTTTTTACGGTCTTGGAATTTCCCTTTCGTTCGACACCGGATTTTTTGTCGAAAATCGGATTTCACTTATCGAAACTGATCCCGTTTATACCGAAAGATTCAATCGGATCGGCAGACGATTCGATCGGCCAACTACGTTTGTATCGGGAGTTTCGATCGAATTAAAAGGCGACTGGTTTATTCGTGTTCCTTTATTCAAGATTTTTATTGTAAAACATTTTACGTATCTAATCTAGATGAAAAGTTTGCTACAGATATTTTCTTATTTATTTTGTTTAGTATTTTCGATTTTTTAGACCCATTGTATAAGCCATAAAACATTTTATACACCCATAAAATCAATTATTAGCTATTTCACACAAGGCCTACCAGATCATGAATTCAAAATATCTTGAATGAACTGTGTTTATATTTAAACTAAATAATGCTCAAGACCAATTGCTACAAAATAATAAATCTCTATATATACTTAACCTTTCAGTAGTATAAACTGACAAATATTTTGTTATACAGTTCCATTAAAGACTCGGACATATGCACAGGTTTAGGATAAAAGATTTTACAAGATGTAAACCTTCTGACTATACAGCAAGCTACTGAGTCAGGTAATACCCTAAACTGGACCATATCTTCAGTTTTATACCATGAATTGGAAAAAGATTTATCCTTGTCTTTCATCACGTACTTGGCAGGGCCTCAGACACAGACTTGTTAGAACATCTTGACGTAGCTGTCGTCGGCCTTCAATTTCCCCTGTTCTTCAAAGGAGTTCCTCCCTTCAGAATTGGAAGTATCAGCCTCGTTAGGCCTTCAATTTCTTGCTTTGTTTCACAGGATGTTGTCGTACCTGTTGTAATCTAGCAAGTGCATCTCTTGGTAGGTTGTGTTGGTTTTGTAAAGAAGATGCACCAATGTGGGTTCAGAAATAACAAAAAACTAGTGGCCACAAACTATACAAGTCTACAAGTAGCTGTGTTGATTCCCATGACAACTTATTAAACAGTACATTATTGTGCAGTATTTCAGTGACGCTGTCAATGTCGAGCACTCTCCACCGATGCAAAATTACCCTCAAAGATTCATCCGGCCTCCCTCAGTTACCCCCAAATGCCTCTAGGTTCAAGAAGTGGACCAGGCAGTTGTGGAAACTCCTACTGGTGAGTCCCAATCACTTCAATTACACGAAAATATTCCGCAACAAGTCAGCCGTCCGAGTGGAAAGGAAAAGACACGCCACCGGTCCCTATTACTTTGTGATCCACCCTCTAAGCGTTGTGAACGTGGTTCTGGAGGTGGCGTACCTCCTGATGTGGCTCTTTATCATCACTTACGAACCGCTAATCACTCTCACATATCCAAAAAAAGAAATGCCAAAGATGTTCTACTTTAGATTAAATATACTGAATCGATTCCATTTACTTCTGATTTTGTTGAAGTTCAATACCGGATATGTCGATACGGGAACCAATCGGATCGTCTTGGAGCCTGGAAGAATCATTTGGAACTATTTAAAGACCTACTTTATCTACGACTTCATGTCTACCCTATACTTGAGGCAACTGCTTGCATACATGATCCATTGCGGAATAATAACGGCGGACAAATGGGCCGTGTTAACACTTTATTTATTTATTCGTGTATTATGTCTTTTTGTAAGGGCCAGCACCATGTTAAACTTCTTGCACGATTTCGCTGCCGGAACCCTGAAATGCAACAGACTCACAAGGTCCGTATTAATTCATGCAGTTAGGACATTTATATATCTCCATTACGCTGCGTTCACAGTATACATCATACCAACACTATATCCTAAGAAGCGCGACGCTAGTTCATGGTTGTCGCAAGCTGACATGGATGGATACTCAAATATATTTTCGAAATATTCAGAGTGCTTCTTGATGGGCTGCAGTTATTTCTTTGGGATATCGGAGAGGTACGACGTCCAGGTGCTGAACGAACAAATAGTTGTCGTTATAATATCTTTCGTTGGGCGGCTGTACACCCTCTACCTTCTGGCTGACATCCTCAGGGTATTCGGCCTAGTAGGCGTATCCGAAAGCTTGTTCGAGAGAAACATGTCCATACTGCAGGCATACGTGGAAGCCAAAAAGCTGCCAGAAGACTTACGAGAGAGGATGGTCAAGTATTACGAGTTCAAATTCCAAAGGCGCTACTTCAACGAGAACCTGATCATAAGTGAACTTTCCGAGAATCTACGAATGGAGCTCTTCCTGTTCTCCGCGAGGCAGTTGATCCAGAAGGTGATGATCTTCAAGAAGCTACCCCCAGAGACGATTGCGGCTTTGGTAGCATCCATGAATTCGGAAACTTACTCTCCCAGGGACATCATCATCCAGGTGGGATCGCTTACACAACAGATCTATTTCATAAGCAGCGGCACCGTGGCGATTCTCAGCAGTGAAGGGAACGAGCTGTGCCATTTGGAGGACGGTGACATCTTCGGGACCACTTCTCTAATTACAAAAATACCAATCTATGCGGTAATGGCAGTGGAAACGACAGAAGTGTTTGCTATAGGTAAGAGTCAGTTCCAGGACTTTATGAGGCCCTATCCCGGAGTGATGGATGACTTTTATCAGGCTGCTAAGAGGAGGATCGTGCAATTAAAGGATGCGGAGGAAAGGTGTTCTGGGAAAGATTTAATGTCCGAGCTTCGAAGAGGTGATATTTTGGAGACGTTTACCAACAGACTTGTTGCGAAATAATTTGTTAATTTTCGTAGATATATACTTATAATGTTCGTGTTATATTATAGATGTAACTAAGCTACAGCTGTAGTTTACCTTTGTGTTGTTTAACTCCAAGTCAGTTCTTTTTATACATGGGGAAGTATTCTATACATGTAGTTATGAAAATAAAGAATTAGTAGTTGCGTTCTGGTGTTAGTTTATATTTCCAAATGGTACATTTTGAAACACAAACAGAACAATGTACAATATTCACTTTCACCTTGCTTCACCTTAAACATGCTTCCTGAGGTATAAAAAAAATAAAACTGTTTGCATTCTGTATCTAACAAATGTGGCCCATTTTTTCCGACAATATTTTGTCGAGAATCTAGTGTATTCAGAGCAATTTTACTGCCTATACAGCGAGAGCCAACAAATTCTGAGAACCCGAATCTAAAGAAGTTATCTAATTGACATAAACCTTATCCTACATAGACTGGGATGTGGTGAACCAAGATTTGATCATTATTAATCTGTTTGCGGCTATTTTATCAGACCTGGAAAGTCCATTCATACAATTTCCGTATGTATGTATCTATACAGGGTGTCCACCTGGTGCGCGTAAGTCCAATATCTGGGTTAATAAAAGAGATAACTTAATTTTTTTTTCTACAGGGTTGTCTAATATCCCGAGCTGCACAAAATGAAAATATATTTACATATTCAGGGTGTTCAGTTTTTCCTGGACAGGTACCAACTTCATTTTTTTAAATGGAAACCTATATTTTTTATTGCTTTTTCGAACTAAACCCTTGATTTTAGTAGGACTTTCATCAGCCTTCCCTATACCTAACTTAAACTGTTTTTGAAATATTGACGGGTGAATATTGACATTTTTGCAACTTTGACACCCTATAAAATCTAAACGGTTTGAGATCAAGCAAAACGGTTTGCACATTCCTATCTTAACTTTTTATAAGCTATCGTTTGATACTAATTTCAAATGTATCCAGGAATTAAAAATTTTTCGAAAATTTTGAAAATTTTTAATTCTTGGATAAATTTGAAATTAGTATCAAACGATAGCTTATAAAAAGTTAAGATAGGAATGTGCAAACCGTTTTGCTTGATCTCAAACCGTTTAGATTTTATAGGGTGTCAAAGTTGCAAAAATGTCAATATTCACCCGTCAATATTTCAAAAACAGTTTAAGTTAGGTATAGGGAAGGCTGATGAAAGTCCTACTAAAATCAAGGGTTTAGTTCGAAAAAGCAATAAAAAATATAGGTTTCCATTTAAAAAAATGAAGTTGGTACCTGTCCAGGAAAAACTGAACACCCTGAATATGTAAATATATTTTCATTTTGTGCAGCTCGGGATATTAGACAACCCTGTAGAAAAAAAAATTAAGTTATCTCTTTTATTAACCCAGATATTGGACTTACGCGCACTAGGTGGACACCTTGTATATAATGTATATACCTCTCCAAAAGGTAAAGTGTTCGATGATTATTCATGAAATAAATTTCCTCGTCTTTTTCATGTTCTCTAATGCATTCTGACATTTTATCAAATGAAATGAACTTTAGTGAAAATGAACTGTCAGCACACAAAAGAAAACATTTTAATTATTGGAATTATGATCCAACGTATTTTATAAAACAAAGGTATCTCTTGGATTACAATATATAGTTATTCCCATATTTGTTTCTATTATTATTAAATAGCGTTACCCTTGATCGATTTTTTATCCTTGTCACGCTAAATAAAAACGTAAACGACGATCATTCTTTTGTTTAGCTGCTAACGAAAAAATGGATCTCCTATAGGAAGTACTTTTATTCTTGCATTGTCTTTTTTAGGAATTGCCAAAGCAGGAACACTTTTTTCCCCATATTTTCACATTGACCATAAAAAATATAGATATAATAATAATAGTACATTGATATGCCATATTCGCAGGATAAAGAAGTGGAGAAGTGCTGGCATATTAATATTTTTCATTACTTTAAAATTAAACCAGTGATCACTAAAAATACAATGTATACGGTTTCTTATTTAGCACTCAAGGGCAATTTTCCGTTAGAGAATCACAGGAAGTTTTGATATAATTAATTATAAATGCAAGACACGAAAAAACGACAATCAGATTACATAATAATTTATTGAGTGTGCAAAAGCAATAATTACTTAATCTAAAAGCACCTCCAAATAGTCTATGATATTATACTGAACCTAAAAGTGTAAATTTGAAAATATTTGCTTTTACATTTTCAATGAGGAATATTTACGATGTGTGGAACACTGTATATACATGAATTTATTATAATATTTATTTATCCGGTATTTTTAACTGGATCTTGATTGGATTTCATTGAGCTAATACATGAATGAACTGTTTGACCAAAGAGACTATTTTTATAATTGATTATCTCTGGAACACACATAGGCGGCGTTGGAAACGCTAAAATGGCGGCCAAAACTAAAAAATATATACCTACAAATATTAGTATCACACTCTGTCCTCTAATGTAAATACTTACTGTACAAACTAATTCTAATAATGTAAGAAAAACGAATAAATATTGTTGATTTGAAAAAATGTTTCAATTTTCAGTAAAATATTACTTGAAGGTCACGTAAATTACTGCTAGATGGCACTGCCATCTAGCAGTGTTATTTAGGGTTATTTTGTGTTTAGTGCGTTATTGTGGTTTGGGGTAGTGCGTGTAGAGAATGGGGCTTAACTACATATTTTAAGGACAGTAAAAACGTATTAAAAACTGGCCTGATTATTCTTTGGCAATTCTAAATTTAATAATGGAATACACTGACTGTTTCATTTAAGGCTACTAAATTCGTGACGTGCAACATAAAAATCCCTAAATTGCGGTCGACCAGTACGGTTTTTCATTAAAATGCCAAAGCTTTAACACTCGAGTTGATAGCTTTATAACAAAGATGATTTTCTTAATTCGTATCAATATGTTCTCTTTTATAAGAATTATAACATAACACACGTTGTATATATTATCCGATATAATTTGCATAACGGATAGTCAGACCAACACGTACGCCGTGCGTGTTATATAATAGGATTTATGTTACAAAAAGGAAATATTACGATGACTCACTCAAACCATACCACACAATGATAAATCAGACAAAGCGTAGATTTGTTGAATGGAATTTGGAATATAAACAATGGGTTTGACAGTGTCATCTAATTATTTCGCGATTTGACAAGGATGAAAGAAAACGACTCTTCCCTACAGGGTGATACGAATCGGAATCAGTGATGTTTCTGAAACTGATGTTTGACTATTTACATCTTTCTTTTGATAGGAATTAAGCCAACAAGTTAACTAAGAGATGAAATTATCAAATAGGTATTGTGGTTGGATAAAGTTTTATAGTGTTATTCAGAACTTATCCATAATAAAATTTGGGGATGTTCAACATACATGTAGAAATGTGGTAGTGCAAAAAAAATTTTTTGGCGGCTTCTGAAAGCTATTTAAAAATTTTTCATTGCACGCCGCTGGATACTGGTCCACTGTAATGGAGTGACCTTGGGACTGGCTAGCACGAAAAAAACTTCGGAAGTTCTGAGAGTATACCGACACCTGGCGCAAAAAAGATTTGCAGCGTTTTTACTTTAAAATAAACTTAAAGATAGATAGATGTGACCAAAGTGACGTGTCTTTAAAATGAATAAAATTTTGTTACACTAATTTTGAAGAATTGCGCTACTTGATTACTAGGTATTAGAAACATGAAATTTATAAAAAATTTGCACATACCTTGTTACGAAAGCTGTTCAAAATAATATTCCTCGACTTGTACACAATTTTGGGCACGTCTTATCCAATTTTGCCGCACTAAACCGAATGTTCCTCCTGGTTGCTGATCTTGTAAACGCAAATTATTAAGTAAATTGGGAATTTTCAGCATTTTGCTGCAACAACCACTCACAAAACCTAACTCGTAATTGATAATCCACTGGTAACAGTCCATTAACTCATCATTACTGTACACATGAGCCACTTTGAAAATTTAACAGTTTAACACTCCTACTTACGATAAATAAAACACCGGCACACAGAGAATACACACATAGACTGATGACTGAATAGACAATAGAGATATTATCCCCGTTCCAGTTCTATTCGCTCGGTCGTCGTTCGAGGTACAAAAACGTGTTTACTTTTTTTACCACATTCTTAGGAATGTGGTAGGTAGGTATATCAGATGTTGAAGTACAGTTGCCCATCTACGTAGTCCTTTATAATGGTATAACTTTAAACATTGTTTACGGGAAATCCTAAGACTTTTATTTTTTTGGTGATATCGATTTCTTATTTAAGGATGCACATATCAAAGTTTTAGAGATATGTTCTGAATAACCCTGTATTTCCTCATTACCTATAATCCTAGGTATGCAAAGGAATACCCTATTATTTTTAAGATATGTCCAAAACAACTACTTTGCGTGGAGTATGCACCGCCCAACATTGAATTACAGCGGCATATATTGACGTAACCTCAACTTATTGTCTTTAATGATGTTTGACTAACTATACACTGATTTGTGTACATTGTGGAATAAAGAACAATCGAAGATGCCGCAGTACTTTATAAACAAATAACTAATACTATCCTTTCCTTTGATTTCTCCGCTAATCCATTTTTGTATCGGTAATATTGCGGCGAATTTCTTACGGTACCGTGCGTGGGTCGAAAACAAACGGCAAGATTCGATTTTGACATGCTTTGCTCTCACTGGATGACTGAGCGATATCCAAACAAAAAAATCCCGGTGCAGATGGCAGCGTATCCGAAATACCGTATGATTTAATAAGAAGAGACACCTACGCGACAAAAACCGACCTAAGTACAGTATTGCAGATCTTGAATGGCCGCATGTGCTACACAACACAATCTTTAGAAAACATACGCGTTCTGTCACAAAAATAAATAAACAGCCAGATTACGCGCTCTATTCTTTTCCGTAACCTCGATGTTCGGTTAGCCTGAGATTTTATCCTGAAAGGATAAGTTTGTAAGTTCGCAGCGAATTGTTTCTTACGCGGTGATTTTCATGACATTTTATCTAGTTTCTTTTTAATTACAGTGCCTTAGGGCCGGTCTTTCCATCTCTTTATAAAGTTGCTTTTAACTAAAAGAAATTTAAAGTTAATAAGTGAATTTATTTGGCAGTTAAAAAATTGCGTCTTTCCAACACAATTTAACCGCTTTTTTGTAAAAAGACTGTTTAATATATTGAATTTCAATGGTTTAATGATATTGGCAATACTGATTAAATAAGAAAGTCTATATAATAAAGTGAGACAGATGAAATGCGTCAATTATAATTAACAAAATATGTCAATTATGACAACATTACCTAGCTAAATATAACATACTAATGACTTTAGATGGCCCTATAGGAAATAATCCAGGGGGTTTAAGTCTGGGGATCCAGCAGGCCATACGTGAGGTCCACCTCGACCAATCCAGCGATCTCCGTATGTTGCTGTTAAAAACTCTCGAGCAACTACACTAAAATGAGGTGGTGCACCATCATGCATAAACCACATTGCCTGTCTTGTAACCAATGGAATATCTCCCAAAAACTGAGGTACCGTTTGTTCCAAAAAGTTGCGGTATACTTCGCTGGTAAGTCTTCCTGGTAGAAATACCGGTCCAATTAGCCAGTCACCCACAATTCCAACCCAAACGTTCAACGAGAACTAATGTTGAAACCAATCTTCACAAATCTCATATGGATTTTCGTCAGCCCACACATGGTAATTGTGGAAATTCCTTATTGCATTTCGCGAGAAACTGGCTTCATCGGTAAAAAGAATCAGCGTAAGTAGTTGAGGGATTTCAACCAATGTGTGCAAAAGCCATTGACAAAATGCAATACGTGGAGCAAAATCCGGAGGAAGAAGTGCCTGAACGCCTTGAATGTGGTATGGGTACAACAAATCATCTCTCAGAATTTTCCAAACAGTCCAATTACTTACATTTAAAGTATTTGCAATTCTTCGCGTAGAAGTACCTGGATCTTCTTCTATCATGTCCAGCACATTCTCTTCTACTTCTACCGTTCTTACAGTCCTTGGCCTTCGTGGTCCTCCACTTCGCTTCAATGTTCTCGTTTCTCGAAGACGTCGATGAATACTTTGAAAGATTTTTCTATCTGGAGCAATGTGGTTAGGAAATCGTTCAATGTACAGTCGCCTAACTTCTAATGCATTGACATCAGCAAGTCCATAAATAAAATGCATGTCAGCTATATCGGCATTCGTATAGCTAGCCATGATAGAGGACTTCACTAACAACCGTTTACACGTCAATTAGCCAAACATCAATCAATCTTAACAAATGCGACACACAAACTACAAAAACACAACATATAAAAATATACAAAATAATCACTCCGAAGTATCACGGGATGTTGGTAATAAAAA
The DNA here is from genome assembly GCA_963924545.1 of Pogonocherus hispidulus. Lineage (NCBI taxonomy): Eukaryota > Metazoa > Arthropoda > Insecta > Coleoptera > Cerambycidae > Pogonocherus > Pogonocherus hispidulus. The sequence continues at coordinate 58,359,798 of OZ004697.1, forward strand.
ACAACTCCTTTTTCTTACATGTCTTTTACTTGATACGTCCAGTGTAGTACGCCATACTTTTATTTCACCTACATTAATAATATGAAAAATACCAAAACTGGATTTGTTGAAAATTTTTTTCGCCCTATATCTTTGCAACAAAGCGCTTTTTCAAAAATCATCAAAGGATAAAATATCCTTAGAATAGTCCAAGGAATAACCTCTTGAATTTTTGCCGCATGTTTAACTAACACCCTGTATACGTTATAGTATTTGCTTTATTTAATCTAAAAAATTGTGATTGTTATGGATATTAAAACATATTTTCAAAACAAATCCATAAAAACATATATTAATTATGTACGACTATGGAAGAGCAATAAAATATCCTCGAAAATACAGATCCCTTTTGGAACCGAGGTCCCGAATGCAAGAATTCTTGTGGGTTCTGTTGTAGCACGGGAACGAGCTAGTTTAAGATTCCTTCGGATGCTCATCGAAAATGGAACATCTAGTATATACCATATTCTGTCGCGGTCTCAGTCACTTCAGGAAACAAGCCGCTTGTTTACTTGTAACGCCGAAAAGTTTCACACAAATAATTATTTGGTTAAAACGGAATAAATGGTATATTGTAAGCGTTACCATTAGTGTTGGCAGACACGGGCGTGGGAACACGAAGACGCGAAGGCGACAATGAGGGTGCTGATAACGAACCCAAATATAACACGGCACTTTACAACAGCTTAGGCTCGTTCACAATGTAAATTCAGTAAGTAAAAATTGAGGAAGCCTGTTGCTACTAGCAATAGCAGATATCGCTACATAATGTTGAACGACGTAAAGATGACACCAAGACCAGATAATGAGGCCAGGAATAACCAGCATGGAATATCTAAAGGTGTATAACACAATCAATGCAGACATACAATACCCAGTAAAGCTATTGTTCTCTTTGTCACAGATACGCCTTTATTGCGAGACGACTGTGAAGCGGCCCGTGAAATAAAGGGGATATTTGAAGCAGCTAAGGAAGTGCGCACACTGGCCGTGACAGTGTAATGGATGTCGATGAACAGTTTATGTTCAATGCACAGTTAAAGGAACAAAAAAGTGTATATTACTCACAGAAATAAAGGTTATAGAATAGAAACAATATTATATCGAATTAACAGCGTTTTGCCCCTCTAACGTGTTGTCGACTGAGTTTGCGCAGTTGAGTTTTTATTTTACTTCAAATTTATAGATCCCTGATTGGTTACTCATAAACTGCTGACTGAGCTAACTAATAAATGACAAGAAGCGTAAAAATCGCAATGTCAAGTATAACTTGTGCGTTCGCCTTTATAATATGACAGAAATTTGGGGTAGTCCACAGCCTTCTCTAGTACTCTACTCTAGTACTAGAGAAGGCTGTGGGTAGTCCTTGGTTGCTCATCGGCGTCGTTCCTCTGTTTATTTCCGTATTGTTTTATGCTTTAGGTGTGATCCGGTTTTCGGTTTATTTGTTACTGTTACTTCGTATTTTTTTATATTATATTATTTTTAAATAATTATTAAATTTCGACGCCCCTACTGGTTATAATTCAAACCTGACATTTATCTTTCTTGTTCCTGTCATCCTGCGGAAACTCCGTTCCGGAACTTCCTGTCCTCTATGGGGCACAGAACAATATACAGTGTTATTCAGAACTTATCTATAATAAAATTTGGGGATGTTCAACATACATGTACAAATGTGGTAGTGAAAAAAAAATTTTTTGGCGGGTTCTGAAAACTATTTAAAAATTTTTCATTGCTCGCCGCTGGATACTGGTCCACTGTAATGGAGTGACCTTGGGACTGACAATGCAAACTGGCTAGTACGAAAAAAACTTCGGAAGTTCTGAGAGTATACCGACACCCGGCGCAAATAAGATTTGCAGCGTTTTTACTTTAAAATAAACTTAAAGATAGATAAATGTGACCAAAGTGACGTGTCTTTAAAATGAATAAAATTTTGTTACACTAATTTTGAAGAATTGCGCTACTTGATTACTAGGTATTAGAAACATGAAATTTATAAAAAATTTGCACATACCTTGTTACAAAAGCTGTTCGAAATAATATTCCTCGACTTGTACACACTTTTGGGCACGCCTTATCCAATTTTCCCGCACTACCGAATGTACCTCCTGGTTGCTGATCTTGTAAACGCAAATTATTAAGTAAATGGGGGATTTTCAGCATTTTGCTGCAACAACCACTCACAAAACCTAATTCGTAATTGATAATCCACTGGTAACAGTCCATTAACTCAGCATCACTGTAAACATGAGCCATTTTGAAAATTTTACAGTTTAACACTCCTACGATAAATAAAACACCGGCACTGAGAGCGGACACAGATAGACTGATGACTGAATAGACAATAGAGATATTATCCCCACTCCAACTCTATTCGCTCGGTCTTAACCAGGCGTTCCAGGTACAAAAACGTGTTTACTTTTTTTTACCACATTCTTAGGAATGTGGTATGGTATATCAGATGTCGTTGAAGTACAGTTGCCCATCTACGTAGTCCTTTATAATGGTATAACTTTAAACATTGTTTACGGGAAATCCTAAGACTTTTATTATAAATTTTTTTGGTGATATCGATTTCTTATTTAAGGATGCATATATCCTCAAAGTTTTAGAGATGAGTTCTGAAAAACCCATAAGAATTTCCATGTCTTAAAAACGCTTATATCGCTAGATTCGCTGACGCTGTGATGTTTTGAGATACTGCACGGTTAACAGGGGCTGACTGGCCCACTACGACCACAATAGACTTGTGCAAAGTGACGCCTACCTTTGGCTCACCCTGTACATTCACAAGTAACAGCAGCCTTTACCACAAACCGATTAAACTCACTTGGCAAGCAAAATTACGCAATCAGTATTCTGCTTTGTTAATATTTGTGAAAATAAAAACGGGATTCCGAGTTGGAGGACGCGGTTAAATATTGATCGTTGAAAAAATGCGACGGCAATGCCAACTTCGGGATTTTGAAACAGTGTAATGGACTGAAACAACGAAATAAGTGAAGGTCTGTTATTATTTAACAATGGCTGGTGACGCAATGTGATATTTCCGTATTTTTTACAAGAATCAGATTTAAGAGATGCATGAAATCTTCATGTATTCATCACGAAGTGGTATCATAAACTGTGACTCTTCCGAGGCGAATTTATACAATTTAAAAGGCCTATGTAAGAAACTACTCACCATCTAAATCTGTTTCCTCGAAGCTCCACTTGTTCCAAGTTCCAAAACGTGGCGAAAGTCCTGAAATCCTGCAAAAAAAATTATAAATGGGTAATTATTCCTGAAGAAGGTCGAAATAGGTATTGCGACTTGGTCGTTCTTTGTCGATTATATTTATTTTATCAATGTTATTATTAATCGTGATTATAGCAATTATTATTATTAAGCATTAAACAAAAACCTGACCTACATAGTGATTAATTATAATTATATACATATTTCACTTAATCAAACGGTTATCTGTGGTTGAATAAAATAGAGATTATTTATTTTTAGTTCGTTGATTTTATATGCTGTTATAATTGCATTCATAGACAAAAAATAATATAAATAATAACAATATTATTCTAATCACAATTCTAAGGAAGTCTTGTGCATTTGCGCTTCACGAACAACTTATGTTGGTAAGCTCTAACCGCCATTCAGTGGTGGAATGAGATACACCTGGAATGTCTCATTACTTGGGGGAAGTTGGCATTTATCGACCTCACAATCTATCGTCCAAAACAAAAAATCTAATTTCAGTCGAGAGTCCTGGGGAAACAGCGGAAGAGACGAAAAACGAAACACATCGAATAGATATTAACATTATAAAATCTGCAGAGATGTGAGAATGTGCGATTTACACATAAAATAAATAGAATGAGCTGGTAAAGGTAATTCACTTGAAGATTTATATCGGTATGCATAGCGGACTGAAGCCAGTGCCAATATAAACTGTTTATTATTATTTTCGACTGGCTTTCTAAATATACAAACTACACTTTGGGGGTAATTATATATTTTTTTGATGCCATTTAAATCTACCCTTTGATCAGATGAGTCAGACTCGGATATTCAGGAATGAAAATACAGAAAACTGTGAAAAGCAAGGTCACAGTATAAAATAGCTATTTGTGCAATTTGACTTTTGTGAAAAGTTACTTTTTTCTGCATAATGATGTTTTTAATAGTCTTTTGAAAATTGCTCAAATAACTATATTTATCATAATTATTTATTGAAAATTGTAAATTTCGAAAATGTGAATCAAGAATCCTGAGGGAATGTTGATGTAGAAACGAGTTTGTTTATTAGGTTTTCGTTTCGTTTCGTTGTGTCAGTGATTTATGGAAAATTTCCGAATTTTCTGTTTCAAACGATAATATGGAAGATGATATAGAAGAATCAGTAAAAACCCCGATTCAATCAGTATTACTCACAAAATCCAAAGATAAATATGAAAAACTGTATGGCTTACATGAAGATTGGAGTCATCAAACCCAAACAGGAGTAACTGTTATCACTGAGACAGTTCTACTAGTCTATTCTGAACCAAAATCCAGAGTATATTAGAGTTCCACGCTGTGGAGTCTTTACTCAATGATAAGAACAACATTGGCAGTGAAAATGAATACTGACATAAAGAAATTTACAAGTTTAATTGCTTTCCTTCAACATGAATGGGTAGGACATACTCGTAGATCCAGGAAGTCTAGTGTTTTAAGAAAATCAGAAGTTTTAGCATCTTCTTTAAAAGAAAATGATAAAACCTACTTGATGATGATTGAAATAATTATATATTTCTGGAAAATAACATAATGAATCCTTTGTGACGTGCATCGCTTGGATTCTTGTTTCGAATTTAACAAGTATGTACGGCGATATAATCTTCAATCGGAGCGCCAAACATGCTACAAACACCAGCACAGTAGCTATAGGTAATAGATAACAAACATTATAAATTTCTCGGTCCTAATTAATACAAACGATAAAACGGTAGCCTGTAATAGAACAGATGTAACACGTCAAGATAAAATAAAAAAGATCACCTACCTGATTGACGTAACAAACTATCTGCCAGATAAAACAAAAACATTTACAGAAAAGAAAGAAAAATATCAACACATATAAGTAGAAATATAATGATAGAGAAGGCACGAAGTTCACATCGTTCCATTTATTATAATATCTGGACAAGGCACACTTTACAATCATGCATCAGTTTAATATGGATGAAAAGTGCACTCACAAGAGGCAGTCAACACCAAGGCATGTACCAAGGCATGTACCAAGGCGGTACGTGCAATGTATCTGATAAGATCATTCCTAAACCTGACAGGTTTAGAAGGTTCTTGACAGACCTGGTACTAGCCCAGTTAATAATGTAGTTACAATTATTAACAATGGGGAGATTTTAAACCCCTTAATTTTGAACGTAATCGTTATGAGTATGAGCAGGCCAAAAATGATACTTCTTTTGGCACTGCGCATGATCAGTATAAGGATTTCGAAAATTATAAGCTGAAAATTGAGGAATTCAAAATCTCCCTAATAAATACCCTTCATTTTAAAAGTAAATACAGTTTAAATTGACATATTTTAAAAGTATTAAACCTATTGGTCACCTCGACAAATAGTTCGCATCCTTTCGGAGAAATTTTCCATTATTAAAACAACTGCCAAGAAACTATGTATGGGAACTCTTAGGAAAACGTCCAATTTGGCAATTGTCTATCTATATTCTATGCATATTTGTATTCCGCCTATTTTTAACTCTGTTGCACAAGGCCCTAAAATAGAACGCGCATTGAGCGTACGACATTTATGCATAAGAGACAACAAACAAAGAAATGTCAGATATGAACGAACACCAAGTCAAAAGGTGTTATTAAGTTGAATCAATCACGAATAGACCTACATACATACAAACTTAACTATTTTATATAAATAGTGCGATGTTCAAAGAATGCGGAAACCATTGTGTTTAATTATGGGCACTTCACAGTGTCCCACTCGTAAATGGATCAGTTTACAAAGCCTATCATTGCATTTAAATACAAAGCAGCCGATTGAAACATCAATAAAGAAATCGGATGAATTTTCTATCTTGATAAAAGGAACGTGTCCCGATATATTATACCTTTCACAAGGTTTACAGAATTATATATTATATTCTGTAAACTTTGCTATACCTAGCCTTTGATATTACCTAGACTCGTAATAATGTAAATCCATGGGCGCCGCTGTTACAACATTTTAAAGGGGCCGATTATTTAAAAGTAATATTAGAAATGTCAATATGCCCAAATCAGCCAGATATCTTTCTTTAGCGTATACCACATAAGCCCCAAATAACCAATTTCAAGCTGATAGCTCATACAGCGTGTTCGTAATATAGGTGCAAAGTATGGAAACCATTTTCAGAGTGACCTGCATTTACACTTGGAAGTATTTTGATGCCTTTTGTTTACAATTTCACTGAGGTGCATCTAAGTTGAACTAAAGTTTAATTCTCAGAGGGTGTAAAGAATACAAATATTAATTTAGGAACTCTCTTGCACCTCCTTGTCGATCAAGCAGTCAAAATATGAATTAAACGTATTCAGCGTGAACTTAGGCATCTGGAACATAGATGTCGCACTGAAAATACAATCGATCAAACAAATTGTAAGTAATGAAAAACCGTACCGGTCGACGGCAATTTAGGGGATTTTTATGTTGCACGTCACAAATTTAGTAGCCAATATATGGCACAGTCACTCTTTTATAATTACCAAAGAATAATTAGGCCACTTTCCAATACCTCTACAGTTACGCACTAACCATAAAATGTCCCTAAATAATTTAGTTACTTTTTGACAGCAGTGTCATCTAGCAGTAACTTACTGAAACTATGTCCAAAGCAAGAAATCTTCTTTGTTGGAAGTTTGGAAGTATTTTGGAAAATATTATTCGACAACTTACGACAAAAAAAATATTGGCATATTCAAGTGTTTCATTAACACGTGTACAAAACATTCATAGGCGTCCGCGTTAGGGAATTTTTATAATGTAATTCTTTTAAGGCTACATTATAATCATTTTGCTTGCTCTTAAATGCATTCATCCATCTTCGTGATGTATCTTTGTATCTGATACGATCAACGTTATTCATTTACGCCGGAAATGCAACTAAAGGTCAAACGGAAAAGGAATAAAGACAGAAGTGGTTTGAGAAAAGCACCTACTCATTAAAATAGAGGAAGTAACCCATAAATTCAGAAAATATTAATAAACACTGACCACTGACTTCCATTTAACAGCCTGCAGACCCAAGAAAACTGTTAAAAAAATTTAACAGTGAACTAGGAAACCTATAAATAGAACGATAAATTTATTAATAGACGCAATTTGAGAGAAAGACAGTTCTCTTTGGCCTTTGGTGGTGCTAAAATCTCCATAACCGTGCAGGAAGTGATTGAATATGTCGGCGTAGTTCTGCTATAATAAATGTAATTGGATTTTTATATTTTCGCGGCGTTTGGCATTGACTTGGTAAAACTACAAAAATAGAATATCTAATCGTGGGAAAGCAGGAATAAGTTTCCTAGGTTATATCGTCAGAAAATACACAGTTTACTACTATCCTAAAATCAGTCCCCTCCATCAGACAGAGCTGTTAGATGAGACTATATACAGGGTGTTAGTTAAACATGCGGCAAAAATTCAAGAGGTTATTCCTTGGACTATTCTAAGGATATTTTATCCTTTGATGATTTTTGAAAAAGCGCTTTGTTGCGAAGATATAGGGCGAAAAAAAATTTCAACAAATCCAATTTTGGTATTTTTCACATTATTAATGTAGATGAAATAAAAGTATGGCGTACCTACTACAGTGGACGTATCAAGTAAAAGACATGTAAGAAAAAGAAGTTGTTTTTTCTTACCAACGTCCCGTGATACTTCGGAGTGATTATTTTGTATGTTTTTGTATGTTGTGTTTTTGTAGTTTGTATGTGTCGCATTTGTTAAGATTGATTGACGTTTGGCTAGTTGACGTGTAAACGGTTGTTAGTGAAGTCCTCTATCATGGCTCGCTATACGAATGCCGAGATGGCTGACATGCATCTTATTTATGGACTTGCTGATGGCAACGCATTAAAAGCTAGGCGACTGTACATTGAACGATTTCCTAACCACATTGCTCGTGATAGAAAAATCTTTCAAAGTATTCATCAACGTCTTCGAGAAACGGGAACATTGAAGCGAAGTAGAGGACCAGGAAGGCCAAGGACTGTGAGAACGGTAGATATAGAAGAGAATGTGCTGGACATGATAGAATAAGATCCAGGTACTTCTACGCGAAGAATTGCAAATACTTTGAATGTAAGTAATTGGACTGTTTGGAAAATTCTGAGAGGTAATTTGTTGTACCCATACCACATTCAACGCCTTCAGGTACTTCTTCCTGCGGATTTTGCTCCACGTATTGCATTTTGTCAATGGCTTTTGCACACATTGGTTGAAATCCCTCAACTACTTACGCTGATTCTTTTTACCGATGAAGCCAGTTTCTTGCGAAATGCAATAAGGAATTTCCACAATAACCATGTGTGGGCTGACGAAAATCCACGTGAGATTTGTGAAGATCGGTTTCAACATGAGTTCTCGTTGAACGTTTGGGTTGGAATTGTGGGTGACTGGCTACTTCGACCGGTATTTCTACCAGGAAGACTTACCGGCGAAGTATACCGCAACTTTTTGGAACAAACGGTACCTCAGTTTTTGGGAGATATTCCATTGGTTACAAGACAGGCAATGTGGTTTATGCATGATGGTGCACCACCTCATTTTAGTGTAGTTGCTCGAGAGTTTTTAACAGCAACATACGGAGATCGCTGGATTGGTCGAGGTGGACCTCACGTATGGCCTGCTGGATCCCCGGACTTAAACCCCCCTGGATTATTTCCTATAGGGCCATCTAAAGTCACTAGTTTATACTAGGCCAGTGGAAGATGTGGACGATTTAAGAGATCGGATAATTGCTGGGTGTAACTCAATAAGAAGTGTCTGCGGGAGTCTGTGAGAAGATTGGATGGATGCATCCGAGCTGGAGGTAGCCATTTTGAACAATTCTTGTAGGTTCAGAAATGTTACATGTAATTTTTAGTAATAAATTGTTATTTCTTGAAAATTTTTTTCGCCCTATATCTTTGCAACAAAGCGCTTTTTCAAAAATCATCAAAGGATAAAATATCCTTAGAATAGTCCAAGGAATAACCTCTTGAATTTTTGCTGCATGTTTAACTAACACCCTGTAGAATGAGACACAATACTAATAATAATAATAAGAGGGGAAGGGGAATGATAGACATAAAACAGTTACACTCTAAATAGAATAGATTCATTAAAAACGTACTTCCTTTCAATTTCACAATAATTGTCGCAGATAGCAGCAAAGACCCAAAGAGGCCACTACGGTATGTTTCTCACCACTACTAATATTTACGATGCAGAAAATAAAGAAACATATCAACAATTAGCAATAGAAGTTGAGAAAGAATATAGAAACTGAAACAAGTTCATATCATTCCACACGGTACTCCACACTAATTCATCAATCACCTCGCTCGACTTAGCTTGAAAGAAAGTGCATATATCCAGTCACAAAAAGCAGTCATACTTCATATCTCCGATATAGTAAGATTGTTTCTAAACCAAAAATAATTTCTTGTTAGATGATATTAACCGTCTACAACAAAAATAAACCAGTGATAAACTAAGAAGTGCACATCACGATAATAACATCTCTACTTCTTATTCTAATTATAATGATAACCGTGAAAGTCAGAGACTAGTATGGGAGAGGGGACGGCATGATATTATTCTGCAGGCCTAAGAACGACTTTGGTTCGTACACCTTAATCACATGTTCACTGGAACGGAGGAAACCTGGAGAGCCTCTTTAGTTAGGGAGATAGTCATACACATACTTATGGTAATCTCTCACATAAACAAGTGGCAGGTATTCTTCCCATACTGGCGTGTATGCAGATCTGGTTATGGTTAATGGGAATACTATAAGACCTTATATGGTAAGAAGAGCTTCGAGATCGACCTTCCTTCGATATAAGGTTATAGTAGTCCCATTTCTATTTGATCTTCCTTCCCCCTTTAAGGATTTGGACTGGGTATAAATAATCCACCCGTAGTCGTCATTTACTGAATGAATTTACCAAAACGAGAATATCGGGAGTGAAAATTGGCAGCAGTTCGGCGAGGAGATTGACAGTTTGGAAGTGTTTCCAAACGGTGTTTTCATTGCCTATCGTTTTCTGATAATTAAGGCATTGACGTAAGTGGTTGACAAACAAACATGTAAAACAAACTCGCCTGCCACAGGTACAGATTTTTCTTGGTCCTTCATTTTGGCACCATTTAGCAAAATATTAGCGTAAAATAGCTTTTTTCAATTCGTTGCAGTTGAATCGATCATTTGAGAAACGGCACGTAATTTTTTATTATTTTACAGGAAATAAAAATAATAAAATAGCAGGTACAAATTTAGTTTTTTAACATAAGCCTTCAAAATTTGGCATTTCACAATGCATGTGAATCGTTGAAGCATTATCGAACAAATGACATATTATATTAAGGGTGCATTCACTGTAGACTTGACAGACATGAATTCGGGGTCGGGTTGAGAAGTTGGGTAGCCGATGGGTGAAGACTTACATATTTCCACTACCGAATTATTTAGATTTGGGAGGTGCACGTAAAGCCGAAGTAAAAAGGCACATAGAAATAAAGTTAGCCCTCATTGCAAGGGTACAGGATTTGTCTTATAATTGCAACAAAATTTCTTTTTAATGTTATAAATTATATATCACCGGAAAGATCAAAAGATAAACTAGATCCCTATAGTAGCAAATTTTTGTTTAATACATGTATTTTAGAGAAAATAATTTTTGCAAATACGCTATTTTAGTACAAGATTATTTGCCTGGAATTTTAAAAATAAAAAGAATTACAAAAAATTACTACTATAGGGATTTAGATTAAAGTCTTATCTTTCAATACTTTTTTACTAAAAAGTCGCTATCTTTTATAGTTTTTTTATAATTAGACACGAGACGAACGCCGATTTTGGGCTTATTTCGAACTAGTGAATGGACTCTTAATATTACAATCAAGTAAAACTATATTTCAAACTACAAGTAAGCAGCAAAAAGCACAAATATACGCACCTGAACTCAACTCAGGTGGTAGATGAAATACAAATCTACTTTGTGCATTCAGAAATTAAGGACAGGACAGAAATTAACGTTTTTATACGTTTGACAAATTATTATTTTGTAGTAATCAGATCACAATTAAGTTGCAGTTTAAAAAGTAAATAACAGCTTCCTGAGTCGCCATTTTAGCAGTTTCGGCCTCACAAAGAGAACTAATCTATATTACCAATAATTAGACTGCAACAATGACTGAATTGACAGCTTTGTGCCCGTACAAAATCAATCATGGGGTCAATTTCCTATCCTGTCACTTTGTATTATTAACTACCTATATGTAATGACGCCACCATGTAGTAAAACGACAAACACGTTACAGGTTATTATCTAAATTACTAATTAATGTTTTAACTTAGGCAGTAATCATAGTCCTGATATGTACAATAAGGAAAACACGTAAGCCACGTTCCAGTTTTATATAATTTAGTTATAATTATAACGTAATCTGTCCATAATGATATACTCACTAAGCTTTGAATTCGTGGTTAATCAATCAATTACCGCTAATTGTTGATATTTACCGTGTCGTTTACATGAAATTAGGCTTGTCTGCTACGATAATTCATGGCTTTTTCTAAAAGTCAGGGAAAACCGCTCTGCTGAAAGAAAAACTAAGGAAATAATATATTAATTCAAATAAATGATATATTATTTTGCTCTTTTAAATGAAGCACACACTGTACATCGTGTTAGGACATGTCCAACTTGCTATTAGAGATAGACCAACCATACTCTATGTCTATACTTACTGTATTCATCAGTTCATCACAAGGATGAACTAATTCTGTTGTTGAAGTTATCCTAAATGTAAAATTGTTATTTATATAGTCCACCCTGTACTTTATCCAGATATGCTTCTGTAAATCTCTTCTCTAAATTCCTCAAACTCTGAAATGTACCTATATTCAGTGTTAGATGTTTCAAACCGGATGAATATTACGTAACAATAATACAATTATTACAACCAGCCACAGCAAAGCAATAAATAAAACACAAAGGCATAGAGAAAGCGTGTGTTGGAATTAGACTAAATCGGTCATATGTCACACACATATTTAATTATAAATAATAACAACAATATGGTTACGTGTCTCAGTTTGTAAAGCCTCTTGCATGACTTACTCATGCCTAGGTTATGTACCTTTTGATAATTACGCATAATAAATAGTGTCCTGAATGATTATTCATTCAAACATTGTTTAAATTCTGTACATCGATAAGGAATAAGCACAGCTTAATAAAAGCTGTGGAATAAGTTTCTTCGTGGCATATTAACAGTGTTTTCGCAAAATGAGAACAACAGTATCATCTATCTCAGTGAGAATAGTATTACCAAAGTCTACACATTATTTGTAGACTTTGGTATTACATTACATATTTAAAAATGGTAAATGTTTATTTTACGGGATCCCCCCTAAGGAGAGGCAAATTTAATATTATCTATCGAATTCATATGAAGAAAATAATGCTCTGTGTGGGTGTGAGAAAGAAATACATCAACAATTATTATTGCTACTTTGCCCCAAGCTCAATTTTTATATGGGGAAATGTAAATTACATAAGGTTTGTTATAACACATCAAAGTATCAAAGGATTCAAAGGTCAGTGTTTTAAACTGTAGCTTTCTTGATCTGTACACGAAAAAGACAAATGGGTTAATAAATATTCTTGGATAGGTATACAGGGTGCTTCAAATTCGATGCAATACATGGGGATCTCGGAAACGGGAAGAGATACGAAGTCGGTTAAATGGAGGCAAAGTTGCGTATTCAGGGGGGCAATATAATGGTGAAAAGAGATCAAGGCTAACTTGATTAGTTTTCGAAATATTTTGAAAAAACCGAAAATTTCGATTTTCGTTTTTGTTTTTTTGCGGGCCTATTTGATGAGGTATTCAAAAATAAAAAGCACTTTTCTATAGCAACTTTTTGCCCTTTTTCGAATGGTGTTAGCAAATTTTCCGCAAAACGTTTCGTTTCCCGGAAACCAATATCAACTTAATTTTTTTAAATACGGACCTGGAATTTTTTTTCAATTTTTTGGAAGCATTTTTGTAACTTGATAAAATGCCACCATAAAAGGAACCAGATGTAAAAGTTTTGTCTAAGAAAGATCCATCATTAATAATTTCCCGTGGTCCTCTTAGATTTAGTTTTATCTAGGCAAACGTTTCTATGACAAACACATTTCAATGTTGTGTCAAGCACTATCGGTACTTAAAAATGGCTTTCAGCAAACTAGAATTTTTTAATTTTATTTAAATTTCCTCATAATTCAGGAATTGTGCGCAACTACTTAAATGAAACATTTCCAAACAGATGGATTGGAAATCATGGTGCTATGGAATGGCCAGCAAGAGCTCCTGATTTATCCCCATTAGATTATTTTTTATGGGGACGAACTAAAAATGTTTTATATAAGAATCAATATAATAACATTGAGGATTTGAGAAATGCCACTATTCGTGTTCTGAATGCAATACCTGCAAGGGAAATCGAAAGATTTATTCAAAACTTAAAAAGACGAATACGCCTCTGCATGAATAATGACGGAGGATTATTTCAATATCTGCTTTAGGGTTTTTATAGTTTTAACATATTTTGTTGTTTTATTCAGTGTTTAGTCAATTACATCAAAGTTTATAGTTGTTCATTCGTTGTTTTATTATTAGGTTTTGTTTATTTATCGTAAATAAAAATAAAACCTCAAAAATATTATTCAATATCTAGAATTAACAAAAGTCGAAACAAAAATACTAATGATGGATTTTTCTTAGACAAAACGTTTAAATCTGGTTCCTTTTATGGTAGCATTCTATCAAGATACAAAAATGATTCCAAAAAATTGAAAAAAAATTCCAGGTCCGTATTTAAAAAAATTAAGTTGATGTTGGTTTCCGGGAAACGAAACGTTTTGCGGAAAATTTGCTAACACCATTCGATAAAGGGCAAAAAGTTGCTATAGAAAAGTGCTCTTTATTTTTAAATACCTCATCAAATAGGCCCGCAAAAAAACAAAAACAAAAATCGAAATTTTCGGTTTTTTCAAAATATTTCGAAAACTAATCAAGTTAGCCTTGATCTCTTTCCACCATTATGTTGCCCCGCTGAATACGCAACTTTGCCTCCATTTAACCGACTTCGTATCTCTTACCGTTTCTGAGATCCCCATGTATTGCATCGAATTTGAAGCACCCTGTATAGGTACTCTTTTGTTCTATCAACACGTGTGTAAGTAAGATTTTAATATGGCCAGACTCCTAAATGGACAATGTAGGTGGTTTTACCTGTCTGTTCAATTACAACTGCTATTTGCAACACATTGGCATCGAGCCTGAAAAGCAGTTTACTAATAGACATTAGATAGCGTTGAGTATAGTAGTATATCCAAATTAACGTAGTAAATAGAGTTGGTATTATGCCCTACTAGAAATAAAAAATTGGCACCTGTGCCCGTCTCGATATCCTGGGTATTTTTTCATTCACAATTCTGGAAAAGTACCGAAATAGAACTACACGTGTCACCTGTTCAGCTACCTCGTAGTTATACAGTTTTGGCTGAGTTCAGACAATTTTATAGATGACTAATAATAATGACTTCTACGGTCAGTCCGCCCAGAATGTGCAAGTGCTAAAACTTGATTATTTGGCAGAAAATGCCAGAGCGTGAGTTGGCGATTTATGCATTACCTAGTAAAAATGTTGACGGCCTCCGAAATAGGCCATTTGAAAACATTCCACCAGCCGATGTATTCTGGGAGTACACCAGGAAGCAAGTGTGTTTAAATCTCTCCAAAATCTCCTTAAATATCTCCAGGCGATGAAACTCCACTAATTCTAATATGGCATGTAGTTACTGAAGATGAAAATCATGCCGCCTTTCCCCGACGTCTTATCTTTCATAATTCTGTTGGGAGGCAATTACAACATATTTTAGGCCTATAGAAACGTGAGATCCTATTTTAGTCACAAATTAACATTCAACTTTAAAATGGTCACGTACTGAGATAATGAAATTAGTGACAATTAAATGTAACTGCTTTTAAATTAAAACGATTTGGCTTCGACAACGGAAGTGTATATCACTAAATTATGGTTATAAAGGTTACTAAAAAATATAATCATTCATAGCAAATTAACATATTACGAGACGCTACCTCCTGGTGTTTATACTGAGAAATTGCTATTATACATAAACTGTACTATCGAAAGTTTAATCCTATACCAACTGGTGTTACTATTTTTATAAAAATCTGCACGAATTCGGCTGAAAAATGTCCTGAATTGTAGGAAAGTACAATTATAGAAGTTTAAGTTATAAAATTCTATTGTTTTATGATACAAATCTAAAAAAAAAATTTCTAAAATGTTTTCCCTGTGATCGAAAACCTTCTAACTTGTGTCTACACTGCAAATGTGTTAAATTATATTATTTATAAAAATAAAATGAAATAAGAACGTGAATTTCGTATCTTTATTTTTATTGCTACACATTTAGAACATTTGCACATAGATAATAACAAAAAAACTGCCACACATGGGAATAATCAACACAAAACTGAACTACAACTCTTAAATTATGAGAATAATGAAATTACTTTGAAACCAGCCTTTCTGTAAAACTCTCCAATATATTCCCGCTCTGAAACTCTGACAATAAGTCCCCTTTGACAGACTTAGCTTGCAATTCGGTATAATGTGCAAGTCTCTTCTTAGCCGACTGATAGAATTCTTCCATTACTGCAGGATAAGGCTTCATAAATTCCAAAAACTGGGTGGTGCCTATAGTGAACACTTCCGTCGTCTCCACTGCCACTATGGCATAGATCTGTTTACTTAAGATGAGGGAACTGGTTCCAAACTCGTCACCGTCTGCCAAATGGCACAGCTCAATTCCTTCTGTGTCTATCACAGCCACGGTGCCGGTGCATATGAAGTAGATCTCGTCTATTTCCGATCCTAGCTTGATGATGATATCCCTGGGAGAGTAAGTTTCAGATTTCATGGATGCTACTAGAGCAGCAAGTGTAGGGGTCTGCAGCTTCCTGAAGATCCCCACCTTTTGGATCAAGTGCCTCGCGGAGAACAAGAAGAGCTCGGTTCGTAAAGTCTCGGAAAGGTCATTTATGATCAGGTTCTCGTTGAAGTAGCGTCTTTGGAATTTGAACTCGTAATACTTGATCATCCTCTCTCGTAGGCTCTCTGGCAGATCTCTAGCCTGCATGTATTGTTGCAACAAAGACAAGTTTCTCTCATACAAACTTTGAGATACACCAGCTATGCCGAACACTCTTAAAATGTCGGCCAGAAGGTAAAGCGTGTACAACCTGCCAACGAAAGATATAATAACCACGACTATTTGCTCGTTCAGCACCTTGACATCGTACCTGTAGGATATGCCGAAGAAGTAACAAGACGCCATCAGAAAACATTCAGAATATATGGCAAATCCGCCTGCGTGTCTTTTTAGGTTAGCTTGCGATAACCAGGAGTCAGGTGGGGGGTTTTCTCCATAAACTGCGTCTGGTATCATGAATACGAAACAACTAGAGTAGTGAAGATAGATGAACGTCCTAACTGTATGAACTAAGACAGACCTTACGACTTTATTACACTTCAGGGTGGCGAGTAGGTCGTTCATGAAACTCAACATGGAGCTTATCCTCACACAGCGGCATATTACTCGTATCAATACATAAACAAGGAGTATGCGATATCTCCAACGTCCAGACACTACCCAATATCCTTGATCCATTAACCATTCTATAAGCTTCCCTACGTATATGGTAGACATGAAGTCGAATACGAAATATGTCTTCAAGTACTTACTAATGATCTTTGCAGGTTCCATAACAACTTGGTTGGTACTTTCTTCGATGTATCCAGTATTAAATTTGAGCATGATCAGTATGAAATGAACTCTGTTTACTATATCCTCTCTGAAATACCTAAAATACGGGCCTTCAGCTTCTCTCGCACCTCTGGTGGGTTCATAAGTGATAATGAAGAGCCACACGAAGAGATACGCCGCTTCCAATATCACGTTCAATATACTTAGAGGGTGGATCACGTAGTAATGGGGACCGGTAGCGTGTTTTCTTTTTTCCGCTCGAACCGCCGAAATATTGCGGAACAACTGCTTGCACGTGAAGTGGTTGGAACTTACCAGTACGAGTTTTCTTAATTGCCTGATGCATTTCTTCGTTACAGAGGCGTTGGGGGGCAGTTTGGGCAGGCCGGAGCCGTCTTTGATGTGAATATTGCAAATGTGGAGAGATTCCGACATTTTCGTCGCCCGCGTGCGAGGATTAACGTCAAAACTCAAAACTATTTGACAAGTTGTCATGGGAATCAACACAGCTGCTATTTGTGTAATTAGTATTCTTGTGCTTTATTATCTATGATTAGTGTCTGATTACTATATCAAGAGCTACAAAAAAGGATCCTCTGCGAGTACATGAGAAGTTACATCATTGGGTATATTTAAAATCTCAATTATTGCAAGTTAAGTTGTTTCAGTTGGTCCGTAACAATAAAGATACGACATTTTTAAAAACAGAAATATTTTATTGAACAGCATCAAAAGAAATTGATACACCTGAACTGCTGTCATCACAACAAGATGTTGAAAATGTTCCAGTTTTCCTTCAAACATCTTGAAGATCGTCTCATCATTCTTTCAAAAACATTTAGTAATAATTGAGTGGTTGATACCTTGACATTTTTCCTCAACTGTAAACTCCTGTTTGTTTAAATCAATAACCGGACGTTTAAGCACGTTGTTGAGTGGAGCCAAATGTTGAAGTATCGGAATAAAGCAACGAATCTCAACTAATGCGACTCTTTATTTTATAGTCAGCCGAGTTGCGTTCACAAACTTATACCAAAGACAATATTCTTTGCTCATACCAAGATAGCAAGAAGAGAAAAGATATATTTAAAAAAAATCAAGCTAACAAGAAACACTTTCAAAGCATTTTATTCTGGAATAGAAAGATTTTTTACATTACCCCGGTAAAAACATCTTGTGAAAGAAACAAATCGACCATCAAACAATTGCGCCTTTCAATATCTTTCACACCGACTTGCGTTATTTGTCACGCTGTTTTTCAATAATCCCCGTACTTCCTCGTTTAAAAAAATAAACTCCAATTAAGTGTTAGCAATACTTAAAAAATAATGTACGGCTTTTTGCCGTTTACCTAATTGGACAGTTAAAATCGCAATTGATTTTTCTACTACATGATGCATGATGACCTCGATATTAAGAATAACCATTCACGAATTATAAAAAGTCAAGGGATGCAAAATTTGGTGATCGAGTGTGCTTTTTCTGGGTCAATCAAAATTGGTAGGTATATTTTAAGTCTTACAAAAAGATATTACGAAACTGCTATGACCTTGAACTCCGGCATATTACTTGAACAAAGTCTGACCCATAAAAATATCACGTGTAACTGATAATTTCAATAAACCCGTAACAAAATTTGATGTATAAATATTCTGGTGTTAAATATGGAGCACGAGTATCTTTCAATGATTATTTTAAAACTGAACAAAGCAAAAAACATCGCGCAATCACTGAAAGACAATAGCCAGGCGCTTATTAAAATATTTAAGTGATGACCTAGTTGCCTAAGTGGTGGGCTGTATCAAAATACAGGGATCAGTGATGGAAGAGAAAGTAAACACCCAGTGTTTAAAAAACAATTGAATTGGTAAAATAATGCTTCTATATCGTAGTGAAATTCAAGATGTCAATAATGGGTTAGTTATTTTTTTTCTATAATCCGTAATCAGCATCTACATAAAAGATGACAAGAAAAGAAAACGAAGTAATTATAATTAGCATAATCTCTTACTAAAATTAACCTGGTTTTCATTATGTTCTTTTTTAATTGGCAGCTGATATTCTGACTTTAGATGCACGTATCTGCAGTCATAGATCTTGGGAATACCTTCCACTGAATTTTTTAATGCATTTATCTCGGAATTAACCAATTTATCTAACGCTTTTCTACTCGAACACGAGAAATCCGTCCAAGTATTTCAAAACAAACACGTACCGGGATTTCAAAACAATTGAAACGTTATCGAAAGTAATAAAATCTTTTGTAATACACACACACACGAAAACCCCCTTCAATATGTAAGTATTTGAGTTTCGTAACATTTGGAAGCTATGCAAGGTCGAGTGCTGCGACCGAGACTGACTCGAACTGGTTGAGGAACTCCTCAAATCGAGTTGGCATTGTCTACAGACACTTCACAATATTTATTTTTTATTACGAAGCAAAGCTGCTCGCATTCCATAGATAATAATAAATTGGGGGACAACAGACAGGACCAGGTATATTAAGCTACCAAGCCACTTCTAGCAAACTGCAAAAAATACTAGTGGTTGTTTTGTTACTGTTTTGTTGCTATTTTGTTACATTAAAATCAAGTTTGTAGCTTCACTCGTTTTCAAAAAATCTACAAACTGGTAACTTGAACTTTAGGTTAGCACTCCACGTGATTTATGTGCACCCAGCTTATACAGGGTGTTAGTTAAACATGCGGCAAAAATTCAACAGGTTATTTCTTGGACTATTCTAAGGATATTTTATCCTTTGATGATTTTTGAAAAAGCGCTTTGTTGCGAAGATATAGGGCGAAAAAAATTTTCAACAAATAACAATTTATTACTAAAAATTACATGTAACATTTCTGAACCTACAAGAATTGTTCAAAATGGCTACCTCCAGCTCGGATGCAACCATCCAATCTTCTCCTCATAGACTCCCGAACTCTTTCAAAAACACCAGGGTCGTTTCTTATTTAGTTATACCCAGCAATTATCCGATCTCTTAAATCGTCCACATCTTCCACTGGCCTAGTATAAACTAATGACTTAGATGGCCCCATAGGAAATAATTCAGGGTGTTTAAGTCCGGGGATCGAGCAGGTCATACGTGAGCTCCACCTCGACCAATCCAGCGATCTCCGTATGTTGCTGTTAAAAACTCTCGAGCAACTACACTAAAATGAGGTGGTGCACCATCATGCATAAACCACATTGCCTGTCTTGTAGCCAATAGTGCATCCTCCAAAAACTGAGGTAGCGTTTGTTCCAAAAAGTTGCGGAATACTTCGCCGGTAAGTCTTCCTGGTAGAAATACACATGAAATAGACATGAAAAATGCCCCAAATTTGGTTCAACCTCAACATATTTTTAAAATAACAAATTAAGGGGCCCTCTTCACCCCTGTATATAAGTTAGTACTATCTAGTCAAACCCTTTGAACTTAGGATATATACTCTGAATTTGTATTAGATTCCAATAACAGTCCGTTTGAATTATATGTAGTAGGTGTCAAAGATCAAAGAATTTGGACTGCAGAGGTTTTTGAGTGTATTAGAATAAGTGTTTGAATATAATTAGTCGTTTTGGTTAACATTTGTTTAATGCGACCAACATTGAATCCGTGATAGAAAAAACCTCGTCCTTAACCTTAACCTCAGCTGATCAATTACGTTCACGTTTACCCCCTTATCCTTGTAGTATTGGAAAAACTGAGCAAATAAAATGGTCGCTAAGTGGCGTTACAGTTCTTCGATGCAGCAAAAAGATTGGAGAGTAATGTTCCGGAAAACGAGGTCTTTTTATTTCTAAGAACCGGTGACGGACGATTAACTCGACGATTATCGTCTGTTTATGATAAGTCCAATTATCAGTCTACAGTTTAGTAAATCAAACTTTTATATATTATAAAAGATACAGATCTTTTTAATAAAATTATTTTGAAATTGAATTTGAATTGAATTAAGTCAAAAAGTTATCTAAGAGATAAATTATTAATGAAATTATCAAATATTATGGTTCGATAAAGTTTTATATTTCCTCGTTACCTATAATCCTAAGTATGCAAAGGAATAACCTTATTATTTTTAAGATATGTCACAAACAACTACTTTGCGTACAGTATGCATCGCCCAACTTAACGAAGTTAACTTTTTGGCTAAATTCCTATACAGGGTTATTCAGAACTTATCTCTAAAACTTTGAGGATATATGCATCCTTAAATAAGAAATCGATATCAAATAAACGAAATAAAAGTCTTAGGATTTCCCGTAAACAATGTTTAAAGTTATACCATTATAAAGGACTACGTAGATGGGCAACTGTACTTCAACGACAATCTGATATACCACATTCCTAAGAATGTGGTAAAAAAAAGTAAACACGTTTTTGTACATAGAACGCCTGGGCGAATAGAGTTGGAGTGGGGATAATATCTCTATTGTTTATTCAGTCATCAGTCTATGTGTGTACTCTCTGTGTGCCGGTATTTTATTTATCGTAGGAGTGTTAAATTGTAAAATTTTCAAAATGGCTCATGTGAACAGTAATGCTTAGTTAATGGACTGTTACCAGTGGATTATCAATTACGAGTTAGGTTTTGTGAGTGGTTGTTGCAGCAAAATGCTGAAAATCCCCAATTTACTTAATAATTTGCGTTTACAAGATCAGCAACCAGGAGGAACCTTCGGTTTAGTGCGGCAAAATTGGATAAGGCGTGCCCAAAAGTGTGTACAAGTCGAGGAATATTATTTCGAACAGCTTTTGTAACAAGGTATGTGCAAATTTTTTATAAATTTCATGTTTCTAATACCTAGTAATCAAGTAGCGCAATTCTTCAAAATTAGTGTAACAAAATTTTATTCATTTTAAAGAGACGTCAGTTTGGTCACATCTATCTATCTTTAAGTTTATTTTAAAGTAAAAACGCTGCAAATCTTTTTTGCGCCTGGTGTCGGTATACTCTCAGAACTTCCGAAGTTTTTTTCGTGCTAGCCAGTTTGCATTGTCAGTCCCAAGGTCACTCCATTACAGTGGACCAGTATCCAGCGGCGTGCACTGAAAAATTTTTAAATAGTTTTCAGAAGCCGCCAAAAAAATTTTTTTTGCACTACCACATTTGTACATGTATGTTGAACATCCCAAAATTTTATTATGGATAAGTTCTGAATAACACTGTATAAGGAAAGATGTAAACAGTTAAGTAAGCCAATAAATAATATTAAAAATATACTATACATAAGAGTATCTTCCTCCTGCACCCCGAAAAGAAAAAACAACATGAAACTGCTAAAACACGTAACGTAATTCTAAACGGATATATTTATTCTGAATGCCGAATTTGGTGAAAGTACGGAGATATAAATAAGCACATTATGTAAAAATTACAGAGTGACACGATTCTTAAAGCGTAAAAATAACGAAATATTATAAAATAAATAATAATTCTCTATAATCTAAAAATTAACACTGCAAATAACCCTCATCTTGATTGGTTGATTAACTCATGTGGGTCAACCACAGAAAGCAACAATATACTGAGTTAAAGAGCATCAAATAAAAATAGTGATAACAATATCATTACTTCTCATTCTAATCGCAAGGATTATCCCGAAAATTCTTGGCTCATGTGGGAGAGAGGGTGGTGTATTAGTAATCAGAAATGACTTATGGTAATAGGCCCTAACCACCATTCAGTGCTGGAGTGAGAAAGACCTGGAAATCCTAGGCACGCACACCAGGATGTGTGCCAACGCATCCCTGCGAATAGGCCTTAATATACCAGTAGAATTTAATTAAAAATTGTCCGGCGGGCTGGTGATTCGAGCCCATGTCGTCTGGGTTCGAGATCGAGAGGCTAAACTCTTGAGATATCGACTCGATTTCGAGCAGGTATATTCAAAATGATAACCGAAACGAAAAGGAATAGCAGTAATTTCATTTTGAAAACTGATTAATCATCTTTCATCCACATACTGGTTTAAAAATATACGAGGTGTTCCATGAAAAACACCCCGTATATACAATTTTTACTGAACTATAATCTAAAACAAAATTCACACAATGGTGAAGTACATTGTAACATTGACATGATTTGACGAATACTTCAGTGTGTTTTTGCATAATTTTTCTCCACTCAAGCTCTCGAAGAGAGTATCTATTAAAAGTCCATGATATAACCGACGACAGACAATCCCCGAAAATAACACATCTTTCAAACGTAAAGGTCAGGCCATTTCAGAATTTAAAATACCTGCGCTCTTTAATTTTAAAACGTAATATATTTAAACAGTGACATTTTTATGCCATATATAATCTATGACAGACGTGCATGAATATTCAAGAGAGGTTAGGTCAGGGGCGTTTGCAGACTGTATATTTGCACCAAGTAATATCGGAAATCAATAATAACTACTTTTTTGTTGCGACTTTGACGAATTTTGGTTTCATTTACCATTTCCTTTGCGAATTTATTATACAGGGTGGCAGAAGAGGTCAAGTCAAGAGAATATTCAATAGACTTCAAGTCGGCAAGGAAATGGGTGATATAAAGGAATCCGATGATAGTGGGATATCCAGTAGGCCAAGATGTTGTGTTCTTTACAGACTGATGGTCCTCATTAATTTATGAAATAACATTCAGTGAGCTTTATCAAGGAAGGGCATTGCATGGATGTAAAACGCAATTGCTATGTTATTTTATTATTTTCAAGAACTGGTAGGCATGTACTGTTCCGGGATGATAAGTTCTGGCATTGAAATCAATGTCGTAGCGAGCTAGCTGTGTATACGGTAATAACGACGATTTTTAGGTCACACACATACATATAAATACAGGGCGGTCTTAATTTTTCTTATTTCTGCATTATTAATTGAGTACCACCTTTTCAAAATATTGTATACAGTTTTATAGACCACTGACTGAGTTAAATTCGGTCTACCATGCATCTTTTCCTTAAACTTTGCCTTAGACGTAAAACTTCACATCGGTTATAGATGTTAATTTGGTAGTAAGATCTAAGACATTAATCAAATATCATGTCAAAATAATATCGTGCGGATCCTCACTATTTGAGTTTGTGAGGAACTGGGAGGGTCCAAGTGATTTAATTGACTGTTGGCAGACACACCATAGACTTCAGAGTTATACAGATCTACGAGTAGACATAGGCTAGAATTAATAAACGTACCCAGTCACTACACAAAAAAATAGTAGCCACCTGTCAAACGGTATCGACACTGATTGACGTTCCAGTGACGCGAACCACGACAATGACGAAAACTCGCCACGTTTGCCATATCCAGCTGAAAGACACATCCGGCCTGCCCAAGCTGGCCCCCAACGCCTCTTGGACGCAGAGGTTCCTCAGACATTTAAGGAAACTCGTTCTGGTGAGTCCCAACCACTTCAAGTGCCAGCAACTATTTCGCAACAAGTCTGCAGTGCGAGCGGAAAGGAAACGGCACGCCACCGGCCCGTACTCCTTCGTGATCCATCCCCTCAGCATGGTCAACATTGTGTTGGAGGCGGCCTTCGTCCTCGTGTGGCTCTACCTCGTCATCTTCATGCCGATAGAATCTATACGAGGAAGCATTGTGGATGTACCGGTTCTGACGACGTTCAGAAAACACATAATACGTCGAATCCATATAATTCTCGTCGTGTGCAACTTCAATACTGCTTACATCGACAAAAAAACTAACAAAGTGGTTTTTGAATCCGGCAAAATCATTGCCAAGTACTTGAAGACGTACTGTTTCTTTGACTTGATGTCCACCTCGCTTACGAGGACCCTGCTTGAATGGTTAATAAGTACAGGAGTTTGGAAAGTCTCCGCAGAGATGAAGCCCCACATATTTGCGGCCCATTTATTTACCCGGATATTATGCCTCTGTGTCCGGATAAACACCCTGCTAAATTTCATGCACGACTGCTGTGCCAATCTGAGGATGAACAAACTTACGAGATTACTTTTACTGTATATAGTTAGGACATTCATCTACCTCCATTACTCAACCTGTTCCGTGTACATAATACCAAACACAATTTACGGTGACAGCCGTCCACCGGAGTCATGGCTAACGCAAGCGCAATTCGATAAAGACACAGATATTTTTTCAAAATATTCCGAGTGTTTTCTGATGGCGTCTTGTTACTTCTTCGGCATATCCTACAGGTATGATGTCAAGGTGCTCAACGAAGAAATAATCGTAGTTATTATATCTTTCATTGGACGGCTGTACACCCTCTACCTTCTGGCAGACATCCTGAGGCTATTCGGCATAGCAGGGGTGTCTCAAAGCCTATACGAGAGGAATATATCGTTGCTACATCAGTATATGGAAGCCAGCACACTGCCTGCAAACTTACGCGAAAGGATGCTCAAGTATTACGAATTCAAATTCCAAAGGCGCCACTTCAACGAGAACGCGATCGTCAATGACCTTTCCGAGAGTTTGCGCACGGAGCTCTTCCTCTTCTCTGCGAGGCACTTGATCCAGAAGGTGCCAATCTTCAAGAAGCTTCCCAGCGCTACCCTCGGGGCTCTCATAGCGTGCATGAAATCGGAAACTTACTCTCCCAGGGACATCATCATCAAGATAGGGTCGAAACTGAACGAGGTCTTCTTCATTTGCACCGGCACCGTGGCTGTCATAGACATGGCTGGAGTGGAGCTGTGCCACTTGGAGGACGGCGACGAGCTCGGGACCGGCTCTTTAAGCTTTAATGTTCAGATGTACGCCGCGGTGGCGGTGGAAACGACAGAGGTATTCATTATACACGGTGATCAGTTCGCAGACTTCTTGAGCCCCCACCCTGAGGTGATGTGTGCGTTTCTACAGGGATCTACTAAGAGGCTTGCCAAACTGAGGCAATTGGAACAAATGACCGGTGCGGGAAATTTGCTCGACGACCTCCGGACTGGGAATATCTTGGAGAGTTTCAATAAAAGACTTGTTTCAGAACAATGATATGTTGACGTGTTGCGTGTTGTATTATTCTGCGGATACAATTGATTAGGTTAGATTAGGTTAGTCTAGTTTTGTGTTATTTAATCCCATGGGACAGTAGCTTGTCTAATTATCCACGGGCAGGTTTTCTACTGTAGTAATAAAAATAAAGAACTGAAGTCAAGTTTTGGTATTATTTCATATACCTACTATATACTTACATATATACTTTGTCCCCTACCCGTTAAATGTTTGTGCAGAAGTAAGAATTTATCATGTTTCAAAAGAAAATAATTTACTTTGTACTTATAGTGATACGAAACGTCGATTCTTTCCTCCAACAAAAAGAATTGCGATATCGACAAAACTAGTACAGTGAAGACATAAAGTCCGTCCTCCCCCTCTAATTTTTGAACCACTGGGTAGATTGTGATGAAATTTGGAACGATAATATATGAGTAAATTCTGCATTTTTTCACACATCCATGACAGCTGTGAATGTCAAAGTGACAGCTGGGCGCGCAATAGGAACATTTTTTTAAATGGAAATGGGGGTCGAGTAATAACTCATTTTGAAGCTATTTTTATGCTCAAAACATCCCCCAATTTTGAGAACATTTGGTTCAGTAATTTCCAAATAAAAACCGGTAATATCGATTTCTGTTATATCATTTTTTTACATACATATTACAAATTATTGTAAATTATTCAAAGCAAAACAAAAATTAAAATTAAACAAATAACAATAAACCATCCCTAACCTAAAATAACCTAAAAAAAAATTATGAACTAATTTAAATTAAACGTAGAGGCAGAAACAAATTTAGAAAACACGTGTTACTTCAAAAGATGTTGAAAATGACCACCACGAACCTCCTGACAAATAAATGTTCCATGGGTAAGTTCTATTATAAAGATTATGTGGTAAAAAGATTATGTTATAAACTGACATTACTGGTTTTTATTTGGAAATTACTGATCCAAATGTTCTCAAAATTGGGGGATGTTTTGAGCATAAAAATAGCTTCAAAATGAGTTATTACTCGACCCCATTTCCATTTAAAAAAACGTTCCTATTGCGCGCCCAGCTGTCACTTTGACATTCAGAGCTGTCATTGATGTGTCAAAAAATGCAGAATTTAGTCATATAGGTATTTCATTACACTCTACCCAGTGGTTCAAAAATTAGAGGGGGGGGAGACGGACTTTATGTCCTCACTGTATATGATACAAATAAAACACTATTGTCTAATGTAAATAATGCTACTAACTTGTAAAACTGACAGTTAACTTGTAAAAATTTTACATTAGTAGCTTGTAAAAATAAACTTTCTTAATTAATACGGTGTTTTGATAAATTGACGTTTACAAATAAAAATTTTTACAATTAATAATGTCCGTACAACTGCTAGGAAACTGACAAATCTAAATTGTAAAGTTCAGTAACTATATAGGTTAGTATAGGTAGTACCAGCACCAGAGCGTTACAATTAAAATGCATTGCTTTGTAGAAGGTAGCCTTACCTTTCTACTGTGTTTACTCCATCAGCATTGCAGCGATCATCAGTACGGAATACAGTATGTTTTCACAATATAAACACGTTGGAACTTTCACAAATAGTTTCTCAAAGAAAAACGCCGCTCTGATGTTCATTTAAACTAAAAACCACAGTCAGAGCTGTTAAATGAGTCAAGACTGATCACCGACACAACTTTAATTTGAAAACTATTATTTGTAATTCTTACTGAGCCGTCTCTGCATATTTTTAGGTTAGCCGTTTGCGTTAGTCGATTGTATCGCGGGAATTTTCCGAATATCGAGTCGCTTCCTGAAAAGCTCCTGTTTGTTATTCTACCAGTTTAACACTCGGTTTATGTGTTTCCTCAATGACAATCGCGATTTCCTCTGTTTTCGCGATAAAATTTTTACGTCTTTTCAAACAAAAACACTCGTTATTTATTTTTTCGCGGATGCGAAACGTGTCTGTAATTAGGTTACGGGTATATCTAGCAGGCCGTTGTGCAATGGTCGCTATTTTACGGCTTAGGACGAGAGACACGTCTACCGTTACACTCAATACCTACTTGATGGGTCCATGCACTCGCGAGACAAGACAAGAGACGATCGTGGATGGCCAGCTGCCTTTTTCCGCGGTAAAGCGGCGGATTTTTTCGTAGTAGGCCCTGGCAGTCTGTTCGAAATGCCCTCGGGAGCATTCCAACACTACTTTAGCCACCGTGAAGGTACGAAGTGAACTGAACTCGAGTGAACGATGGCTGGTTTGCCATTGCCAGTGGGTCCCTCCACTTCTAGAAGGAGTGAGGTCGCTACAGGGTGGTCTAACGAAGAGGTGGCCCCTGCAACTACATTTTTTCAGATTGTTATCGGGGCTGGCTGAGCGGGGGACAGCAGGCGATTGTTTGTAAGTTACCTGACAGTTTGGGTTTAGGTACATTGGCGTATCTAAGGTTTTCTGTGAGGGGGCTTCGAAATATGTGGTTGAGAGTTAAAATAGAACGAGCCAGTGCAGATGGGGTTTCTGGGTATTATTTGTAAACTACTCCCTAGAATTTTCCGCCTTCAACTATTGTATGGCTTATATTTACTTTTGTATCTACTGTTTGCACGTCACTGGCAGAAATTACACTGCTGAAGTGTAATTTGAGGGCCCTGTTTGAGCAGGGTCCTGTCAAATGAAAGCGTACCATAATTTGATTAGCAAATTTGAAAGGTCAGGGTCTGTAACTGACCTGCCGAGATCAGGAAGACCAAGGATTAGTGATGTCCAAGTTGCAGAAGTTCTTCGGGACAACCAAAACATACCCAACACTAATCCATTAGCAATCATTAGTGTGAATTCGATATTAAAACAATTGCAAAAGACACCACGGTTTGCAAAATTTTACGCAGAATCCTAAAAATGTATCCCTATAAACTTAAACTGCTGTTTGAATTAAATTGAGATTTTCCTATCAGGTATGATTTTTCTTTACAAATATCGGCTCAGATAGAAATTGAACCCGAATGGTTACCCCGTATTTTACGGAGAGATGAGGCCCATTTCTCTCTAAATGGTGGAGTCAATACTCAAAACTGTCGAATGTAGTCAACAGATGATCCACATGAAATCGTTCAGGAAGGGCTTCATATTCATAACAAGAAAGTCACCGTTTGGTGCGGTTTCACATCTAATTTTATCATTGGACCATACTTTTTTGAGGAGATACAGAATGGAGAGGCCGTATCTGGGACTGTTACTGGTGAATGATACCTGCATATGATCCGAGATTATGACATTTCACGGATACAAAACGAGCTCGAAGGAATTGAAAACATGATTTTTATGCAGGATGGAGCACCCCGCATATTTACCGACCAGTTAAAGATTTTTAACTAATGTTTTTCAAAATCATGTTATAAACAGATATTTTGTAAATTTATGGCCACCAAGATCGCCTGATCTTAGCCCAGCGGATCACTGGCTGTGGGTCTATTTAAAAAATTTGGTGTTTAGTGGAAGAATTAAAATGCTTTATTAGACTCATCAATAAAATTTTTTCTAATACGGGCCCCATTAATATTTTTACACACTAAGACCTCACGAAAGACCCGGCCAAAACAAGAAAACTAGGTATCTTTAGTCGGTAAAACCTCCGAATATTATTATACTGTAAAAATGCGGGGAATAAATGTCAAAAACAGGCCAATCAGCATATAAAACCTAATCAATAGTAATGGGGTGTTTTCCTATTTTTTTTACATGGGCAATGGAAAGTAGTTGGAAAAAGAAGAGATACGTATTTCTGGAATTTTAATATTGGGTTCATTTAAGTCCATAAATTATTTTTTTTATTGTGCGCGATATCTATGTGACGTCACTAATCGAAAATTCTAAATTTGCCACATTTTTTAGTGATTTCTAGGATATTTTCATTTTTGTGGTTGGTGTCACTGCGTAACAACTTTACTTTTGTTTATGTATGAATTGTTTGGTTAGGGTTGTTTTTAGTTTATATTTTTATATGTTAATTGTTGTCTCTGCCTGTGACTGACTACAAGTGTATTTATTAGTAATAGAAAAACATCGTAATTTGTAACGGTAATTTTTGAATATATTTAATCGACTTTGCAGTAATACTGTTAGTTAAATACTAACCTTACATTAATCATCCCTTTTATTTCTGAAAGGATCTATAGGATCTTTATCATAAAAGGATCTATAACCGGTAAATTGTCGGACTTAGCCTCTACAAAACCTTGCTCCATGTTTAATAAAAGTTTACTTCACAAGAAAATAACGTCAAGTTGTCAAGCCAAAGACAAAAGGAAATTTGAAATGTCAATTATCGAAATGTCGACTGCCGTTTGTCCTCGTTACAAACTGAAACTAGCCACATATTATCAGTGCGGCCTCTTTATAGATACATATTCTCTAGTTTTCGCTTAGTGATGTCACGAATATAGAATAAAATTTCAAAATTGAATTAAAAATTTTCTACCGATTCAATCTTAATGATTTTTATCCTAATAAATATAAAAAAAATATATTTTATAAAAATACAGGTTTCCACTTTCATTTCGATTGAAGGAAAATACCCCATTGCGTTTCTAGTTTTCCTTTCATATTTGATAGCGCCATGACGTCATTGACATTTTTTTAAATAGAACACTCCATGTTTTTTCTACAAATCACGATAGAACGGTCTCTACGGGTCTATTGATTGATTTACTCGTACGTTTTGTCCATCTCGAGAACACCCGGTGCACCAGCAACCAAAAACACCTTTCTAAAGTGAAATCGTTAATCTTGTCGACGCAATAGCGTCCCTAAAGCTCCACGTGCAATCCAGGTAAGCACCGAATGCATTCCCAGCCTGAATGCAACGGCATTCGGATCGATGCAGCAGGCAAATGCATAGGTTAGGGGAAATATGTGACCTTGTAATCAGTTTATTAGGTCAATTTTTGACCTCATAAAGCTCCTCCTGGAACAGGAAACGTTTTTGAAGCTTTGATAACAGAAAAATAATATTTTCAGTGAGAGACATTTATAAAAATCATAATGAATGAACTGAAATAAACAAAAGTAGAAGCCTTAGGGCGGATTTCGTAATAAAAAATGAAGGGCATCTACTCAATATATAAGCAGCTACAAATTTGTCACGAAAAGAGTTCGCTAGACTATACAGGGTGTTCATAAAATACCTACATACAATTTTCCCAAACCTCAACTGCGTGTAACCGTTGACTGAATATAATATATTATATTATTGTTTTATACGGAACGCCCCATATATTATTCGGTAGTTGTGGAGTGCATAAAAATATATTTCGATGTAAGCAGATGATTCATCATCATCACGATCATATTATTATTTCACCGGACTTATCGTCGTTAATCGAGTTATATCATATGCCTGTTCCAATTCCAGGGAAAACAAAACACGGCTTTTGCTCCACTTCATTTGTTATTCCTCTTGTCACGTAAACGCCACGACAATAACAGAAAATAAACTCTTGTACGTGTCCCAGAGACAAAGGCGATGCGAAACCCTCGGCCTACACGTCGAACATTCACCACTGACACAGAAAAAGATACGTGAAATATCGGCTATTACAGTTATCTAACAAGTTATATAAGTGTAAATAAAAATGAGAAAGTCAAACGAGTACGCGTGGTACTGATGAGAACTTTATAAAAGAAACAGCAATGACACGTTTCAGATTGTCCAGATTCAGATTCAGATTGTGATTATATTATTAAGTCTCTATTGCAACACCTTGTATATAAAAACTGTTGTATTTACAGTTTTCTTCTCAAATAATTCGTACGTTCGCTTGATTTTCTATGTTACTGGTTGGTGCGGACACCCTGTATAGTAATTATATCACAATAGCGTCCGTGCAAGGAATGTTACTGATGAGGATCTTCTAGAATGAAACGCGTTCGACAGAAACTGGTCTGGTGATTCTGAAATGGCTGTAGGCTATAAATTATATGAAATATGTAAAAATACAGTTATGTTTGAATGTAGATCGATTCTATCTCTCTCTGCAAAAGTTACTAAACCGGGTTCCTGTAGTTGTGAGAGCAAACTATGTACTGCATGTTGATTGAATTAGTGGGATAACGCTAGAGGATCAATGGAATTTTCGAGACTTCAGTTGTTTGCCATAAAGGCAAGGCCAATAAGATTAAATCATACTTGCATGCATAATGTCGACCACCATTTAAGGTTTTAGATTGAAATTAGTACTAATTGAGCCCATAATCCAGTGGCATAGAAAAATTGCTAAGTCTAAATATACATTTTACAATGCGGTTTTGTATATTTTGTTATAAACATTTTTCATTTGTTTATCAGTGAAGTGAAAAGTAAATAATAAGAAACGACAGCAGCACATGCAATTCTACTATAAAAAATGCAACAATAATTTATAAAATTTAAACCCCCATGTTGTCCCACCAGTACACCTCTGAAATGACAATACAGGCAAAAGTTAAACGATGCCATGTTTAGAAGAAGATCAGCGGGGTAAACGCCATTGAACACCAAAATAGGCACTAGCATTAACAATACAAGAATACATCAAGAATTTCCATTGTTATGAAAAAAATCCTAATACTTACGATGCCAAATATAGTCCACAGAATTAAGCAAAACAACTCTAATCATGGCTAAGTACTCAAAACTGAAACAATTGAAAAGTTTCCGGTATGTATATTGGACAACCCCATCAACTAATTACCCAATTGAATTAAACAGCACAACCTGTGCTAACAAAGTTTCTTGTGGGCAACGGGCAGTCTATTTTCAATAAAATACGCGTTTGAACGCGTGGAAGACCATCTTATGCCGTGTAGAACACTCTGTATACTTTCCTTCGGCGTATATCTATCACATTTTTGTTACATAACTAAGGTTACATCCTCATAACCTCGCATTTTTTATCATAGTTAAATAAAAATAGTAGGTGGCTTGTCGCGTTCCATTGTTTCGCCATTTCAAATCGGCGTTGCGTAATCTGGTGGCCTTTGATCGGGCGGAAGCACATCAAAATGTACGGCTACCTGGCGCTCGGGGCTGCTTATTTATAAAACAAAACAATGCGGCGTCTTATCTGTAAACAAATACATAAGCAATAATCTATAATCTATTTGAAGACGCGTATTATTAAACAAGGGATAGGGATGTGAGAGGCATTTCACGACTTAGATGAGGCCAATTAGTCTAGACGGGTCTAAACGCCGACCTCCGAACGATACATATCTAATTGCCGACCTCCCTTACAAACAACAATTTTTAAGATAAGAACACGTGTCTTCTTCGGTCAGGGAGAGGATAACTTCCACAAGGAAAAGAGCAGCAACCGTATTCTGGTGCTGAACTGTAAAATCGATGGTACTGGGACTACGAAATTAAATCCTGTTGAGTACTATGAAACTGGGTTAATAAAATATTTTTGTATATGTATATGACTGGAACCTTGCCAGATGGAGTACAATAAAATGATTGAAACGCCTAATGAAATTCTGTCTGGAAAGTTACTGGATGTTCCAGAATCCCCGAGTCCGTAGCAAATATTATTCTTCTAATGTAGCAAACAAGTTTACTCAAAATCGACACTGTTGTTTGAAATCTAAAAAAAAATTAAATTAGTTCATTTTCAGTTGGGGTATAATTGCCCGTAGAGTAGTTGTTTTCGGCATCTCCTTCAAATAAATAACCCGTATATGTTGTTTTCTTTTTTTTAAACAATATTTATTTTAGATTAGTCTGCTATGGGGTGATTTCCTATTTTTTTTTTCATCGGCAATGGAAAGTAGTTGAAAAAAGAAGAGATACGTATTTCTGGAATTTTAATATTGGATTCATTTAAGTGCATAAATTATTTTTTTATTGTGCGCGATATCTAGGTGACGTCACTAAGCGAAAATTCAAAATTTGCGCCGTTTTTTAGTGATTTCTAGGATATTTTCATTTGTGCGGTTGGTGTCACTGCTTGACAACTTTACTTTTGTTTATGTTTGAATTGTTTTGTTAGGGTAAACATGAAAATATGAGACACTGTTTTTAGTTTATATTTTTACCTGTGAATTGTTGTCTCTGCCTGTGACTGATTACTAGTGTATTTATTAGTAATAGAAAAACATCGTGATTTGTAAAGGTAATTTTTGAATATATTTAATCGACTTTGCAGTAATACTGTTAAGTTAAATACTAACCTTACATTTTTCATCCCTTTTATTTCTGAAAGGATCTATAGGATCTTTATCATAAAAGGATCTAAAACCGGTAAATTGTCGGACTTGGCCTCTACAAAACCTTGCTCCATGTTTAATAAAAGTTTACTTCACAAGAAAACAACAATACAACACGTCAAGTTGTCAAGCCAAACATAAACAGGAAATTTCAAAAGTCAATTATCGAAATGTCTACTGTCGTTTGTCGTCGTTACAAACTGAAACTAGCCACATATTATCAGTGTGGCCTCTTTATAGATACATATTCCCTAGTTTTCGCTTAGTGACGTCACGAATATAGAATAAAATGAATTAAAAATTTTCTACCGATTCAATCTTAATAATTTTTATCCTAATAAATATAAAAAAAATATATTTTATAAAAATACAGGTTTCCACTTTCATTTCGATTGAAGGAAAATACCCTATTGCTATTAGCTCTGCTATTTTAGATTATGAAAGTCAGATCTGTATTACATATTTGTCATACATCTTTAGATTTTTACCTCTGAGGCCATAACAAACGAGATCGTTAACTCACTAGCGCTTTTGCTAAGAACATTCAATCATTAAGCTATTTCGGACACTAGAGGGCGTAACCGCACTCCCACCCGTGACATCATCAGTGGCATTTACCTCTCAGAAAATCCATTTTAGATGATGTATTACTATATATCTGCTCTTTTGTGTATACGTAAAATTATTATTTTATTCAGCAAACAGAATTCACCGCTCCCTGAGTCATAAAACCGAATAATCAAGGTCATGAACACACGATTGAACTCTTACTGGTGAGTGGTGGTGTGATCTATTAATATTTTTCTTCCTTAGGCTACCTATGTTATACGCCAGTTACTGGTTTTCCCTTTTCTTTTATTTACCTTCGCATGTTTGAATATGTTTAAAATTCTGTAACTCTAATCAATTGAACTAAAATCTGGCATATTTAAAAATCACATTTTAATAGTTCTGTATAATACAAATTCAAGAAGGTGGGTCCAAGAGGGCGCATGATATGAACGTTGTCATGTCAACATCAAGTTTTCTTTACAAACATTTTCTACCATAATTCTGACAGAAGCGAGGCAGAATTTCGTTACGAAATAGCAACAGATGCGGTTTGAAAGGCATGACAGCAGTGGGAAATTTCAATTGAAACGCTTATTCGTTTGATTTTCTATGAAATAGGAACAGTCAAGTAGTTTATTTCCAAAGTAAATAGTGTTCAATGTTAGCAGGGGGACTATTTGCAGCGTTGTAACTGCCTCTTTCTCAAACGAACCCAACCGTTTATTTGACACGAAAGAAAAGGTTCAATATATCCAATAATAACAGAAGCAGTGGCGTACCAACTGAATTACAGAGAAAAATGTTTTCGTAAATAAATATAAGTCATACAAACATCTGCGCTACTTGTAAAATAATATAGGGAAAGAAAAGACAACGTCCAAGGGATTTTGTCGAAAACCCATGTCTAAAAATTGAAAATACAAAAAAATTGTCAGGATTTGCATTTAATATAAACAAAGTTTACAGAATATAACTATCAGTTACTTCAATTTCCGTCGGATCTTTTATCTTTCTAGATCACAAGCGTGCCGCCACTGTCTACGTTCGATAGCAAAACCTCACTACGAGGGACGTTACAAACGTACTTGGTTTCGCGTCGAGAATATTTGATTACCAGGGGTTTTCCAGCATTCAATTTTTTAAATTAAAATTATTCAATGGGTAGGTATAATAGACCATGTTCAAAAATACACCATGCTTATTGCTTATATTTAAATTGTGCCTAGCAAAAGATGAAACCGTTTTGGAAACTGGTATCTATATAGGTCTACAAATAAATCAAAAATAAAATTGGCAATAAAATGTTTATTTAAATACATTACATTAAACATTAATAAATAATTACTTGTTTTTCTCACTCTATATCAATCGCACACAACCAAGGAATTTATATACATGGAACGATTATTAAAGCTGCACGAGTATTCCAATTTTGAATCCGCCATTTTGATGTCTGAAAATTGGTGGGAAATTTAACAGTATTAACCTAGCCTCTTCAATTAGATAGCAATAACAAATAAAAACCACAGAAAGCAGCAAGTAAAACTTTTGAGTAAGAAAAATTCTAAATAGGTATAAGAAATGTTCAATATTTTATAGTTTAATTACAATTATTTGTGAAAAAATATATCGTCACCAAACTTTCTTGTAAAATTGATGAAGGTACAAACGAAATATTTTGTGTACCTACCTACGTACCTTTTGTTCACATTATTTATGTAAAATACACCATTAGCCGTTTAGAAAAGTAAATATTTAAAATGCATTATGCATATAAAATTTAACTATCCTTTACCTTACTTTAACTATCCTGGCTTATTTTTTGTATTGTTTATGTTCGCAGTTTTCATAATTTACTATTATATTATCTAGGAACTATGATTTACTATAAAAGTCCAATACCCAAATATTGTCACTCAAAGTCTATAAATCAAAGGAACACAATAATAAACACACAAACAGAATCAAACCGAGAGAATCACAATAAAATAAACAAACAAGACGCCAAAAATACAAAACAAACACTATTTACCAAATTTACCCATACCACTGTTGCCGTGTTAGGAAGATTTGAACCATTGAATTTTTAAATTAGAAAGAAAAAAACGCTAGAATTCTAGGGTCTTGGTCAGATGTACCAATACAAAATGTAGAAGTTGGGAGCAGTGTGACATCAAAATGGCGGCTCCGATGTTTCCACACAAAAATGGATGCGCAGTCGTCTATAATCGTTCCATGTATATAAATTCCTTGCACACAATACGTTGCAGGTCGAGTTTAAGCCACTGTGTAAATCTGTAGGCACCGAACGATAGCTGAGACGGTGAGGAGGCCGAAATAATTCTGTAAATTCATGTAAAAGCTTTTCCACATGTAAAACATAGGTGTCATCAAATTTATTCATACTTATCAAAAAATGTATTCTTATGTAAATTCATACACTTGCGTTTATTATTTCCACAATAAATAAATATCCATCGATCAACGAAAGTATTTTTTTATAAATCCCCGTGTTTCCACGCTACGCCGCTGGAGGAAATATTTCAAATAACATGTTGCGAAATGTGAAGTGATGAAAATAACTTCAGTATGCATGATTTTTGGATATTGGATTGATAGAAAACAAGCATTTCAAGATATACATCAAAAAAAGTGTATATGAACGATATTGATGACTAATAAATGACTTAGAAGTTCATATTATCAAAGTTTACAGATATATTTATTCTGTAAACTTTTATTAACAATAAAGTCAAGTGACACTAAATCTGGTAACACAAGAGAATGGTCATGTTTATAATATTCATTTATCACTTAATTAAGTAATATTTAATATGTTTTCAACTAGAATATTATGTTGATTATTATTATGTTATTTCCACAAATATATAATACAACCCAATTTTGTATAAAGCTGGATTAACAAAATATTTGTTCAGCACTCACCAGAACTAATAAAAAATTATAGTCGTGTTATTATTACGAAGCCTATCATCATTAAAAATTTCGACAATCCCTGTATCGCAAATATTTGCAGTAGCTACAATCTGTTGATTGTCGGATTTAAACAAATGTTATCAACAAAATTATTAAAACATTTGAATAAAAGAAACAATTACACCATAACATTATATTGCTGTCACTGATGAGTCCTTACGAAACCGAAATTTCTCAAAGAAAATTGCACACGTGCATGTGTGCATGGGACTACATGAATGTATTCGCCCTTGAGGTGTTTCCTTTTCGTCGCTCTTAGTAGAAAACCATGAAATATCTCATGCGCCATGTCAATACAGTCGAAATCGCCCATTATTGTCACTCTGCCAAGCAAAACCGATAATTTCGTGCGAAGGTAAAGGAAATGAAACGGGAGAAAATAAACTCAGTTTTTGTTTACTTTTGCCCGGACAGACGAATAACGGAAAATTAGTGACTTCAGGTCAGACAACCGAGCTTTTTATGCCCGGATCGATACCATCAAAGAAAAGCAACGTTAATGAACAGGGGCGTTGCTACGCACGTGCAGCTCGTGCTTTTAAAAGGCGTCTGAGTGAGTGGGTGGCCATAAGGACCAGATGAGAAAAAAATTCCAGCATTTCCCTTTAGGAAAATAAGAACTCGACGATTTTGTACGACTCCTTTTATGTTTTTTTAATTTTGCATAATTAAATGTAACATATTTTATATTTATTAGTAATATACCTATACAGGATGCTCCGGAATTAGTGTTTCTATGTTTAAAAAGGTGACTTTTTCATTGCTTTAATTATTTACATGCGATAACACGAGATGTACAGGGTGACCCATTAAGAATGGAAACACTCGCGTACAAAAGTTGTTTATGGACCGATTTAAACCGGATTTTTTTCAAAAGATAGATCTCCAAAACCTCTATGTTGATGCAAAATTTGAAGACGAAATTTTGATTTTCAAGACCTACTACGATTTTTTTTTAAGTAAAAAATAGCAAAATTTTGTTAGCGATTTTTTTATTAAAAATCTGACTACACCACTGGATTTAGGATCCCCTCGAATGCATTTGTACCAATTTTTGCGAAAAAAAGTTTGTTCCTAAAAAAGTTATGACAATATCGGCATCACCAGTGTTTGTCTTTGCCGGTGAACTTATTATTTTATAAAAATCGAAAGAATCCAAAAAGAGAAACCACACTAAACAACTTAAACACTGGTGTAATTATTAATAAGAACCATAAAAACCAGTATACACAAAATAACAAACAATTACTCTAATATAAAGAAAAATTGATACAAAAAAATAATGATTAGAAAATTATATTTTTAAAAATGAAAAAGGAGTCTGGTCAAATTAATTCACACTTTTTGAATAAAAAATTATAATGTGAGTAGTTATCTTTTATCTAAGAAGGTAATATTATAAGTTTTGGCATAATAACCACAAAATAATAATAATTTGACGAACTTACCTATCAATTGTTATTTATATTAGAGTAATTGTTGGTTATTTTGTGTATACTGGTTTTTATGGTTCTTATTAAAAATTACCCCAGTATTTAAGTTGTTTAATTTTGTTTCTCTTTGGGTTCTATTCTAATTTTATAAAAGAATAGGTTCACCGACAAAGGCAAACACTGGTGATGCCGATATTGTCATAACTTTTTTAGGAACAAACTTTTTTTCGCAAAAATTGGTACAAATACATTCGAGAGCATCCTAAATTCAGTGGTGTAGTCAGATTTTTATAAAAAAATCGCTAACAAAATTTTGCTACTTTTCACTTAAAAAAAAAATTCGTAGTGGCCTTGACAATCAAAATTTCGTCTTCAAATTTTACATCAACATAGAGCTTTTGGAGACCTATCTTCTGAAAAAAATCCGGTTCAAATCGGTCCAGAAACAAATTTTGTACGCGGGTGTTTCCATTCTTAATGGGTCACCCTGTATGTAACTTTTACCTGGTCTTGTAATTAAAATATGAAATTTTAGAGTTTTCTACAGTTTCATTTGTCGATCCATGTTTATTTGAAGAAAAAGTCCCCGTTTTAGGGGACCATAGAACCAAAAACCATAGAACACAACTGGTAAAGTATTGCACCCTAATTTCGGGACTCCCTGTATACTTACAATTAGTAGTAATAACTTGACGACTTGACGACTTGACATACTTGACATATTGCCATTGGACAATCCTCGTATATTCGGTAAAAATTTGTATTATTTGAAGTGAAAATGGAAAAGCACGAACATTCAGAAAGGCCAGACTCCTAGGAACGGCCCTGTTAATGAATCAGAGCTTTTCCTTTTCCAAGAATAAAAAGGAGAGCCAATTTCGTTGATGTAAGGCACAGTTGTAGCGTCTGGGGTGTGTTCCTCATCCCTGGCCATTTCTATATTTAGCTGTCCATTTATAACTGGGCAGTGCCCGATTTTTTACCTCCGTCTGTCTTTATACATCAAGATAAGGTTGCTCAATGAATCCAATTTAGCTAATAGCCAAAAAACAGCCTGGGAAACAACGCCATTTTACCGGTGGGGCATACATTCCCAACAAATATCCGATTTATATGCTATAAAGCAAAGTTTGTGGATGAAGTACTACAAGGGTCTATTTTGGGCCCTATATTATATATTGTGATGCCTAAGTAACCGGTGTTTGCTCAGTTTAATCAAGGCAATAGATTTCAAGATGGTGGAAGTTCCCATATACACAAAAGTATACAAAGAATACCAAGTTATATACAGGGTGGCAAAATAGTGTGAGAAAGTTCCATAACTCCTATGCCGTAATGAACAAAAAAGGGATATTTTGTCACGCTATTGGGCCAGCCTGCATATGTATAACAAATCATATGTAAGATGTACACAATATCAGTTGCTGGTGTTGTTTGTTTTATAAATATGTGCCAACCTTACCCTTGCCCTAAAACCCATTTTTTTTAAAGCAATAAAGAAATGATAATATTAATAATAAGTTGCTGTTTACAAATCAGTGTCAATCATCATCAATAGGCGCAATCTCTGGAAGTCTAGCTGCTTCCAATCACAAAATCCTCAGCAAAATGTAGCTACTTAATTTTTTAGTATATTATGTACATCGACAGTATCCGGTATATGTATTTAGTGTCCAGAAATTCCCCTGTAGCATCGAAAAGATTCAAACAAAGAAACGAATATAGCCAAAGACTGTATGGTGCCCAACATGTTATTTAATTGTGTATATCAGAGCTGTTTAACTTTCTGTGATTGAATCCGCGTATTTTAAAGCCGAAATCTAGGTCAGTAATATCATGTAAGTGCATTCGACCTAGTTACAAGAAGCATTAAGATACGCTGCAAAAATCACCGGGTTGTACCGTCCCATATAACCCATTTCTTGTTGGCGCCAGCAACAAATATAAATCTATATGTTTTATGTAGTGTACATATCCGGTGTTTCGCGACCTATTCCTAGACTTAAAATCATTTTCATTTCGTGGTACCCAATTGAAGCAATTACATCTGATTCCATACCTATTTTTAGTTAACCAAATAATAACCAATTGTGGGTCTGAACACAATGCCATTCTTCCACTGCTCTGGCCGTTGCTTAAACCACTTTACAAGCTTACTCATTTATTTTACCTTGCCTGACTGTGTGTGCGGCACATCAGAACCGTAATTTGATAAATTCAGCCTGTGTTGTCATCTCGAAATAACGCCAACGAGCGATGTATCGGGTAGGTAGGGCCCGAGGCGTCTCGAAAAAAATCCGTACTGGTTCGTTCAACTCTTCTTTGATGAACTCATCGAAAAATAGTAACTTACAGAGTGTTCCAGCTGCGGAAAATCTACACTCTGTGGGCGTCTATGAAATTGGTTTCGGTCTATCGCGTTTTCTGCTAGCCTCAGAGAGGTCTTTGTCAAGAGATATGGCCCCAGAAGAGGTCTTTGATGCATGCCGTCGAATTCTGAAGAATAGCAGCTTTGATATGGTCACTGATATGGTCATCGAGATTCGTGATCTCGGTTCTAAAAGGGAGACGTATTTACTGGCCGTTTCAGGATATAATCTCAGGTTAACCGAGCGTCGAGGTTACGTTTTTTGTGATATAATGTTGGAATTAGGGGAAACTTTGACTTTCAGTGGCAATTTTTTTGTTAACTTGGAACAACTTAGTTTCTAATTATGAATTTTATACAAGTCGACATTATTTCGAAATCTGTAAGAAAGTTATATTGCACTGTGGATAAATTACTGATAAAATGCTTCTGTAACTGTCAGAAATCGAGAATCAATAATAATATGTTACAAAACTCTTTTTTATTCTAATACCATAAGAAATAAAGATTTTGTTTACTATATATGTTATATATAAATACTTACGCATTTTTCTAAAAATAATGCACAAAGTTATAAAACTTGAAATTTATAGTGTCACATGTCATAAAATCGTCTTTAGAGTCAAATTTTATGGTTGTAAACCATATTTTCGAAATGGAATAAAGACAAATTGATTTGTTGCTTGTAAACACATTTAATTAAACATTAAAGTAAATGACAATTTTTTTCGTTTTATTTAATGTATAAGGTTAAAAAAGTAAAAGCTTAATTTGCCAATTTGTTTAATTGTAATTTGGACAAAATGACTTAATTTGTATAAAATAATAATCCAGGTTTTCCTTTTTTATGTACAAGTTGGAAACGTTAAAGTGCATATCACATAAAAGAAATACCTAATTGGAATAATATACTGGTATTTTTGGGTAAACATCGTCATCTACACGAAATTTCTCACGAAAAATGGTAAACAGTCCTTGACATAAACTACTTTTGTTATTTTGTAACAATAATAATTAATAATGAACACTATCTAAATATTTACTTTGTTGTCGAACTTAATAGAGCAACCTCACGTGTCCCATCAATCCACACTTCAATATTAGTAAAAAGATTAATAATAAAGGGTTCAGTAAAAATGTTCAATGCTGGTGGTGATAAAATATGTTTTTACATGTATTACCTTATATGGTTTCTACGAGTGTAGAAATGTTAAAAATTGTTAACGTCCGAAAACCTTCTTGCCACACTGTTGTCAGGCATGGCTAATTACCGACATCGGTACTATTTTATACGCATTTATACTATAATAATACGAACTCTGTACAATAATTTTTTGTACCAAGTGGCTTTAAATTTGATATTTCAAGAGAACGATAGAGATAGCACAAGAATAAATAGCCAGAAAACGATTCGCGCTCTATTCCTTTCCGTAACCTCGATGCTCGGTTAACCTGAAACTCTATCCTGAAACAGTCAGTGCTGTAGCATCTCAAGTGTTAGTACCTTAGCAGCGATTTTTTTCTTACGTGTTAATAAGACATTTTATCTAGTTTGATGGCACCACATCAAAGGTGCCAACTGCGAGATTTTTATGTATTCTTGTGTGTATATTAAAAGTAAATACAACAGCAAAACCAGAGACCCTGTATAATTGATATTGCCAAGTTAGCAGCGATACTATTGGAAGAATATAGGTACACCCTTATGTCTATGGAATATTGCCGATAATATACCTATAAACTGAGAAATATTGACGATCTTGTAAAATATATATTTTTTTTTGTTATACAGGGTGTTTCACATAAAAATTCTCAGGTTCGTATCTCGGCAACGGAAAGATATATTTTGATTTTGAAAAAAACAGTTGATAGAGCTCATCTATGGCTTCGTCAAGGAGTTCAACTTGATTTTTTTCAGAGCAAATTGGAGATGGCGCTGAAGTCGAAAGGAATTTTTCGTTGGAAGGAACTTTGCAACAAGGTTTATCCGATACTTTGTTCAATTCTAAATAATTTTTGTCAAATGACTATTTTTCAAAAACTTAATAGTTTCAGAGATATCGGGCTCTTCATTTGGTGAGGCCCAAACTCAAGCATATTTTAGAGTCTCGAATTACCTTATACAATGAAACAAGAATTATCCAACTTCTCCTTTGGTACACGTAATCCCCATCTCACATAGACTTCTCAGTATAAAAATGAATTACTTGAAATGGGTCTCAGGGGGTGAAAAACAGATAGCACCCAAAACAAACAATCTCAATTTTCTCGAAAATTATTGAGCGTCCCAACTTAAAAAGAGCTATTAAAAATAGACATGGATAATTATTGTTTCATTGTATAAGGTAATAATTCGAAACTCTAAAATACGCTTGAGTTTGGGCCTCACCAAATGAAGAGCCCAATATC
The DNA here is from genome assembly GCA_963924545.1 of Pogonocherus hispidulus. Taxonomy (NCBI): domain Eukaryota; kingdom Metazoa; phylum Arthropoda; class Insecta; order Coleoptera; family Cerambycidae; genus Pogonocherus; species Pogonocherus hispidulus. Next base: position 58,403,914 of record OZ004697.1, read on the forward strand.
TCTGAAACTATTATGTTTTTGAAAAATAGTCATTTGACAAAAATTGTTTAGAATTGAACAAAGTATCGGATAAACCTTGTTGCAAACTTCCTGCCAACGAAAATTTCTTTCGACTTCAGCGCCATCTCCAATTTGCTCGGAGAAAAATCAAGTTGAACTCCGTGACGAAGCCATAGATGAGCTCTATCATATGTTTTTTTTCAAAATCAAAATATATCTTTCCGTTGCCGAGATACGAGTCTGAGGACTTTTATGTGGAACACCCGGTATAGTTTTGAAGAAGATATTTATTCTAAACATCCCTAGGAACGACCCTGTTTCTGACTTTTTCATATTTCTATTAGATAATTGAACGTGAGTAGATCCTGGCGAGGAACTAGCGAAAATGCCATCGAGTGATGGCCTCTGCTCTACTCTACCTTTGACATGACGAGGGCATGACATCTGGGCCCGTTCAGATTTCAGATTTATTTATAGCATACTGCAGCAAATAGAGTTATATCTCGTGCAATGCTCAGTTCTAATGAACTGTAGATATCGGGACCACCTCTCAATGCTAGATACACCGTGGCCCGAGTAATTTTCGAAGTTCAAACGAGGCTTTGGTAGCTTCAGAACACAGTCTAAATTTTTAGTAATCGGCACTATAATCATACAACACGTGGAAAAGAAAACTGGAAATTTTTCGGGAGAAACAGAAATGCATATTTTTTTAGGAAGAAAGCTTTCACAGGTATTTTATGAAGATGTAAGGGCATATCGCCAATAGGTTGAACACGTTTTTTAAACTTTTTGCTATGATTGTGCTGAATGTGCTTTTCGTACTGATTGTTTGTCGGATAAACATCTCAAACAATATCAGAATTTGCCACCTTAAGGGCGCGTTTGCACTGCCTTGTCAATGAAGCAGTCAAAAGATGAATTAAATATTAAATGTATTCAGTGTGAACTTGGGCAACCGAAACAAATTGTAACATTTTAATCAAGATCCGTACTGATCGACTGCAATTTAGGGGTTTTTGTGTTGCACGTCACAATTTAGTAGCCTTATATGAAAGAGTCAATGTGTCTAGTTAGTCAACAGTCTATTGTTAAACTCCTACAATATCTTTTCGTTCTCGCCCTATATCTAAGGCACGTTTTTCTGAAAGCTGATAAGAATTTTCCTACAGACTGTCTACTGACACCGTGATAACCTTTCTTTTTGGAACAGGATATTACCAATTCGTTATGGACCATAAACAATCCCACACAAAAGCATTTTCTTTTTCTCTTAGTATTTTTGGGTTGACCTCATCATTTCTTCTTTACACATTCGTTCATTGTTACTAATAATATGATGTAAGATTTATCCTTTTGTGTCTTTTTTACTCAATATATATACATTCACATGATAATTTTTCCTGTTTAATTAGTCAAACAAAAGTGGCAACACTTTTTGGTAGTACTTGCAATCAAGACGTATTTTCCTTCCATTAAGGGTCCATTCTCTGTAGATTTGACAAGCATGAGTGTTGGGTCGGATTGCGAGGATGGGTCGCCGATGGGTGCACGTAAAGCCGAAGTAAAAAGGCACATGGAAATAAAGTTAGCCCTCATCGCAAGGGTACCGGATTTGTCTTATAATTGCAACAAAATTTCTTTTTAATGTTATAAATTATATATCACCGGAAAGATCAAAAGATAAACTAGATCCCTGTAGTAGCAAATTTTTGTTTAATACATGTATTTTAGAGAAAATAATTTTTGAAAATACGCTATTTTAGTACAAGATTGTTTGCCTGGAATTTTAAAAATAAAAAGAAATACCAAAATTTACTACTATAGGGACTTAGATTAAAGTCTTATCTTTCAATACTTTTTTACTAAAAGTCGCTATCTTTTATAGTTTTTTTATAATTAGACACGAGACGAACGCCGATTTAGGGCTTATTTCGACCTAGTGAATGGACTCTTAACAGTAGATGTAGACAAGTAGATGTCGGTAAACGATAAATAAGCAGATATAGAAGCAGTACCTTTGAATAAATAATAGCCCCCTCTTGCTACAGATCTGAATATCACAGAACACTTGGGGCGGTTTCTAATGTTGATGAATTGATGATAAACCTCAAGAGACCTTGAACTTGGAAACATCTATTAATATCTGAGCGATAATTTTAAAATAACTTTGTTCGGTGTGCCCATTATCTGTATTATTTGTTTTAATACATCGTTAATAGGGTCAAGCGTGCATTTTTTACATCCATAAATATACCGGGTGTATAAAATTACTGCGGGGAAAACTCATAGAAATTATAAGGAAATGAAATCTATGCGCAAGCCACAAGAATATATAAATAACCAGAAGGGAAATGCTAATTGAAAAATTGGCATTTTGAAAAATGAACTGAGTAAATATACAAAAGCCAAGGGATAATATACCACATGTTACAAAAGGTAAAACAGTATATTTTTGCAATTTATTGCATTTTCAAACGTTCCAATCTTCCCCATCGGCATTTTTGCTGCAAAAAACCAACGAAATACCTAAGGTTATAAAACCACATCGGAAAATTTATTTTGAACATTGACTGATTTTGTCAAGAGCTGATTATATTTTATTCACGATTTTAGCTGAAGACGTCTCATCACTTGAGTACGTCGAGTTGGGTATCAAGTCCGCCGATGGGTGAATCATATAGGTAACTAAGCTTGGCTCTGTAACGACAATAAATCAACATTCTTTCGGTCTTTTAACTCTTCAGTCTCGTCTGCCGATATTAAAAATACCGCAGCGTCCAATTTGTTATGCCTAAATGCATATGAGTAACTAAATAGTTAGTCATATGCCTAAATGGTTTTGCATAATTAATCAAAACGCTTTCGTGTTCCATGGTTGACTGCGAAATGTTACTACCCTCGCTTTGAATATAGACTGTGGACAAATTATGATGTTTCTATATGCACATTCAATATCTATTTTAAATACAAATTCATTTTTGTAAACCAAAATTTGCGTTTTGTTGTCGGTTATTTTATGGAAGAGTTTAATTTTTTAACATTTTATATTAGGACAGTCTGCTCGACTACCTGATTTGAGTTGCTTAACTTTTTTGCTTTAAATGGAATTAAATCAATACGGTTACGTTGAATTGTTCAAAAAAGCCCCAGTGCTACTCGTGGACAAAAATCAGCGAGCTATTATACCTCTTTTCTGAACTCTTCAGACAAAAATTCCTGATGACAGCATCTAACCATGAAACAAAAAAAAATTATTGAAGGATTTATTGCCGTCGTTCGATTAAAATACATATTGCCATAGGAACGACCACAAACAAATGAAAGTACATTTAATTTTGGCAACACTCCAACTCCTTTTCCAACCAGAAATAGATACCAGTTCGAAGTGTACGCTTAGATCTCGATTTAGACGTAAAATAGGGTAAAAAGGAAGAGACATACATGTACGAGCTTATTTCACAAGTTTAACAAAATAATTATTGCATAAATTGTATGTTCTATGTGCTGCCAGATTTATAAATAATAAGCAATAACGAATAAAGAACTACTAGCTACTATATATGAGTCAGACTCAAAGGACCACCAAGATTTGTATTAAAGAACATCCGTATACTTCGCATAAGCTTGGTTAGTGCAATATTATGTCACAAGGTGGCACCTCTGGTGTGGTGATTGACTGATTTGTAACCTCGTTCCAAAAGGGAGACGTATTTTCCAGGATTTTTTATTGCAATCCTGAAAGGGGTTGGAGCCTTTGGTATGAAGATATCACTGACGTAGTTTTCCACATAACCCAAAACACTATACTGTACTCGACGCGCGCTTCGCCAACCAAGTTGGAATCATCTGGAGGTGATTAAAACTGCTTAAGTTTTAATCATCTTGTACAAATTTAACGTGTTTACAAATTTTTCTCAAAATTTTTAATAATCCTGCTTGTTTAGTGACAATACCTACATGTTAAATTTGAAGAGCAAAGATATTAGTCTTTGTTACTAGTGTCCTCTTCAAACTGATGCCGTACGACTTCTTGAAACATTAAGAAATTATTTAATTATAATGTATCATTCGTCTGTCTGAGTCACGGCTTATTAATTGGATTTTTAAACTGTCATCTGTTCGCCCAAATAGTGTGCTAATATAAATAACCGATTTATTATTTTCGTTTTGGAGTAGTCCCTGACATAATCTGTGTACTAATTTGCACTAAAAGCGGGGAGAGGTGACCGTATTTTTCCTTTTTTTTTTTCGTGTACCAACACAGGTTGAAGCCATCGCTATTTTGGGTTTGTTTATATTAATGTGTAGAAAAATTCTATGACAAATTTATATGTATATATCCTGGACTACCTACGCGTACCATATACGGCGGTAAATATCCTGAGGTCATCAATTTAATGTTTAAGAGAAGTATGGTTTTTAAGTGTACGGTAGGGTTTCAGATTTGCCTGCACAAAAGGTCCTTTTTTATTTTTAATTCATATAACACAGAGATACCGCGTAATACGTGATTCCATGGAAAAATGAACAATGTACAAAGGCCGAATTTAGATGGTTATGCACACAGGATGTTAACAAGTTTCAGTTATGTAAACGATTTGTATGCTGTCCAAATATTTTCCAGAGGAGCCGTAACTTGAGTTATATTACCATCGTTCATTATAAAGGTAACAATATTTGAAATTATACAGATATATTTTCATAAAATAATCAACGATCTAGGAATATGATTTACAACAGCGTAAAGCATGAAAACACAAAACAGTTCATCCTACTAGGTGCTTTTGCTTTAAAAAATGGTATAGAAGCTACAGACAAGCGAGTAAATAAATGACCAGGATAACATCTGTCAGGCGGCACTTTGATGTAGTTGCCGATGGTTACGAAAGGGAGACAATTTTCGAGGATAATTTATTGCCTTTCCATAATTCCATAAACGTACCTTATTAATTTATATTTGTAACAAGTACTTATTTAAATAAAGGTCGATCATTTATCGATTTTTGCAAATTATAAGTATTTTATTTTTTGTCTTTCTAAAGTTTTTGTTTATACATTTACGTGTATAATATACAGTAAAGACCAGAATTAAGCAAAGTGGAATGACCTCGCCGATCTGATAAAATGCGGTGATGCATGGGCGTGCGTATTCTGTTTTACCATTGGGCACATTTCAGTTAATATATACTCGTATACTATTCTATAGAATACTTCTAGTATATGCACTTCCACTTTTTTAACTAACACAAATAAGTATAAACACTGACACAAAGAATAAATAAACGCGCGCGAAATAACCCAACATCACGCCACTGTTTCCCTACTACCTCGAGCGCAGTCGCTTGTTGGTTCCTGATTCGACCAATCAACGTCGTTGAAGCTCAGAGAAAAGTAAGCGTAAATGCAAGAATATGTATGTTAAATAAGGATGAACAGCTTGTCGTCAACTTACGATTTTCGCAGTTGCCACATATTCGGAAATGCCTTGATATTATTAAGTAAGAGACAAATTAAACATTGTGTCTGCTTTAATAAAGTACAATAGGGATAAGGGACGTTAAAGACAAGTAAAAAAATGGATAAATAAGGTAATTAATACGTTTCCTGTTTTAAATAAGAATACTTTAGAAATAAATGTGACTATACAGATCTACTCTTTTTCCGGTCATTCCACTTTGCTTAATTCTGGTCTTGACTTTAGTCGTTTTATTGAATAATCAGTTAGAAAATGGTCGGATTTCTGCAGTTCAGGATCTCCCATCCAAAGAATTTTAAAAAGTAATGATCTTGTTCTTACTTGAGTGGGTTTTAGGGAGCGTCTTGTACTACTATTTAATTATGCATATTCCAGAACGACAGAATCCGTAGGCAGACTTGAAAAGGGAAATTATAATTTCCCGAGGAAAATATGGCTTCCACGACAATCTAATTAATAACGGGACACAATCAACAAGGCCGCCTTTGACGAAAACTTAATAAAATCGGTCGTTGATCTTTAAAACATTAATAATTAATAAATCGTCTGAACTTTAGATGTCTTCCTTGAACAACAATGATTGCACAGGGCGGTGGAAGAGAAACGGATCAATGTTACATAATATATATCGACTCAAAATTAGGTAGATATAAATCTTTGGCATCTCAAGTTTTACAAACAAAAACAAAAACTAAAAACATAAAACAAACGACAAACCTAAATTGGAAAACATTTAAAAAAGGTAATTATTTAATATGGCAGGTAACATATATGAGTTAAATTAATAAAAGTAATACAAATATACAATATAGTATAGTAAATTTATAATAGATAACATAATATATCTATTGTAAGTTTCAATATGTTTTTCTTCATAAAGAAAATGTTACAAATTCTTCAATAAGAGCATCTACAAGTGTGCAATGTACTCTCTAAAAATATCTGATATTTCGTCACTATACAACCAAATTTGGAACTGACTGTGTGTTGCTTGCATTGCACCTGATACGCACTTTGGTAACTGCCAAATCAGCGAATAAAAACTGCAAGATGCAACAACGTTGCGCCAGGATTGACGTGGGTAAATTGTTACATAATTTTTTAGAAATATTTTATTCTCGATATACTTTCCACCTTTACTTTAACAAGATGAAAACCACCTTCTATGTAAATTTTAATATAAATGTAAAAAGATTGGGTCAAAGGTTTAGTTATTTACGCGTGTAACACACAGTATGTTGACGTCACTCGGCAAGTCAATTTATAAATTTCCAGGTCGAAAATTTATTCGAGCTATGCTATTCCTGTTAGTTAGCTGCTAGTCTCCTTTTAGTAGGGCATAAATCAAATTATTTTTATTCCGATATATACACTGTGTTCCGAAATGATAGAACAAAATTCATATTTTTCTTTGTAGTCGAGATTAAAAAAAAAAACGCAGAAACAGACCAATTAGTATATAAAAATTACAACTTTTTTGCAATGTTTCCTATTTTTTGAGCCGTGTTTGACGAAGTTATGACATCACATATATATATATACGTACTGTATATTTATTTGGAAAGACTGGGGCTGAAAGTTTCCTACTATTTTGCATAAAAATGAAATGCCATGTGTATTAAGCGCGTAAAGTCTCACTTCGATTAAAAGTTTCTACCCTAATTTTTATAAAATTTAAAACAGAAGATGCGGCGCAACAATAAGTCACATAAACTAAAGCGTAGAATGCTCAAACGCCCTGTATAACAAGCCGTGTAACAAAAGATTCCTTAAAGCTTAATATTTTATCCCATCCTTGTCAGGGATAGTAGAAACTATCGGACCATCCGTATTTCGCGAAAATTGTGAAACCGCGACCTGTAACTGCAGTCAGTTGATTAGGAAAATCTCCCAACTCCTAACCAACTGTGGTAAACACAAATCCAAGAAGACTAATGCAAATACAACCTAAATACCAGTTCTAAATTTATATCAATTCAGTGCAGACAGTTTTATCCTAGCCGCTGTCTGGTCCCGGAGATTATAGCAGGTCATACGTGCACCCATTTGTCATTTGTTTGGAGGATTCGAGAGACGCGTCCCCGACGCCTTCACGACTGTTCGATAGCAGTTTCGATAGTGTCCCGGGAATGCTGCGCGTGATTCCAAACGGACCCACCGCTCTGGAGTCCGTCTGGTTGACGGTAAAACATACAAGGAACACTAAAAAATATTTTTCGACACTAAAATCTAACTTTTGTAATGTTACAATAATTAATATATTCTAAACGGTAGGATCACTTGCCAGCCCCGGCTAGAAATCTCTCTCCTGCCGACAGGAGAGGGAAATCTCTCTCCTGTCGTCAGGAGAGGGATTTCCCTTTTCCTAATACTTCACCATCGAGTTTCCCCCTGAACAGGCGCTGCAACGGCCACAAATATGTGTGAGGCCACCTTTATAATCTTTGCGTTCACCGCACATGAAGTTAATTTATACTCAAAATAAATAAACTCAAAAACTGTAACACCCAAAATAACGTCAAACTAGCGACTTCTCGATGATAAGCATAAGAAATCTCGATTAGGAACTAACTAGCTATGTTACCCTCCTAGCTAGCTATATTACTAAAGCAATGAGTAGGTGCCTGTTCGGTCATATAGTGTGGACCAGCCTTAATAATTTCGCCATAGTGTGGACCTACCTTAATATTTTTCATATCGTGTGGACAAATTTGCATTCCATCTTGGGAGTAGGAGGTGTAATCCGCTCATAAATCCCAAGCGATATGCTTATATATCCTCCTACTGGAGTGTCAGTGTGTCAATTTCGTTGACTAATCTTGCATTAGCGATATTCGCGAGGTAAACAAAGAAAAAATTTATGTACCGATAGTGGATTAGGTCTGCCCAATCTATATTTAGAATTACGCATACATAACACAACCAGTATAGCGAAGAATTTGTTACAGAATTTATGTTTATGTAACTTTTATTATTTCTCAATGGGCACGCGGCCACAGCGAAAACAATGTGACGTTACTTCCTCGTGTCCCAAACAAAACATTTGCGCTCGTTGCTCGTCCAAGTGTAAGTGTACCCATTTTCTCTTTGTGCCATTTTCTATATGCATACATTATATTTATTTGTTCAAAATCGACAAGACTCAAATTTAAATGTTTACGGTGGACAGAAAGAAAAATTCAATAGGTACCTACTATAAGAAAATGTATAATTCTCTATTAGATCATTATTTGTTTAATGATTTTTTGTTACAAAACTAACCGCATACTTCTTTTTACGGTTCACTAACCTGGCGAATTACTGCCTATACTTAGAAGCTAATCAAAACTTTTCGAGTTATACTTATTTACTGCGAAACGTAAAATGTTTGAACATTTCTTTCTGAACGCCATCAAGATGTTTACTATGTTGGATTCACAACCCAACAGTTCAATGACCAATTCACCCAGTAAACTAGAGCAAATTTAAACAGCTTACCTTAGAGATAGATCCATGATTATTTAATAAATGCATTGTCGAAAAAATTTTTCGTAGGACATAGTACCTACCTACCGTATTTAGTACCCATTGCCCCCCATGTATCGCCAGTATATTAGGCCTTTCCATTAAAATGTTTCGTTTATTTTGGTATTTTCGCCAATAAAAACCATTTTCTTAAAATACCTCCCTCAGGGAATCTGTTCCATAAGGAAATTCCATGTCCTCTTTTAATTTTTGGAGTAACTTCCTTGTTGTAGGCACAACCTTAAATTCTAAATAGGATTTTCCAATGGTCTGGTCCGCCTAATTATTCGCCTAATCTATTTTTTGGACTACTGTACCCTACCTTATAACATAATAACAGTATAATAATAATTCTTAACAGTATAACATTCGCTCACCTCCCTCGTTTGTCCGCGAAGCTTTTTTCCATGCATTTTTTGCATGCATGGAATATTTCTGCCGCATATTTATCACTGGTCAAGAATCAATAATAGCCAGACTGTACTTTCCACTTTAAATGGAAATATTGTAGCTGTATTAAATGTATATTGTAATATGGACACTGTAATATGGTAAAATTAGAAATGGCACAATGCCTGTAAGGTGCTTTTAATCACTACATTATAACACAACACAAAATCATGTTGGTAAATGTTCGAAAATAGCGGGGATTCCCTGCAGGGTCACAGTCCAAGCGGCAGCATAAAATCAGCGTCTTTATTTACCATAGATTTATACTCTTATTAAGTCTATGTTATTTACACAGCAACGTCATCAGTATGCTGCAGAGAGCAACCAGAGTCAACCATAGCTCGTATAATCACAAAATGTATGAAGATTACAACCGCATGTTGCGGTCCTCTGACCCTGAATGCTAATGCAAAGAGGAATTCCCTAGAAGACTTAATTTCTGAGAAGTCTATATTTGGAAAATAATAACGCATATAAATATTCATAGGAATTGTAATATTGTTATTCTAAAACAGTCTCAACAATAAAGTAGAGGAAAGTACCTACCCAACTTTCCATTATAATAATATTGTGAATCAGCAACCTTCAATTTCTATGCCATGTTCATCTATTTTATCGGAGTACTCAAATTTGGAATTAATCTGAAGTGATACAGGGACCAAACTCGAAGCCACTGCGATGTATGTATATCGCACTCCAGGTTCTGTTATAATTTGCCCTGGTTGTAGGAAACTCACGTTTTTATGTGCTGACCATAGCAAGCGTGATATACCTAGAATGAGTATAGGTATTTCGTATGGTAAAAGAGGATCTTCCTAAATTTAAAATCGTAAAAAGTATTTTACCTTAACATGGAAGCCATTGTAACTAATTTGTTTCTAAATTGAACAGTCGTTTCGCGTCAATTAAATTTACATATGAAATTGAAAACTCTGGGCATGTACCATTCTTAGATGTATTAATAATTAGAAATAGTGAAAATAAGGTAGGATTTGACATATACAGAAAAGATACCAGTACTTTAAGATTTATCCCTAAGGACTCTCACCATTGTGTTCAACACAAAATGGCACATTTCAATTTTTTAATTCATCGCCTATTAAGCTTTCCCTTAAATAAGAAGAGGGTTGAAAAAGAAAAGGCATTGATTGGGGATATAGCTGCGAGTAATGGATAACCTGTAAATTTAATTGATAGAATAATTAGGAAACGTAAATTTAAAGAGACACTTCGAAATTCCTCGACTTTTCAAAATGAAAGAGAAAATCCAAAATTAATATCTATTCCATACGATGCTCGTTTCACCCGGGGTTTTAGTAAGGTTTTTAAAGATATTATATTTATTCTGTAAACTTTGATATAGGTATGTCAGTGGTTTATTCATCAGAAAATAAACTACAAGAACGTTTAGGTAATCCAAAAGACAAAATAGAAACTAAGGAAAAGTCTGAGATTTACGAAATTAGCTGGAAGACTCCAATCGAAAGTATATGCTGGACAAACTGGAAGGTCAATTCAAACTAGATTCAAGGAACATATAGCTCATCTCAAAAATGGTAGAACAGATAAGTCAAGTGTCGCCCAACTGGTGTTTGAGAACAACCATTAAATAGATAGAAGCAATTTAAGATTAATTAGGAATGCAACAAATTCCAGACAGCTGGATGGAAATGGAAGTGGAAATCACCACTTTTCGAAACTTTTTACGTAATACCCTATTGTTGTAATAAACAATAAGGTTATATAACTTTCCATTAGGTACCTACTGACAAGAGTGAATATTTGTAGAAAATACTTATACATAATATGTTAATGTATCACACCAAAAAGAAATTCAGAAACGTAGACTACTTATTATTAGTTAAATCTTAGTTAGGTGTTAGGTCTAAGAGTTAAACCCATCCCAGTAAAATTTACGTCCATAAATTTACTATTACAGTCACTGCTATTACCAACGAGTGTCACGGTAAAAATAATTATCTTTCGTAGTAAAAGTATACCAAGTATGGTCTACCGGTATATTGTTCGCAGTTATGTATATTTTTATACGTCCTTTGGTTTAGTCACTTCCTGGTATGTTTATATTTAGATACAAACAGTATACGATTAGATAAATGGAAAGGTTGCAATGAACTTGCAATGTGCTGAAACAAAAAATGACACGTGGATGTTGAGGCACAGAATTATACACATAATTCTGTGGTTAAGGTGTTAAGACCGAGCAACGGCAATATATTGCTCGACGAGACACATACCTACCTACCGAACGCCATAAAGACACGTTTAACAAAGCTCTCAAAAATGCCAAATGATATTTCATTTCTAGAATACAAGGATGTGTCATCCCAGAATTAACATTGTATTTGGGCGAAAGCCAGCAAGAAATAGTGCATATTTCGAAAAGATATAGTCAGTTTACTTTGACTTTTTTGTATCTTCTTTAACAGGAACCAAAATAACTCCCCCTATGCTCCCCTGCTGCGAGGGTCTGTGTACATCAATGGGGCATAATATCCTTGACAGTTTTTCAGCCCAAAGACGACGACATTTGCCGTCCAAATCGAAAGAAAAGGCGAAGTTGAAATTACTCGTCATTGTTTATAAACATTTTAAAAATAACATACAATGAATTCAGTCATTCAAATTAAACATGACAATTAATGAATAAATCCAAACAATTAACTGCGCTTACGTGTAGAAGTTTTACAACGTTGCCGGTGGTTACTTTTCTCCCTAACTTCAAGAAAAACTATAATATAATCTATAGGGTCGTACTTATCCATATCTTGAAAGGAGTTACGTATTAGGGGACCTTTGAAGCGAAGGGGACCTTTGGTGAGAACATAACACTGACTCGGTTTTCCACAAAACACCAAAACAATATACTGCACTCTAAGTTATGATACCAACTTGGTTGGCGAAAGCTCGTCCAGTGCAGTATAGTGTTTCGGTGTTATGTGGAAAACTACGTCAGTGTTATTTATCCATGTATATGTCGAACTCTAGTCATATATAAAATATAAAAGAAGGAACGCTGGGAAACAGCCACTAACAATTATGGTAATTTTCCCATTGTCCTTTCACTAGAAAAAGCAGGTGTTCATTTGTGGTAATTTATTTCCTGATCCCGCATATATCGGTCCAGTTAGCCATGAACCGTTGAGGATCTCTGCATGATTTCAATGGCCAAATCCTTTCCTACTTGGCGCAACAGAGTTCAAGATCCGCGGATGCGGCAGATGCCTTTCTTGAACGTATGAATGGAGCATTGAGCGGTTTATATAACATATAAACCGTTCAAGGAAAAACATATAAATAAATATGTTAAGTATAGGACAATGAAACTTTACTGTTCTTTTCTTTTTACTTATAGGACGCGACTGACACGTGTAAAAATTATTTCGAGACCACTTTCGTCTTAGTTTTGTTACGAAATAGTTACTGAAACCTCAGTTATGGCTAATCTTAGACCTGAAACTTTCTTTACTAGTATAAAGTGCCAAATAGTCTTGTTTAGTATAAAATTTGTATAACAGGTAGTGATTATGCAACCAGAAATACACAGTATTTAAATAAGCATAAAAGTCAAATTAGCATCGAGTTAAACAAATCATTATAGTAGCTAATACTTTCAAAATCCAAGAAAAGAAGATAAGACTAATTTCTTTTGGAGAAGATATGAAGTAATAGAATTATTTATTTTATGGGTACATGATCATGCAACCAGAAATACACAGAATTTAAATAAGCATAATTCAAAGCATAAAGTCAAACTAGCATCGAGTTAAAAAAATCATCATAGTAAATAATATTTTCAAAATCCAAGAAAAAAAGATAAATAAATAAGCCCAATTTCTTTTGGAGAAGATATGAAGTGATAGAATTATTTATTTTATGGGTACATGATCATGCAACCAGAAGATGGTCTTCATATATGCAAAATGGTTTGCAACTCACAATACACCACAGTGTATTATGAATTGCCCTACATATTAATTGACTTTGCAGCGCCATCTTATGTTCAGTAGCTACACCAAGAAGCTAAAAACTCATGAATAGATGGATACCTTTAATGCTTTTAGCTCAAGGGCGCAGGGGTTAAACTGTAAACGAACAGATGTCGCCATAAAAAACAACACAGAATACGTGTAAAGTTAATTTTAGGATTATAGTAATAGCTGCTAATAGGTATGTGGCAGTGAAATTTATATGAGAGCCAAGACCATAGATTAGGTTAGGGCCAAGAAGTTTACATAACCAAATACAATGTCTGTATTTATTTAATTAATGACAATGATAGATTTCCAGGACAACATTACTACAAATTATGGTCTTCAACTATACAGATAGGTATGCAACCATAGATAATAGAGGGTTTAGATAGGCAACTCCCATTATATGACTTGATACTGCATTTAGCGCTATCTGCCGAGAAATCCGCTCCTGTTTATACTGCGCGGAGGGTTCAGGATTGTTTAAAATTTTACTGCAATTATTATTAGGCCGGATTTCATAATAAAAAATAAAGGAGATTTAGTTAAAGTTGCTTTTAAATACGTTAGATACTATTATTGAGACATAATAGTGTCAATAATAGTATCCAAGGTATTTAAAAGCAACTTTAACTAATTATCCATTATTTTGTATTATGAAACCCGGCCTAATACTTTTTCTAATTGTATATATTTAAATTAATTGATACTGAAAAAATGCACAAAGGATTATTTTCAGAAATATGTACAGAGTGGCCCACATAAGATGACCCTGTACCTTATCTCAGAAACTGTTAGACAGAAAAAAATGTTTTATGCAACAAAAGTTGTTTGCATTGAAGTAGATTTTTTATTTTTTATACTTTTATATATACAGGGTGATTCAAAAGTAGTGATACATACCAAAGCCGTTCTTATACGTCAACCGTCCCGAAAGGGTTAATTACAATAACTTGACAACGGATTTTCAAAAACAAAAGATAGAATGGTATAAAACCATATAAAGCATTAGATAAAGTGGTATAAGACATATAAAGAGAAACATATAATGGTATAAGACAATATAAAGCATTCCATTTAAAAAACCATAAGTTTGGTATGATTCACTACTTTTGAATTGCCGTGTATATATAACTTTTGTATAAAACTTTTTCTATCTTAAACAGTTTCTGAGATAAGGTACAGGGTCATCTTATGTGGTCCACCCTGTACAATATAAATTAATTTAGAATATACAAATAGTCAGAAAGGGTTACAATAATAAAATTGGAAAATTAATTAGGTTACCAAATTTTTTTAGATAAATTGGTTATTAAGAATAAATTTATATTTACTACATTACAAAGTTTACATAATTCTACATCACTTAGGACAAAATGTATAAACAATATTGTATATAAGTAATAAAACACATCAAGATAATGAAAATTCAAGTTAAATTTACTGACCTTAAAATAAAATTCACTTGTATTAAAAACTTAAATAAGTACATAAAATTTATAAAACAACACATCAAATCCAAATTTTTAGTGACTTATACAAAAAAATTAATGAATTGCAACTCTGACTTTAGGAGTAGGTACCATAATTAAATTTACTATATATAAAGACAATAACTTATTTTTCTTTATTCTTTTTTCTTTTATTATAATATTCCATTGCAGCCTTATAAACCATATCGGTGCCCCTATACCTTGTGTCAGTTCCCCGTAATATTCTGTTTATGCCCTCTGCCCAATTATGGCAACATAAAGTTGCAAAATGCTTAATAATTGCCGCTTTCGTGTCCTCGCTATGTTCACACTCTTGGAATGAAAAATCTACATTTTTTTTTAAGAAATAAATTAAAATGTTTAGAAAATATCTTTTTCTATAAAATTTTAAAACTAACAATTTGAAAAAATTATAAATTTGAGCAATTGCTCTAACAAAATTTGGAGTGCAATATCGTAATTTATTTGGAACACTACTCTTGAATTCCTTTGCTACACAAAGATCATGCCACTGATTCAATTTGTCCCTACAAAGTACATTATTTTTACAAATCATACAGCTGTTCAATGATTTAATTTTTTTTGATATAAAACCGCTTACATATCCAACACTCATAGTGTCTACATATGTGAGTGGCATTTCTGAAATATATATATTCACAAGTAAAGCATCGAACTCTTCTGATGTGTATTCGATTTCTTCAGGCACCCCTTGTGTTACAAACCGCTTTACTGACGATATGATATTAACAGATTGATCTATTTCACAGTTTGCAGACAAGGAATGCCTGGTAACAAAATTATTTAACAGTAATGTTTTAAAGAATTGTTTAAAATTTTGAACCGTTGGATTTGTATTTCGACCACCATGTTGCCTTAGTTGACCAAAAAAATTTTCAACAGGGTCTTGATTTATAAATCTTGGTTTGAAAAAAGATACATCATTTGCTTTAAGCATTTTTTGTAGTTCTTCCATTCCTGCAAGTGTGTAGATCCAATTCCTAATAGATGGCGGAATTACTTTTTCGTTTGTCTCTGGTTTTATAAAATACATGTTTTTTAATGCCTTTCTTGTGTTTTTCCAGTACTCGATATGTCCAGACGAACCAGTAACAGCACATTTTAGTTCTTTTGTATTACATAATAAGCTATTTCCATTGACACTGTCAAATAGTTTATCAAAAAAAGCAAGTATTCCTGCTGTCTCAGTGGCCGACTTATCCAAACCGGAATCTGAAAAAAATTGCATTACCTACATTGTGCAAGACTAAATATTAATAATACCTACCTTTTACAGATGACAAAAGCTGCATCACAGATGCTACAGAATAGCTAAATACTTGGGCTGCATATGAGACCTTCATCTTTTTTAACTTATCGGGAATCACATGGCTATCAGTTAGTCTTGGTAATAATCTTAAATTCCCAGAAGCATTATCAAATTTATAAACATTTATAATATGATCCCACTTGGCTGTATGTAGAATACCATTTTTCTTCCATACTAAGTGTTTATTTAGAACGTTATTCCTAATGCCTTTTAGAAGATGTGGTGGATCATATATGTGAATAATTCTTTGCTCATTTACCTGGAAAATTTTTAGATCATCCGAGAAATTATCACTTATAGAGTTGTACTTCGTTAGGTAATTTACAGCAGCACAATTGGTAGTCCCTTGATCGCTTACTGTTGCCAGAATTTTGAGACCGGCTTGCTGACATTGATAGATTATTGTTTTTAGTAACCGAACTAGATCTATAGTTTTAGTAGAAGATTTACAAAATGTGTACACAATTGGTTGCTTCCAGGATTTTGTAATGCCCTTTAACATAAATAGAAGAACGTGATCTGCTATGTTCCCTGTCATCTCATCATCACCTGTGTCTTCAAATCCCTCAAACTGTGAAGTATGTACATTTAAATTTATGTGAGGCTCTAATGCCATCTCATCGAACATCAATGTGCATAATCGATCCCTAGGTTGCAGTAACATGACATTTGCCTTTAGATTGTCAAATATAGATTCATTAATTCCAGCAGTAATAGGTATGCGACTTAACAATATTGATAATGTTCTTCGAGATGGAAGGTAAAACATCTTCTCCATAGTTCTATAAGCCCTACCACTTTGTTTGTGTAAAATCAAGCCCAGTATTTTTTCATCCAAAGTGTATCTTCTGCCATGAGGTTTTCTAGTGCTCTGATTTATTTGACATCGCACAAATGTTGCAACAGAATTAAGCATTGGAGAGATTATCTGATCCAGCATTTCATCTTTAGAAAATTCTTTATACAATCGCCTCTTGTGTAACTTCGATCTACGGCTTTTTAACGTCCTCAATGTTTTTGTTAAAGTGGTTGCTCTTTTGTATAATTTTCTGGCCTTGGGGGTTAAGTGAATTTCTCTTGTAACACCTACGTCTTTTAAAAGTGCAGATGTTTTACCTTAAATAGATCACATGTCTTTATATAATGTTTATGGACATTATTGAAGTCTTTATATATATTATGTTTTTGGTTGTGTATAGAGTGAACTATAAATCTTGTTATTGTTTAATATGTTTATTGTATTTGTATGTAGAGCATTGCTGCTCAAGTCTATAATATAATGACTTCCATACTAATGCAAATTAGTCAGTGAATGACCCCTATTATTATTATTATTATTATATAATAACTTGTGGTAACTTACTTATACTATCACTTTCGGTATGCATGAAATGTACCGGTGTACATACTATATCTTGTCTTTGCTCCTCACTTGCAGATTGAGTACTAATAGAATACGATGTTGAAGGCATCTCTTCAAAACATTGTTTTGCAATGGGAAAAGTTGTTGGTTCAGGGATAACTGTCTCTTTTAGTGGCCCTAAAAAAATAGTAAAAATATTATGAATACTTACTTCCATGAAAATATTGTAAACATTTTTTAAATCGTAACAATAAAAATTGAAACATACCTGCTTCTGCAATAGGGGCGGATATCGCTGAAGGTAAATGCAGAACAGGGTAAGCACCCTTTTTCAGATACATGTTTGTAGATCTGTCTTCAGGAGTAAAATGTAAGTGACACACCTTACGTGTCTTGTGTACTTGTTCAGGTGTCATAGACAACAATTTTTCATTTCCACAAGCTTGCAACCATTTTTTAAATAAAGCCGGGTTAGTATTTGGATCGGGAAAGCGGTGTCTAGTAGACTCCCGATCCTTACATTGAGCTACAGAACAGTATCCAGTTTTAACCATGATGAAAGTCTAAAATTGATTATTTGTTTATTTTACACTGTATTTTACATTATTTAGAGGAAAATGATGGCTATGCAATGCTGTATAATAAACTTTGTGGCGTGTTTCGTGTTAAAAAAATGAACAGAAGATAGGTGATATATTATAGTATAGGTATTACAACGTATATGAGACGGTGAGTTTGTTAAATTTTATTTTCAATGCACATCATCTACATCACTTTAATATACAGCTTAACATGCTTATTTACTTACCAGAATAATAATTAAATAAATCACCTCACAAAATAATTAACGGAATATAATAAAATCAAATCACCACGTGTAAATAATCTATGATTCACCGAGTCACTACTGCCAATTACAATTACCGCCAAATTACTGTCAAATGTTGATTTGACAACTGACAAGACCAGAGATAAGAGAGAGACAAGACAGGTCATTTCTGTTTTGACGTAAGGAGTTCTGTTGGTTTCAGTGCTACCTGGAAAAGTTGGAAAAGTGGTAAGCAGCGCCATCTGTTGAGAAGTCCGCTGCGAAAAAATAAAGAAACAATAGGGCAATGTAAGTGACTAGGCCCTGTATGCAACTCACAATACATCACTGTGTATTATGAATTGCCTTACATATTAATTGCTTTCGCAGCGCCATCTCATGTTCAATAGCTACACCACGAAGCTTAGCTCATGAATATATAGATACCTTTAACACTTTAAGTTCAAGGGCGCAGGGGTTAAAGTTTAAACAAACAGATGTCGCAACAAAAAAACAATACAGGAAACGCGTATAGTTTAGTTTAAGGATATGCTTTATTATCTAGGTACTATAGGATTTTATTTATTAATTACTAAAAATTTGGTAATATTCATATCATAAATACGAAATAATTCACATTATTTCGCTAACCTAACAGGTAACAACTAGTAATAGGTAACAGGTATGTGGCAGTGAAATTTAAATGAGAGCCTAAAGAGACAAAAACAAAATTTGTTAATTTATTCATTACTGAATTTAATTCACGAATTTCGGTATCAGGAGATCAGGAGATCGCTGAAAAATAGAAACCTCCAGTTAGAAAAAGTGCAAAGTACAATTTTTAATAATATATTCATATATTCGTTACTGCAATTTATACAAAACTTGGTATCAGGAAAGCATAAAATGCAATGGGTAAAAATATTAACGGACACTGAGATAAAGTACCTACCGTTAAAATTTAACAAATTTTTTATCTACCAGGAAAGCAGGAAATTTAAATAAAATACCTCTTCGACCTTCTGCAATCCTGATACCTCCCGGCAAAAATAATAAAACTATGGGATAACACATACCTACGGTTTTTTATATATTCGTATATTCGGTACTGCACCGCAATTTATACAAAATTCGGTATCAGGAGAACATAAAATGCAATGGGTAAAAATATTAACGGCCACCGGGATAAAGCGCTGTTAAATTTAACAAATTTCTTGTCTCCCAGGAGAGCAGGAAATTATCCCTCTTCGACCTTCTGCAATCCCGATAACTACCGACAAAAATAATAAAACAATGAGACCACAAATACAATTTTTATTAATTTAGTTCATATCTTATCGTAATTTATACAGAATTCGGTATCAGGAGAGCATAAAATGCAATAGGTAAAAATATTAACGGACACCAAGGATAAGGCGCTGTTAAATTCTACGAGGAGGGCAGGAAATTTAAATAAAATACCTCTTCGACCTTCTGCTATCCTGATGCTTTCCGGAAAAAATAATAAAACTATGGGATAACACATACCTACAATTTTTAATATATTTGTATATTCTCTACTGGGTAATAATCCCATGACTTGCTGATTTGTTCGAACGAATCTGTAATCTGTAGAACAAATTAGAACCATTAAAAAATTAGAAAAAAGCGCACTTTCGGCTCGAAACTAACGTCCCCCAAGATAAAATCCCTTCGGATCTACCCGCAAAATTATGTGGTGTCCTACTAAATCCCTAGGAAAGCCGATTAACGTAAGTGAAGTAATTATTATTTATTAAAATTATGTAATCTGTTGACTTATTTTTATTAGGTACAAATACGAAATAATCATTTTAATAGTACCCAATAGTTAATATTGAAAATATTAATTATAAAATACCCTTAATATCATAAGGGTAAGTTAATGCTGTAAATTACCCTGTGTATCGAATCCTACAAATCACCCTGTATGCTATAGACACATTTCGGTTGCACCTTATTAAACATCATACAAGTATTGTAGGTGGCTAATCGATATTTTCAATGCAATTTTTATGTTTGCAGTTACCATGCAACCCACAATACATACTTGAAGTATAATAAATTGAGATCACTGCTGTAACAAAACCTATTACACACTAGCCTATTTTTTAATTTTATCTATCTTTCTAATATATATAAATTGCCCTGTATGCTATAGACGATAAATTTCAGTTGCTAATACTGTTCAGCAATCTATTAAACATTATACATGTATTGTAGGTTGCTTATCGATGTTTCTAGTACAATTTTTTTAATAATAAGTAACAAGTTGATAACGAGCAACCCACAATACACGGTTGATGTATATGTATGTAATTGCGGACCATTGCTAGAACAAAACTATTAGATTACGAGTAAAATAATTATTATGTAGGTACCTATGTGTTTTTTTTATTAAATAATCTGTAGTTCTAATGTTAAATAACATAGATAGGTATAATGGAAGAATATAGCTCTTGCAATTTTCGTAATTAAGTAAAAGACAAATCAAACGGCTCATACATTAAGATTTCAGACACCTTGAAATTCTAAAAATATCATGTTAGTTGCATTCTGGACCCCAAAGGTACAGATTACAGATGGGTGTAGGTGTTAAACCTTTGAGTTATTTACAGAATTTATTATCCATCCTTTTGTTAAATTTTATTAATTTAATAATATGTAAACATTCTACAACCTCCAACAAACCAACCAAGTATTTTAACAGGATAATAACTGTATTTAAATATAAATTTATTGATATTACGGATCTGACAAAGGTTAAGTATAAAAACAACCAAGACGTTTATATAACTAAATACAATGTTTGTATTTAATTAATGATAATGATAGATTTCCAGAAAAACATTACTACAAATTATGGTCCTGATATATGCACTATGATATGCAACTCACAATACACCACAGTGTATTATGAATTGCTTTACATATTAATTGTTTTTGCAGCGCCATCTTATGTTCAGTAGCTACACCAAGAAGCTTAAAACTCATGAATAGATGGATACCTTTAATACTTTTCGTTCAAGGGGGTAGGGGTTAAACTTTTAACGAAGAGATGTCGCCACAAAAAACAACACAAATATGTGCAAAGTTTAATTGTAGGATTATAGTAATAGCTGTTAACAGGTATGTGGGAGTGAAATTTATATGAGAGCCAAGGCGTTTACATAACTAAATACAATGTCTGTTTTTATTTAATTAATGACAATGATAGATTTTCAGGACACCAATACTTCAAATTAAGATCATATATAATCAACGGTATGCAACTCACAATACATCACTGAGTATTATGAATTGCCTTACATATTAATTGTTTCCACAGCGCCATCTCATGTTCAATAGCTACATCAAGAAGCTTAAAACTCATGAATAGATGGATGTCTTTAATGCTTAAGTTCAAGGGCGCAGGGGTTAAACTTTAGGAGACCAGATGTCGCCACAAAAAAAATAGTAAACGCTTAAAGTTTAGTTTAAGGCTATACTTTTTTATCTACTTTATATTTAATTAATGACAATGATAGATTTCCAGAAAAACAATACTAAAAATTAATAGTCCTCATCTATGCATAATGGTATGCAACTTACAATACTTGACTGTGTATTATGAGTCACAGGAAACGCGTAAGGTTTAGTTTAAGGATATGCTTTATTATCTACTATAGGATTTTATTTATTAACTACTAAAAATCTGGTAATATTCATATCATAAATACGAAATAATTCACATAGCTAACCTAACAGGTAACAACTAGTAATAGGTACTAACAGGTATGTGGGAGTGAAATTTAAATGAAAGCCTAAAGAGACAAAACAAAATTTGTTATTTTATTCATTACAATCGCTAGTGAGAAAAAGTGCCAAAGTACAATTTTTAATAATATATTCATATTATATTCGTTACTGCAATTTATACAAAACTTGGTATCAGGAAAGCATAAAATGCAATGGGTAAAAATATTAACGGACACCGAGATAAAGTGCTGTTAAATTTAACAAATTTTTTATCTACCAGGAAAGCAGGAAATTTAAATAAAATACCTCTTCGACCTCCTGCAATCCTGATACCTCCCGGCAAAAATAATAAAACTATGGGATAACACATACCTACAATTTTTAGTATATTTGTATATTCCCTACTTGGTAATAATTCTATGACTTGCTGATTTGTTCGAACGAATGTGTAATCTGTGGAACAAATTAGTGCCACTAAAAAATTAGAAAATGCCGCACTTTCGGCTCGAAACGAACGTCCCCCAAGATAAAATCCCTTATCTATTTCCTAGGGATTTATCCCTAGGAAAGCTGATTAACGTAAGTGAAGTAATTAATATTTATTAAAATTATGTAATCTGTAGACTTATTTTTATTAGGTACAAATACGTAATAATCATTTTAATAGTACTTAATAATTAATATTGAAAATATTAATTATAAAATACCCTTAATATCATAAGGGTAAGCTAATGCAGTAAATAACCCTGTGTATCTTATCCTACAAATCACCCTGTATGCTATAGACACATTTAGGTAGCTAATTCTGTTCAGCACCCTATTAATCATCATACATGTACTTGTAGGTGGCTTATCGATATTTTCAATACAATTTTTGTTTGTTGTTACCATGCAACCCACAATACATACTTGATGTATAATAAATTGCAGATCACTGCTGTACAAAGCCTATTACACACTAGCCTATTTTTTAGTTTTATCTATCTCTGTAATATATATAAATTGCCCTGTATGCTATAGACCATAAATTTCGGTTGCTAATACTGTTCGGCAATCTATTAAGCATCATACGTGTATTGTAGGTTGCTTATCGATGTTTTCAGTACAATTTTTTTAACATCAAGTAACAAGTTGATAACGAGCAACACACAATACACGGATGAAGTATATATAATTGCAGACCATTGCTAAAACAAAACTATTAGATTACGAGTAAAATAATTATTATGTATTTGTTTTTTTTATTAAATAATCTGTTGTTGTAATGTTAAATAACATAGATAGGTATAATGGAAGAATATAGCTCTTGCAATTTTCGTAATTAAGTTAAAGACAATTCAAAGGGCTCATACATTGAGATTTCATCTCAATATTCACATCTTGATATTCTAAAAATATCCTGTTAGTAAGTAGCATTCTGCATCCCAAAGGTACAGATTACAGATGGGTGTAGGTGTTAAACCTTTGAGTTATTTACAAAATGTATTATCCATCCTTTTGTTAAATTACATTTTACGAAATGATTCACAATGCTAACCTAACAGGTAACAACTAATATAGTAATAGCGGCCAACAGGTACCTACTAACTAATATATAGTAATAGCTGACGCGTAAAAATTAGTTGAAGGATATACTTTATTATCTACTATAGGATTTTATTTATTAACTAACTACTAAAAATCTGCTAATATTCATTTCATAAGTACGAAATGATTCACAATACTAACCTTACAGGTAACAACTAATACCTATATGGTAATAGCTACTAACAGGTATGTGGCACTTGTGGCAGTGAAATTTAAATGAGAGCCAAGACGTTTACATAATTAAATACAATGTTTGTATTTAATTCATGACAATGATTTTCAGGAAAACAATATAGTCATCATCTATGTACAATGGTCTGCAACTGACAATACTTCACTGTGTATTATGAATTGCCTAACATATTAATTGTTTTCGCAGCGCTATCTCATGTTCAATAGCTACACCAAGAAGCTTAAAGCTCATGAATATATAGATACCTTTAATGCTTTAAGTTGAAGGGCGCAGGGGTTAAACTTTAAGCGAACAGATGTCGCCTCATAAAAAACTGCACAGGAAAAGTTTAGTTTAAGGATATATTTATTTTTTTATTAGCTTTGTTCCAACACAGAAGCGAACTAGTTCATGTATCGTTCAGTCCATGCGCAGAATGAATTTACTGTTCCAACACAACTTTTGGCTGATATGTACACTGGTAGTTCCTTGTTCCAACATAAAGATGTACAGTACATGAACTGGTTCTTGAACGGTCAAATCAGTCCGTGAATTAGTAGTGGTACTGTTAGTCAGAGACATGCGCAATATGAAATAAACAGAAGTTTACATCCATTATTACCATTAGCCAGCAGTAGGTTATGTTATACGTTATATGTATTTATTTTTTATTTGTTATATCAAACAAAAAGAAAGATATGTCCGATCTGGAGGTCTTTTCTGATTTTTGGGAATCTGATTCCAGTGACGATTTAGAGCAACAGTTAGATTAATAACATTATGGCGGTGCAGGTGGTGAAGGATGAAAGGAAAGCATGACAAACGGTGCGTCGTGCGTCGTGCGTTCAAAAACCGTTCCAACACGTCGCGATTCGGAATCAGTTCGAAAGTAGTACGGTATCGACGCAGGCGCATAAAATAGTACATGAACCAATACGTGTATCATACAAAATCCGCGTGTTGGAACAAAGCTATTATCTACAATAGGATTTTATTTCATGTATATGATTGTATATAAATGTATGTGTACACGTGATATATATATATATATATATATATATATATATATATATATATATATATATATATATATATAAGTATATACACCTTGTGTTTTTTGGTTCTTTTTTATGTTCTCACGTACAAACTCAACTTAGAGTTTCTGTGAGGTATTCTATTGTTTATTATTTATTGTTGTAAATAAACTTATTACTTATTATTATTATTATTATTATTATTATTATTTATTAAATACTAAAAATCTGGTATATTCATTTCATAAGTACGAAATAATTCACAATGCTAACCTAACAGGTAACAACTAATACAGTAGGTAATAGCTGCTAACAGGTATGTGACAGTGAAATTTAAAAGAGAGCCTAAAGAGATAAAAACAAAATTTGTTAATTTATTCATTGCTGCCTTTAAAATACGAATTTCGGTATCAGAAGATCAGGAGATCGATGAAAAATAAAAACCTCCAGTGAGAAAAAGTGCAAGGTACATTTTTTAATAATATATTCATATATTCGTTACCGCAATCTATACAAAACTTGGGATCAGGAAAGCATAAAATGCAATGGGTAAAAATATTAACGGACACTGAGATAAAGTGCTGTTAAATTTAACAACTTTTCTATCCATCAGAAGAGCAGGAAAATTTACATAAAATACCTCTTCGACCTTTTGCTATCCTGATACCTTCCGGCAAAATTGATAAAATTACGGGATAACACATACCTACGATTTTTAATATATTCGTATATTCGTTCCTGCACTGCAATTTATGCAAAATTCGGGATCAGGAGAACATAAAATGCAATGGGTAAAAATATTAACGGACACTGAGATAAAGTGCTGTTAAATTTAACAATTTTTTCTACCAGGAGATCAGGAAATTTAAATAAAATACCTCTTCGACCTTCTGCAATCCTGATACCTCCCGGCAAAAATACTAAAACTATGGGATAACACATACCTACAATTTTTAGTCTATTTGTATATTCCCTACTTGGTAATAATCCCACGACTTGCTGATTTGTTCGAACGAATCTGTAATCTGTAAACTGTACCCTTAATATCATAAGGGTAAGTTAATACAGTAAATTACCCTGTGTATCGTATCCTACAAATCACCCTGTATGCTATAGACACATTTCGGTAGCTAATTCTGTTCAGCACCCTATTAAACATCATACATGTCTTATAGGTGGCTTATCGATATTTTCAATACAATTTTTATGTTTGCAGTTACCATGCAACCCACAATACATACTTGATGTATAATAAATTGCAGAGCACTGCTGTAACAAAACCTATTACACACTAGCCTATTTTTTTATTTTATCTATCTTTCTAATATATATAAATTGCCCTGTATGCTATAGACGATAAATTTCAGTTGCTAATACTGTTCAGCAATCTATTAAACATCATACGTGTATGTTGCTTATCGATGTTGTCAGTACAATTTTTTTAAAATCAAGTAACAAGTTGATAGCGAGCAACCCACAATACACGGTTGATGTAATGTATATGTAATTGCAAACCTTTGCCAAAACAAATTTATTAGATTACGAGTAAAATAATTATTATGTATGTGTTTTTTTTATTAAATAATCTGTTGTTGTAATGTTAAATAACATAGATAGGCATAATGGAAGAATATAGCTCTTGCAATTTTCATAATTAAGTAAAAGACAAATCAAACGACTCATACATTGAGATTTCAAACACCTTTAAATTCTAAAAATATCCTGTTAGTAGCATGCTGCATCCCAAAGATACAGATTACAGATGGGTGTAGGTGTTAAACCTTTGAGTTATTTACAATATTTATTATCCATCCTTCTGTTAAATTACATTTTATTAATTTAATAGTATGTAAACTTTCTACAACCTTCAACAAACCAACCAAGTATTTTAACAGGATAATAACTGTATTTAAATTTATAGATATTACGGATCTGACGAAGGTTAAGTATAAAAACAACCAAGACGTTTAT
The DNA here is from genome assembly GCA_963924545.1 of Pogonocherus hispidulus. Lineage (NCBI taxonomy): Eukaryota > Metazoa > Arthropoda > Insecta > Coleoptera > Cerambycidae > Pogonocherus > Pogonocherus hispidulus. The sequence goes on from OZ004697.1 coordinate 58,430,853, forward strand.
ATAACTAAATAAAATGTTTGTATTTAATTAATGACAATGATAGATTTCCTATGGCTTTGATATATGCACTATGATATGCAACTCACAATACACCACAGTGTATTATGAATTGCTTTACATATTAATTGTTATTGTAGCGCCATCCTATGTTCAGTAGCTGCACCAAGAAGCTTAAAACTCATGAATAGATGGATACCTTTAATACTTTTCGTTCAAGGGCGCAGGGGTTAAACTTTAAACGAAAAGATGTCGCCACAAAAAACAACACAAATATGTGCAAAGTTTAATTGTAGGATTATAGTAATAGCTGTTAACAGGTATGTGGGAGTGAAATTTACATGAGAGCCAAGACGTTTACATAACTAAATACAATGTCTGTATTTATTCAATTAATGACAATGATAGATTTTCAGGACAACAATACTACAAATTAAGATCTTCATATATAAACAACGGTATGCAACTCACAATACATAACTGAGTATTATGAATTGCCTTAAATATTAATTGTTTCCACAGCGCCATCTCATGTTCAATAGCTACATCAAAAAGCTTAAAACTCATGAATAGATGGATACCTTTAATGCTTTAAGTTCAAGGGAGCAGGGGTTAAACTTTAGGAGACCAGATGTCGCCAAAAAAAAAATAGTAAACGCTTAAAGTGTAGTTTAAGGAAATACTTTTTAGATTTTATTTATTTACTACTGAAATGTGGTAATACTATTCATTTCATAAGTACTAAGTACGAAATGATTCACAATGTTAACCTAACAGGTAACAACTAATATAGTAATAGCACAGTATAATGCTAAAGCATTATACTGTGATAATAGCTGCTAACAGCCATGTGGCAGTGAAATTTAAATGAGAGTCAAGTTTAAATGTGCTAATGAAAGTGGTTTGTACTACGAGCAATGTGCAGTTACGGAACCAAGTAAAGAGGCCCAGAATGAGGAAGATGCTAGGAAACTTTGGGATGTCAGTTGGAAAATGGTGAGAGCTCCCTGACGATTATAAACCCTTTGTACATTCTTAAAGTCTAGCAAAGTCTTGTTTTAGTGAGCCTTCTGTAATATACCTGTATTTTATAACGATATTGTATTATAATCCAGTTAATTTACTGCTGTGTTTAAAAAGCAAATTATACTTATTTATAGTTTTTTCCAAACAGTAGTGCATGAAAGTAATGTATTCTTGTGTATCTGTAGCTCTTAGTTGTCCTAGTCACTATGTTAGACAATATATTATATAATATATAATAATAATTTAATTAACGTCATCAGTATGCTGCAGAGAGCAACCAGAGTCAACCATAGCTCGTATAATCACAAAATGTATGAAGATTACAACCGCATGTTGCAGTCGTAAGAAATTTAAAAATAATTTACTGGTAACTGTGTTAAAATACACTTATTCATATCTTGAAAGAATTTGGGACCTTTGGTGTGAAGATAGCACTGACTCGGTTTTCCACATAACACCAAGACGCTATACCGCACTCTACGCTATTATGCCAACTTGGTTGGCGAAACACGTGTCGAGTGCGTTGTTGTGTTTTGTTGTTATGTGGAAAACTACGTCAGTGTTACTTATCCATGTGTATGTCGAACTCTAGTCATATATAAAAGAAAGAACGCTGAGAAACAGCCACTAACAATTATGGTAATTTTGCCATTGTCCTTTCACTAGAAAAAGCAGGTGTTCATTTGTGGTGATTTATTTCCTGATCCCGTATATATCGGTCCAGTTAGCCATGAACCGTTGAGGATCTCTGCATGATTTCAATGGCCAAATCCTCTCCTACTTGGCGCAACAGAGTTCAAGACCCGCGGATGCAGCAGATGAATTCTGGTGTTGATTGCCTTTCTTGAACGTATGAATGGAGCGTTGAGTGGTTTATATAACATGTAAACCGTTCAAGGAAAAACATATAAATAAATATGTTAAGTATAGGACAATGAAACTTTATTGTCCTTTTTTCTTTTTATAAGACTGACACATGTTAAAAATTATTTTGATACCACTTTCGTCTTAGTTTTGTTACGAAATAGTTACTGAAACCTCAGTTATGGCTAATCTTGGACCAGAAACTTTCTTTCCTGGTCTAAAAGTACCAAATAGTCTTGTTTAGTATTAAATTTGTATAACAAGTAGTACTTATGCAACCAGAAATACACAGTATTTAAAAAAGCATAATTCAAAGCATAAAAGTCAAACTAGCATCGAGTTAAACATATCATCATAGTAAATAATACTTTCAAAATCCAAGAAAAGAAGATATATAAGCCTAATTTCTTTTGGAGAAGATATGAAGTAATTGAATTATTTATTTCATGTATATATGAGTATGCAACCAGAAATACACAGTATTTAAATTAGCATAATTCAAACTATAAACCAAACTAGCATCGAGTTAAACAAATCATCATAGTAAATAATACTTTCAAAATCCAAGAAAAGATGATAAATAAGCCCAATTTCTTTTGGGGAAGATATGAAGTGATAGAATTATTTATTTTATGGGTGCATACATTTCCAAGGATTTTCCATGAAGTAAATTCTTATTTAGGTAGATTCTATTCAAAACCGTCCAAAACAATGCGAGCTTATTGCCTGCATTGGCTTAAATTTGCAATCAAGTGATTGTTGCTTATTGTTATTCTTTTTAGTGGCATTTTGAAATTACAAGTTTTCAAACAGAATCTGAAAAATTCGACTTTTGATACAAATCGAAGAAAATTAATAAGACCCAATTCATTTGAAGTGATAGTGATAGGATTTGTTTGTGGGGGTGCATTCCAAGGATTTTCCACGACGAAGTAATAAATCCTTGGGGACATTCTATTCAAAACCGTAAAAAAAAATTGGTAATAAATTTTCAATGAATGAAGTGATTGTCGTTATTTGGTTGGATGTTGGATGCATTTCGAAAATACAAGTTTTCAAACTTAAACAACTATGAGAAAGACATTAATATTTTCAATTTTTGTTTAATTATCTAAAAATGGGCCAACCCGCGACGGAGGTGGAGCAAGCCCCTAACCTCCATCAGTTTCCAAAAATCAGTTTAATATACTGGCCCCGCATGCGGGGCGTATCAGATATTAAGCTGATAAGAACAGATACTACACTTTGATCTTAGCCAGAGGCCGAGAAGCGATACCAATAATTTGTCAGCGAAGAGACAAGGCAACATCGAAATACATTCCATAGATGAGATACATGTAGCACTGCTGGCGCCATCTAGGAGATATCGCTTGTACAAAAACTCGACTGATCTATCATTTACTGAAACAATCATTGTGCTTAGTCAATAATATAAATACTTTGTTCAACTATTAATTCATAGATGGCGGCAGGAGGCAGTGCAGTACAATAAAAAACCTAGGATGTTCCCTAAGGGTCGATACTTGGACCATTTCTCTCCTGACGTTCATTAATCATATATTGCGTATGATCTCAGTGTACGAAATCTTTTACATGCCGATAATGTTAAAATATTTTATTGTCTCAACGCTGTGAACGTCTTCAAGGTAACCTTGTCTCGTTAGAAAAATGGTGTAGCGACAACAAGCTTACTCTTAATATTAGCAGATGCAATGTAATGTCTTTCCATCGTAAAAAAGCGGTAATACTTTTTGATTATGGTTGAATAGTAACAGTTGTTGATGTATGATGATGGGACATAGCAAAGAGCACAGTAGATTTTCACCACGTGCCAATCAAGTCGTCAGTCTCTAAGTCAATACTTTTTTTTTCATGTAAGCACAAGTAGGTATTCATTTCTGAAATGAACAACCTTATTATAGGAATATGTAATTTGAGTGTCTATATTATTTACGATGTGTCAAGGATTTCTACTATTTAAATGCATTTTTTAAATTATACAGAGTGCTCCGAAAAAGCGCGCTTCAACTGAACACTGTTTTATAACAGCAACCTCAGTATATTATTACATTTCTGAATACCTCTTACTGAGTTTTATGATGCCTCAATAAACATTTACTTATTTCCTGCCGTTTGCGAGTTGTGGCCAGTAATTTTTATCAACTGCTGCTCAGGAATCTCTTTTTTTGCCAAATGGGTCACTGCGATTGATCTATTGGAATGATTAGTAATTTTCTTATTTTTAATATCCAAACCAATGGCTTGCGCTGATGAAGTTATTTAGTCCATCCATACCTACAGACAAATTGTCAAACCATGTATCGTTTTCGGTTTTCCAGAAGCGATTTGGTCCCAGGAGAAGGCGATTGCCAGTTATAGTTTTACCTCGTTTCGATAATAATATGGAAACCGGACAAATTACCAAATCTTTGTGATATTTTTATCAACGCAATCAGCCTCTCTAGACATACCTATTTGACATTTTATACAAGTTCTGAAAGTTGTACTGGTTCGTAGAAATATTTACCATCATTGGCTTTTTGACATATAGACAGCACATAAAGTGAGCAACCATGTATACCCATTTATGCTAATGGCTATACCCATATGCTAATTGACATTGAAGTGTTTTTCAAATACTAAATTCCGAAGTATTAACTAAACTTGCAACAGAACCAGTGTTGCAGGTCTATATAACTTTTTTTTTGTTATTACTAACGATTTTGTTAGCAACAATTCTTAAGCCTGTTTAAAGCTAATTATTGTTAGAATTGATTCCAAAATTAAAGCAAAAACCTCAAATAACATAAATTCGGTATATTCAAGACTTATGCACCGTATATTGTAAAGACGTGCATTAATGAATAATCAAATACCTGTTCCAGTTGCCGGCTCGTCTCTCTGTGATTTGTCTCAAACATGACGATATTATAAACAATCCAGAGACCCATACAGGGCCATATTTAAATAGTATTTGTCATACTTGTCTGTTTTGCATAAAATTAATAAAAATTGTGAATTTGTTTTCTTGTGTTTTAACAAATCAGAAGTGGGATAATTATCTTCACCTGTTATTGAACAGTTTGTGAATTCGATTGGGACGATAAAGCCCGAATATTTTGCATGACAAATAAAATAAAGAGCACTGCGAAAACGTGGTATTTAAATCAAGAGGATACCAATATTTCGTGGAAGAAGTGGAAGGATCGACTTCTGGAAGCATTTCCTGTCCAGCAGTGCATATTCAGTACCTAACTTAAAAGAGCTGGTGAACATTGAACGAGAACTAGAACAAAATTGAATGGACTTTTATTATCAGAAATCCTTTCATTATTAGGTAACCTTGACATCATCACAAATACGATCAACGACTCTTTTCTTCAGTCAGTTATTAAAGCTGCCCCTGGCGTAAATACCTACTAACAGTTATTACGCTTTATTATAACAAATACAGAACAATGTAAAATGCCGAAAACTACGGCGCATAATTCAAACACTAAGTTTCCAACACCGTGAGAAAATAAACAAATCGTCTGTTAGTGCGATCGTGAAGGTCATAAAAAGTCACAATGCTCTCAAAATGCGGTGAGCAAAACTTGCACATATTGTAAACTCAAGGCACAATTTAATAGGAATCACGATGAAGTACAGTGTTTTAAAAAGAGACGAAGAACGAAAAGTGAAAAAAACCGTTATTGAGAATCCTTTATGTCCTTTGCTGGCCGCTTTTTTAATTTGCCAGGCTGTAACGCACAATTCAGTACAATCTCGAAATCATTTCTATTTTACAGGTAGGTATAAAATATTACGATCTTTACCACAAAATATCTATAAGTATATCCTTACACGTCACTGCCTGATTGCCGAAGCGATTGTCTCAATCGATTTGAAAATTTGGTATCTATATAAACTGTAAACAATCCTTTATTAAATTAATCAACAAGTAAAGAATTCTAAGTTCCCAAAGAATACTAATTTTATGGAGGGGCGATTATGCTGAATGCCGTCTATTGGCAATCGGTATAACCCATGAAACAAAACACCCACAGAACCACCGATATGATGATAAAACAATCTCCTTCAACCCAAATGTTCTACCAAAGTAATAAAAAATCCAAAAACCAGATTTGCACTGAGATCAGCCCATATGAAAACAATAAAATACCCGAAAACTACCCCTAAAAAACTACCCCCAAAAATAAAAATCTTCAAACCACTCTCAGTTGATCTCGTATTCAAACAATAAAAAAACCCATCAAACCACCCCTTACAAAAACTCCCCCAGAAACAAACTCATCCCTAACACCGCACTATCCTACCCAAACGTAATAAAAAATCCAAAAGAACTCCTAAATCCACCTAACCTCAGGTACTGTTACTTTTCTACAAAGCGTCAGATGCCCCACACGATCAAGGACAATCATCCCGAGCATAGATTAATTACAAGGATCCCGAGGCAAGCACTATACAGGCGGAGCGGAGAGCCCCATGGAGGCAGTCATCAGTCATCATGCCTTCCATCGTCAATACGTCCATCCGATCCGCCGTCGAGTCCTAGGTCATCCACATTTTGCGTAGCTATTTTATCTGTGGTATAAGTAACGCATTTACTTTTTGGCAGCTCTCATTCACAGATTATAGATAGTTAAGTTACTCTCATTCGATATAAGAGAGTAAGAGACCCGTCTCGATGATTTCGGGGTTATTGTCAAGAAGTGTTGCTGTGACTTTTAATGCTGTTTCAAGTGTGGGAATCTATATATTTTACGGTTGGCGTATTTGTGTCAGCTTCACTTTGGCGCTGTTTGGCGGCAATTCACGTCCCTCACAAGCGAGATTGGATGGCAAGACGGCTGTGGTGACGGGCGCTAACATAGGCATAGGAAAGGCCACTGCTCAGGATTTGTATACGAGGGGTGAGTCAAAAATATTAAAATGGTGTAATTAAATAACCGCTTCCATTATCCACTATTTTCAGTAGACTCTTTACTAATAGGTATGATTCTTCATAAATAAAAATAAAAATTATTACACGCGTTCTTGTAGCAAATGTGTTGCTATTGTTTCACGGTTTAATTTTTATCATGAGACAAACTATCGATGATTTTAAAACAAGATGGTTTATAAATATCCATAAATTATGTGTGTAGAATAGAAATACGCACTTTAATTTTATTGAGCTCGTCTGATTTTATACAATGAACTGTATTAAAATAATTAAAAAAAGTTAAAAATCGAAATATATTGCAAAAGGTTATATTTTTGTATAGAAAAATCTTATAGAAATTCTATAATAATCTGTAGACTTTAAAAATATGTAGGTATATAATTATTTGATGCTTATTATCGTAATTTATGATAATAAGCATCTGTTTTTCTGTTTTTCTATTTAGTCGCATAGTATAGTATAAGAGTGAAGCCCCAGTAGATATTCCAGAGTAGGCAACCAGTGTTTCACTGCTGCATAATGTGGGTTGCATATTGCATAATCAAAATGAAAACCAGAGCTTATATGTAATATTTTGCTGTGTCTGAAGGCTTTCAAACCCTCTGTAATCTATGGCCAAAGACAATATACTTACTAATATGGCTTTATTTTATACTTACTAATATGACCGACATTCTGACCTACATTAGATGGTCGGGTAGGTTCGATGAGGGAAGAGATGATGAAGGTAGGTAGGGACGACAGGAGTAGGTAAAAAGGGCCCGTTTGCGGCTTGCTTATCAGGTCTTGGCCGCCCCACTACTACTACTACTACTAATATGGCTTTCAGTTTGTACATATTTGTCTTATTACAGGTGCACGAGTGATACTGGCGTGCAGGAACTTAGAAAAGGCCCAGAGTGCCCTGGATGACATCAAGGAAGCCAGCAAGGACAAGGAAAACCTGGGAACAATCCTAGTCACAGAATTAGATCTGTCTAGCCTGAAATCAGTAAGGGCCTGCGCGGCGCATCTCCTGGACAACGAGAAAAGCATCAATCTATTGATCAACAATGCTGGTGTGATATGTTCGAAAAGCTTCACTGAGGATGGGTTCGAAATGCAAATGGGCACCAATCATTTGGGGCATTTCTTGCTCACCTTGCTTCTCCTGCCTAAGATTACTCAGAGTACTCCTGCCAGAATAGTAACTGTTTCTTCTGTTGTCCATAATGGTAAGTGATTATGGAATAAAACAATAAGGCAAAAGGCAAAAATTAATAATTGTTATAATATGTAATATTTTATATTTGTTTAATATATTTATTTAATAATTATTTTCCCAGATTTTTTTATTTTTGTAGTGCGATAGTCCACGGAAATGGAGAATTTCTTAATGATACATCAACGGAAAGCAATTTTAATAGATTTATTACGGAATAATATATACAGAGTCTTTTTATTATATAAAAAAAAAACCATTTCTGTGCAGAACACTTTCCCTACATCACACATTGTATATGAGAGATTTTCTGTATTTTATCTGTTGATTGTAGGCAAGAAAATAGACCTTGACGATTTGAATTGGGAAAAGAAAAAATATTATTTTTTGGGCGGTTACCAACAGAGCAAACTGGCAAATATCTTGTTTACGAAGGAACTGGCAAGGAGACTTAAAGGTAAGCCTAAATATTATTAAATTTACATTTCAAACCGAAGCTGTCAATTTATGAAAGGAATATATTAATAATTGTATTTCTTGCTTGCTCCAGTAGATATTCCATAGTAGGCAACCAGTATTTCATTACTGCATAATGTGGGTTGCATATCGCATAATCAAAATGAAAACAGCTTATATGTAATATTTTGCTGTGTCTGAAGGCTTTCAAACCCTCTGTAATCTAGGGCTTCAGTTTGTGCATATTTGTCTATATTACAAATAGGGAGTATGCTAATGTGAAAGTCAGTTGAATCTAGTAACAAATATTTTGTGCCAGTAATAATTTCAAAGACAGTAGAATATACATTTTACCATCCGACCGATTTTACCAGTAATATTCACATAATACGTAATGTTAAAACGTTCACTACGGCAACCAATATTTGTGATATATATTTCAAATTCGGGATAGTTAGCTGTCCGATCAGATTAGTTCAGTTTGAAGGCTACTCAAATATTCAGTTTAAAATTTAAAATAATTACTAGTACTATTCTAAAAATAAAGTTTATTTCTTCTACATCTTGATATGCTACCCATGTTTTAAATAAAAAAGAATAATCACGTATAAACGCGAAAGAAAAGTGCCATATTCTGATAAATTGATTATATCTTGTCTTGTAGAAAATAACATATCTGGTGTAACCACTTATGTCTTGCATCCTGGTATTATCAAAACAGAGATATTCAGGCAGTCAGAAAAAAACTGGTTTGGCGCCTGTATACTCCGTATGTGTCGAGTGGTTATGAAGACAACAGAGGAAGGGGCTCAAACCACCATTTATTGCGCTGTGGATGAAAAATGTGCTCATGAAAGTGGATTGTACTACGAGCAATGTGCAGTTACGGAACCAAGTAAAGAGGCCCAGAATGAGGAAGATGCTAGGAAACTTTGGGATGTCAGTTGGAAAATGGTGGGGCTCTCTGACGAATATAAACCCTTTGTACATTCTTAAAGGCTAGCAAAGTCTTGTTTTAGTGAGCCTTCTGTAATATACCTGTATTTTATAACGATATTGTATTATCACAGTAATTTATTTACTGTTGTGTTTAAAAAGCAGATTATACTTATTTATAGTTTTTTCCAAACAGTAGTGCATGAAAGTAATGAATTCTTGTGTATCTGTAGCTCTTAGTTGACCTAGTCACTATGTTTTACAATATATTATATAATATATAATAATAATTTAATTAACGTCATCAGTATGCTGCAGAGAGCAACCAGAGTCAACCATAGCTCGTATAATCACAAAATGTATGAAGATTACAACCGCATGTTCGGTCCTCTGACCCTGAATGCTAATGCAAAGAGGAATTCCCTAGAAGACTTAATTTCTGAGAAGTCTATATTTGGAAAATAATAACGCATATAAATATTCATAGGAATTGTAATATTGTTATTCTAAAACAGTCTCAACAATAAAGTAGAGGAAAGTACCTACCCAACTTTCCATTATAATAATATTGTGAATCAGCAACCTTCAATTTCTATGCCATGTTCATCTATTTTATCGGAGTACTCAAATTTGGAATTAATCTGAAGTGATACAGGGACCAAACTCGAAGCCACTGCGATGTATGTATATCGCACTCCAGGTTCTGTTATAATTTGCCCTGGTTGTAGGAAACTCACGTTTTTATGTGCTGACCATAGCAAGCGTGATATACCTAGAATGAGTATAGGTATTTCGTATGGTAAAAGAGGATCTTCCTAAATTTAAAATCGTAAAAAGTATTTTACCTTAACATGGAAGCCATTGTTACTAATTTGTTTCTAAATTGAACAGTCGTTTCGCGTCAATTAAATTTACATATGAAATTGAAAACTCTGGGCATGTACCATTCTTAGATGTATTAATAATTAGAAATAGTGAAAATAAGGTAGGATTTGACATATACAGAAAAGATACCAGTGCTTTAAGATATATCCCTAAAGACTCTCACCATTGTGCTCAACACAAAATGGCACATTTCAATTTTTTAATTCATCGCCTATTAAGCTTTCCCTTAAATAAGAAGAGGGTTGAAAAAGAAAAGGCATTGATTGGGGATATAGCTGCGAGTAATGGACAAAATACTGTAAATTTAATTGATAGAATAATTAGGAAACGTAAATTTAAAGAGACACTTCGAAATTCCTCGACTTTTCAAAATGAAAGAGATAATCCAAAATTAATATCTATTCCATACGATGCTCGTTTCACCCGTGGTTTTAGTAAGGTTTTTAAAGATATTATATTTATTCTGTAAACTTTGATATAGGTATGTCAGTGGTTTATTCATCAGAAAATAAACTACAAGAACGTTTAGGTAATCCAAAAGACAAAATAGAAACTAAGGAAAAGTCTGGCATTTACGAAATTAGCTGGAAAGACTCCAATCGAAAGTATATGCTGGACAAACTGGAAGGTCAATTCAAACTAGATTCAAGGAACATATGGCTCATCTCAAAAATCGTAGAACAGATAAGTCTAGTGTCGCCCAACTGGTGTTTGAGAACAACCATTAAATAGATAGAAGCAATTTAAGATTAATTAGGAATGCAACAAATTCCAGACAGCTGGATGGAAATGGAAGTGGAAATCACCACTTTTCGAAACTTTTTACGTAATACCCTATTGTTGTAATAAACAATAAGGTTATATAACTTTCCATTAGGTACCTACTGACAAGAGTGAATATTTGTAGAAAATGCTTATACATATGTTAATGTATCACACCAAAAAGAAATTCAGAAACCCATCAAAGTAAAATTTACGTCCATAAATTGACTATTACAGTCACTGCTATTACCAACGAGTGTCACGGTATAAATAATTATCTTTCGTAGTAAAAGTATACCAAGTATGGACTACCGGTATATTGTTCGCAGTTATGTATATTTTTATACGTCCTTTGGTTTAGTCACTTCCTGGTATGTTTATATTTAGATACAAACAGTATGTGATTAGATAAATGGAAAGGTTGCAATGAACTTGCAATGTGCTGAAACAAAAAATGACACGTGGATGTTGAGGCACAGAATTATACACATAATTCTGTGGTTAAGGTGTTAAGACCGAGCAACGGCAATATATTGCTCGACGAGACACATACCTACCTACCGAACGCCATAAGGACACATTTAACAAAGCTCTCAAAAAAGCCAAATGGTATTTCATTTCTAGAATACAAGGATGTGTCGTCCCAGAATTAACATTGTATTTGGGCGAAAGCCACCAAGAAATAGTGCATATTTCAAAAAGATATAGTCAGTTTACTTTGACGCAGGCAGGCATCGTGCAATATGAAAATTGCCCGTGTGAAGGATCTGTCGAAAAATAAACGCCCTTCCGTGTATCATTTTTGTATCTTCTTTAACAGGAACCAAAATAACTCCCCCTATGCTCCCCTGCTGCGAGGGTCTGTGTACATCAATGGGGCATAATGTCCTTGACAGTTTTTCAGACCAAAGACGACAAATTGCTGTCCAAATCGAAAAAAAAGGCGAAGTTGAAATTACTCGTCATTACCAAAGGGACCTTTGGTGAGAAGCTCGTCCAGTGCAGTATAGTGTTTCGGTGTTATGTGGAAAACTACGTCAGTATTACTTATCCATGTGTATGTCGAACTCTAGTCATATATAAAAGAAGGAACGCTGGGAAACAGCCACTAGCAATTATGGTAATTTTCCCATTGTCCTTTCACTAGAAAAAGCAGGTGTTCATTTGTGGTAATTTATTTCCTGATCCCGCATATATCGGTCCAGTTAGCCATGAACCGTTGAGGATCTCTGCATGATTTCAATGGCCAAATCCTCTCCTACTTGGCCCAACAGAGTTCAAGACCCGCGGATGCAGCTGATGAATTCTGGTGTTGATTGCCTTTCTTGAACGTATGAAAACATATAAATTAATATGTTAAGTATAGGACAATGAAACTTTATTGTTCTTTTTTCTTTTTATAAGACTGACACATGTAAAAAATTATTTCGAGACCACTTTCGTCTTAGTTTTGTTACGAAATAGTTACTGAAACCTCAGTTATGGCTAATCTTGGACCAGAAACTTTCTTTCCTGGTCTAAAAGTACCAAATAGTCTTGTTTAGTATAAAATTTGTATAACAAGTAGTAATTATGCAACCAGAAATACACATTATTTAAAAAAGCATAATTCAAAGCATAAAAGTCAAACTAGCATCGAGTTAAACAAATCATCATAGTAAATAATACTTTCAAAATCCAAGAAAAAAAGATAAATAAATAAGCCCAATTTCTTTTGGAGAAGATATGAAGTGATAGAATTATTTATTTTATGGGTACATTATTATGCAACCAGAAGAAGGTCTTCATATATACACAATGGTATGCAACTCACAATACACTACAGTGTATTATGAATTGCCCTACATATTAATTGACTTTGCAGCGCCATCTTATGTTCAGTAGCTACACCAAGAAGCTTAAAACTCATGAATAGATGGATACTTTTAATGCTTTTAGTTCAATGACGCAGGGGTTAAACTTTAAACGAACAGATGTCGCCACAAAAGACAACACAGAATACGTGTAAAGTTTAATTTTAGGATTATAGTAATAGCTGCTAACAGGTATGTGTCAATGAAATTTATATGAGAGCCAAGACGTTTAAATAACTAAATACAATGTCTATATTTGTTTAATTAATGACAATGATGATTTCCAGGAAAATAATACTACAAATTATGGTCTTCAACTAGGCACAATGGTATGCATCTCACAATACATCACTGTGTATTATGAATTGCCTTACATATTAATTTTTTCGCAGCGCCATCTCATGTTCAATAGCTACACCACGAAGCTTAAAACTCATGAATATATAGATACCTTTAATACTTTAAGTTCAAGGGCGCAGGGGCTAAACTTTCAACAAACAGATGTCGCCACAAAAAAACAACAATGGAAACGCGTATAGCTTAATTTAAGGATATGCTTTATTATCTAGATACTATCAGTGACTATAGTCACTGGTACTATAGGATTTTATTTATTAACTACTAAAAATTTGGTAATATTCATATCATAAATACGAGATAATTCACATTGCTAACCTAACAGGTAACAAGTTAGTAATAGGTAACAGGTATGTGGCAGTGAAATTTAAATGAGAGCCTAAAGAGACAAAAACAAGATTTGTTAATTTATTCATTACTGCCTTTAATACACGAATTTCGGTATTAGGAGATCAGGAGATCGCTGAAAAATAGAAACCTCCAGTGAGAAAAAGTGCAAAGTACAATTTTTAATAATATATTCATATATTCGTTACTGCAATTTATACAAAACTTGGTATCAGGAAAGCATGAAATGCAATGGGTAAAAATATTAACGGACAGTGAGATAAAGTACCGTTAAAATTTAACAAATTTTTTATCTACTAGGAAAGCAGGAAATTTAAATAAAATACCTCTTCGACCTTCTGCAATCCTGATACCTCCCGGCAAAAATAATAAAACTATGGGATAACACATACCTACAGTTTTTTATATATTCGTATATTCGGTACTGCACCGCAATTTATACAAAATTCGGTATCAGGAGAACATAAAATGCAATGGGTAAAAATATTAACGGCCACCGGGATAAAGCGCTGTTAAATTTAACAAATTTCTTGTCTCCCAGGAGAGCAGGAAATTATACCTCTTCGACCTTCTGCAATCCCGATAACTACCGACAAAAATAATAAAACAATGAGACCACAAATACAATTTTTATTAATTTAGTTCATATCTTATCGTAATTTATACAGAATTCGGTATCAGGAGAGCATAACATGGTAAACATATTAACGGGCACTGAGATAGGTGGTGTTTAATTTAACAAATTTTTTCTACCAGGAGAGCAAGAAATTTAAATAACATACCTCTTTGACCTTCTGCAATCCCGATAACTACCGACAAAAATAATAAAACAATAAGACCATAAATACAATTTTTATTAATTTAGTATATATATTGCTGTAATTTATACCAAATTCGGTATCAGGAGAGCATAAAATGCAATAGGTAAAAATATTAACGGACACCAAGGATAAAGCTCTGTTAAATTCTACGAGGAGGGCAGGAAATTTAAATAAAATACCTCTTCGACCTTCTGCTATACTGATGCTTTCCGGAAAAAATAATAAAACTATGGGATAACACATACCTACAATTTTTAATATATTTGTATATTCTCTACTTGGTAATAATCCCATGACTTGCTGATTTGTTCGAACGAATCTGTAATCTGTAGAACAAATTAGAACCATTAAAAAATTAGAAAAAAGCGCACTTTCGGCTCGAAACTAACGTCCCGCAAGATAAAATCCCTTCGGATCTACCAGCAAAATTATGTAATCTGTGGACTTATTTTTATTAGGTACAAATACGTAATAATCATTTTAATAGTACCTAATAGTTAATATTGAAAATATTAATTATAAAATACCCTTAATATCATAAGTGTTTTACGTTAATGCAGTAAATAACCCTGTGTATCTTATCCTACAAATCACCATGTATGCTATAGACACATTTCGGTAGCTAATTCTGTTCAGCACCCTATTAAACATCATACATGTATTGTAGGTGGCTTATCGATATTTTCAAAACAATATTTATGTTTGTTGTTAACATGCAACCGACAATACTTACTTGAAGTATAATAAGTGGCAGATTACTGATGTAACAAAACCTATTACACACTAGCCTATTTTTTAGTTTTATCTATATCTGTAATATATATAAATTGCCCTGTATGCTATAGACGATAAATTTCGGTTGCTAATACTGTTCAGCGATCTATTAAACATCATACGTGTATTGTAGGTTGCTTATTACCCGTAGATGTTGTCAGTACAATTTTTTTAATATCAAGTAACAAGTTGATAACGAGCAACCCACAATACACGGTTGATGTATATGTAATTGCATACCATTGCTAAAACAAAACTATTAGATTACGAATAAAATAATTATTATGTATGTTTTTTTTATTAAATAATCTGTTGTTGTAATGTTAAATAACATAGATAGGTATAATGGAAGAATATAGCTCTTGCAATTTTCGTAATTAAGTTAAAGACAAATCAAAGGGCTCATACATTGAGATTTCATCTCAATATTCACATCTTGATATTCTAAAAATATCCTGTTAGTAAGTAGCATTCTGCATCCCAAAGGTACAGATTACAGATGGGTGTAGGTGTTAAACCTTTGAGTTATTTACAAAATGTATTATCCATCCTTTTGTTAAATTACATTTTACGAAATGATTCACAATGCTAACCTAACAGGTAACAACTAATATAGTAATAGCGGCCAATAGGTACCTACCAACTAATATATAGTAATAGCTGCTAACAGATATGCGGTAGTGAAATTTAAAAGAGAGCAAAGACGTTTACATAAATAAATACAATGTTTGTATTTATTTAATGACAATGATTTTCAGTAAAACAATACTACAAATTATGGTCTTCAACTAGGCCTTTGTAGGCCCAATGGTATGCAACACACAATACATCACTGTGTATTATGAATTGCCTGACATATTAATTGTTTCACAGCGCCATCTCATGTTCAATAGCTACACCAAGAAGCTTAAAACTCATGAATTGATAGATATCTTTATTGTTTTGAGTTCAAGGGCGCAGGGGTTTAAACTTTAACCGAATAGATGTCACCACGAAAAAAAAGCAGAGGAAACGCGTAAAGATTAGTTTAAGGATATACTTTATTATCTACTATAGGATTTTATTTATTAACTAACTACTAAAAATCTGCTAATAATTATTTCATAAGTACGAAATGATTCACAATACTAACCTTACAGGTAACAACTAATACCTATATGGTAATAGCTACTAACAGGTATGTGGCAGTGAAATTTAAATGAGAGCCATGACGTTTACATAATTAAATACAATCAGAGACGTATAGAATCTACAAAGACGTTTCACCTATATGGGCGACATGAAGCCGAAAAATTACTGGCCATTCGTAGATGGCTCTGCTGGAATTTTACCAGCAGCGCTTGCAGCATTGTCCATTGGAACTAAATTGGACATTCTCAACAATTGTTTCCACCGTTTAATACCAGATGTCGCTAAATAAGGTTGACTGCACATGTATAGGTGTTGTCGCTGTTGCCGGATTTATTATATTCATAACTGGTATGGGTATGAAATATTATTTGATTTGTGAATATATTTTCTTAACAGTTGTCTACCAAATACTTCGCATTTGATATACTTACATTATAAAAATCAAATTACAATAATACCAATTTAAAACATTCTCTAAATGAAAGTTTTGCAAATGTAGTCTACAAAAGTCTAATGCGTAAACGTGTCATTAGTAACACATTTGATTATTTCATGGCGTGTCACCCGAGCGTCCCAGGTTCGATCCGTAGTCGATAACGACTTTTTTCTTAAGAATTCGTGCCATATGGACGTGATGCATACACATTGTCTATAAATTATGTACTCAATATCTACACTATCTGCAAGTTTGGGACTTTTGTTGCTGTTTGTGGTGTTCGTATAACGAAGATATAAGGTTATAGGTATACATACTACTGTGCCTACCAAAAAAGTAGGTATTTAAATTACATTACATTACATTAATATTGCATAAAGTATATGGAAATATCTCGAACTATATAAATTAGTAATTTGTGTAAACCCAATGAAGGGTTGATGTGTTTATACTAAAACACTGATTACACTGGGTTAGTTGCATATAATAGTTTTAAAGAATGTGTAAAAAATTACATCGTTAAAGATCGTAGAATGTTTGAACTGTTGGTGTTTTATTTAGGCTTCTGTATCTTAACAATTTCGTTTATTTTTTATAGCTTTTTTTTAGGTAATAACCAAAGTCTAGGTACATATGCTTTGTAGCTAACTAACTAAAATGTCACTATTTTATAGAGGATAATTTTAATCGCTGAAATAGAATTTTAGAACGTTGTTATGGAGTCCAATTTTACAAAATTGTTGTTTTTCGAATAAGTTCCCTTGGTGCAGCGAGGTAGGTACTTTATATACTTAGATCTACATCTGTAGGTAGGTATTCGTCGCTGCTAATACCTAATTTTTATATCGGTTGATATTTCAAAGTTTACAGAATATAACTATATAAGTTACTTGCTCCTCTCCGTCGGAACTTTTATTTTTCGAGATCATAATCGCGCCGCCGCTATCGGCCATCTACGTTCGACAGTAAAATCTCGTTACGAGGGACATTACAAAGATAGTTTGGTTTCGCGCCGAGAATATTTGATTACTGACTGGGGTTTTCCAAAAGTGCAGCATTAAATTATATAAATTGAAATTATTCAATGGGTAGGAAGGACTATGTTCAAAAATACATCATACTAATTATTTATGTTTAAATTGTGCCTAAGTAAAAGATGAAACACTTTTGGAAACTGGTGTCTATACCGAGCGGCTAAAAGTTTCTAAGTATCCTATTAGATTATTTCAGAGACCGAGACCACTTGGATTTAAATTTTGAAATTGGTAATAATATAATGACGTCCCTGTAGCTCTTCCGGTTACACCGAAAGTTGGCGTCAACTTTGTTATTTACAATGGGACACCCAGTTTATTATTGCATTTTTGGATTTTAGTGTTAGTTTTATCAAGTTTCCCTATTCCTAAAGTTAACCATTTTCGATATATTAAATTTTTTTTATATGTATATATTTTATAGTTTAAAACCCCGTGTTTTTTATATTAAGAAAGATAGAGCGGTCATAATCCCAGGGGAGTCAGTTAAATTCATAAGCTTTCTAATCACATCTTCAGGGTTGGTGGTTGCTTATTACAGGGTGGTAAAAATTTAATACCATATTAGGTCAACTGCAAGCCATAAAAACTTGGCTTGCATTGACCTACAAAAAATTTTTACATGGGACACCCTCTATATTATGGTATTTTTGGATTCTACACTTTCGGTCACTTTCGGTCGGTATTACGCCCACTTTCATCAAGTTTACCTGTTTTCGAAACATTTAATTTTATTTAAAAAAAATCGAAAATCCTAACTTAAAACCCTGTGTTGTTTATACCAACAACACAGGAACGATAGAACGACAATATTCACAAGTGAGAGAGTTAAATCCATAAGCTGCATAAGCTTTCTAATCATACCATCAAGGTTATTGATGGATGCACGGATTGATGGATTGAATAATATACAGGGTGTTCCACTTAAAATAACAAAGTTGACGTCAACTTCCGGTATAACCGGAAGAGCTGCAGGGACGCTATTATTTCATTTAAAGAGAGCATACCCAAAAACCTCAGAATACCAAATTTTAAAAATTAAATCCAAGTGGCCTCTGAAATAATCTGAATATCATTCATCTATACTATTATTTACCAAAATCACAAATGCTGTAATTTTGAATGGTTTGTATTAACTTTGCTGGATGCTGTCCCGGTTTTTATATTTTGCTTAACAAATTTTAATGTAAAATAAATAGAGGTTCTGATATAAAAGTTAATAAAATAGCCCAAAGGAAAGTTTTTACCTTGAGGTATTACTAAAAGTTATATTTTCGAAATGATTTTTTAGTGTTTTTCCAATATTTTCGTGGCAAACTAATTCCTCAAATTTACTAACACAAATGTCTTCTCATACTACGACAAATTGTCCACGATGTTTCTAAATGGTACAATTAATACCCCTGATTTTGTGCTACTATAGGATAAGATTACAGAACGTAGCTTGTCTATTTGCTAAAATTGCTACAAATTTCACAGGAATGTTGTATCACATTTTCTTAAAAAGTATTCGGTTACAAATATTGCGAGGGACAGCTACCCTCACTATAATCTACCACAGGCATTTTTACAAAAAATAAAATAAAATAAAACATAAATATATAATCACTGGTTTTTCTCATTCTATATCAATCGCACCCAACAATTTACAGGTCGAGCGTGAGCTCCTGTGTAAGTAAACGTTTGAGTGCCGAAAGGTACCCGAGTGGGGTAACTTATTTAATTCTTCTATAACTAATATAACACTTTTTTTAATCTTCAGTCACTACCTATATATACACTATACTAACGTGCATTTTTTATATGATTATTAAAAAAAACTATACATTTTTATAGTTTTTATTTGAGCCGTGACTATTTATTACTATTTATTTATAGCCGCAGTTGAATATTTATTCTATGAGGGCCACTATATTAGAACATATAATTAGTAAAATTCGAGAATATCTATGTATTTGATCTTATTATAGTTATTCGTACATAATAAGAAAAGCTTTTCTTTACATCCAAGAAATTTTAATAATTTCATTTTAATGGGCGGCTCATCAAAGTACCTAAATTTTTTCAATAAACATGTAGGTACCTATAACTGTTCTCAGATAGGGTCACCGGATGTAACTAACTGTATTGTAACTAACCTTCCGCACACGCAAAAAAGACTCGCGGCAAGGCAAAGACAATCATTCGTCTATATTCTTATAAAGGTTTGGTAAACCCATATATATATAATACTACTATATATATATGAGTAAACCGGAACTTTTAGTCCTCCCTCACATTTTTTAATATAACCTTTTGTATAGGATGCCGTAGAAAAATGAAGCATTCGTTTGAGGTTTTAGGTTATAGGTACACATACTTTTTTCTTAGGTACCAGTTTTGCAATACATATTTATTTAATCCCAGTATTATTTGTTAACTGTACATATGGAGATATTGTAACTGTGTTCAATTTTATAAATTTTTTTGGATTTTTCTAATATTACGAGTAGGTAGGTACCTACTACATACTATGATGGTTTTAATAATAGCAGCGAGGTATAAAAAATAGTGTAGTAAGTAGGTACCTAATAAGGTCTTTTATTTATTACATTATTGAATTCATTTATGTACACGGCATGCATAAGATACATACAAATTTCTTTTTTATAATGTAGTAAATATTTTACCCGAAATAGTAAGTTTACAACAGTTTAGGGAGGTGGCTCAGTTGTAAGAGCATTACCTGTTATGCCGAAGGTCCCGAGTTCGATCCTCGGATGCCGTTCAAAGCCAAAGCACTTTTTATTCTACCAGAATATTAAATAAATACCTACAATAATAAAATTATTTAGGTAGGAGAATTTATACTTCCGTGTAAAATTATTAAAATGATGTACCTATGTTTATGTTAAATCCCATAGAGTTCGTTAGGTTACGTCTGACAACACTGCACTATTCTCTTAAACGTGTGCGCTTGAAAAATTAAATTCCTGTATGGCAATGCGAAGCGATAGTAGAATCCTGCACATGTAATCTACTGGTACTGTGAGGGCGCAACTTGCCGGGTTGAAATTACTCGCGTGTGATTGGCTAATTGTCATCTCGTATATATGGTTGCATAAAATCAGGAAAAAGTCTATACTTCAAAAAAATACATTAGGTGAACGGTCTTTGTAGATGTATAAGTCTCTGATACAATGTTTGTATTTAATTAATGACAATGATTTTCAGGAAAACAATATAGTCATCATCTATGTACAATGGTCTGCAACTGACAATACATCACTGTGTATTATGAATTGCCTAACATATTAATTGTTTTCGCAGCGCTATCTCATGTTCAATAGCTACACCAAGAAGCTTAAAGCTCATGAATATATAGATACCTTTAATGCTTTAAGTTGAAGGGCGCAGGGGTTAAACTTTAAGCGAACAGATGTCGCCACATAAAAAACAGCACAGGATAAGTTTTGTTTAAGGCATATATATAATACTACATATATATGGTTTAAGGATATATTTTATTATCTACAATAGGATTTTATTTCATGTATATGATTGTATATAAATGTATGTGTACGCGTGATATATACAGGGTGATTGATCGAAACCGTCCATTAACAGTATTGGGAATTCTGTTCATAATATTTTTCTGAAAATTTCAGCATCTAGGTAATGAATCATGCTCTTTTCAATGAAAATATTTTCAAGATGGCGGCACTTCCGGAAGTACCGGATATTGATATCAACTTTCTTATTTCAAATGGAATGGTATAGTTTTTTTTGCATTTTTGAATTCCGGATGTAATTTTAGGGGGACTTTGTGTAGCATTCCCTATACCTAAGTGCAGCCGTTTCTGAGTTTTTTCGACTTTTTTGAAAAATTTTCGATTTACATCGTGATGCTGAAAATTATGTACCGCCGCCATTTTTAAAGCAAAAACGCTCAAATTTGGGTTATGGATAGAAAAGACCCTTACATTTATACCGTAGTTTTTAGAATTGGTGTATTATCTACAGGGTGTCCAAAATTTGATTTCCTTTTAGTGCAACTTCAAACCACTAAAACTCGATTTTTTCAAATGCAATGCCCTATTTTTTTTTTCATATCCAGAAGCAGAATTAAATTCTGCATCGAGCTGCATTAGCATTCCCTATACCTATCTGCAATATTTTTCGAGTTATTTAGGTTTTTGATAGAGCCTAGAGGAAATTATTCCATTTTCTTAATAGCTAGCCATGGAAATGACAAAAAACGTTCTTATTAGTAACTGTCAAACACTCAAATCGTGTATTGCTGTTCTCTTTATCGAAATGGAATATCAAGGGTATTCAAACACGGATATTTTGAATTTATTTTATATTCATGGAGAATGTCACAAAATTATTCAGAGAACCTGCCGTGTATTCAATGAGAGATATCCCCATTTGACTGCAGTAACTACACATATATTTAAATAAACAGAACATAATAGTCTTTAGCATATCAAAGAACGAAATATGCTAAATGTCGAACTAAATCTATTACAAAACTATTACAATACTAGTTAAATTAAAGTAGTCTAAAGCATGTTCAAACAAAACATAGAATCTACAACTTTATAAATGCTCTATGTGGTCCCCATTTTTCTGTAGACAGCGATGAATTCTTGAAGAAAATTCTTTTGTGCAAGCCTTATAAATATGATCAGGATTTAATTGGCGAAATGCTATTCTGATGCGTTCTTCTAATTCCTCCCTTGTCTGCACTGTAGTATTGTACACTTCGTTTTTAATGTAGCCCCACAGAAAAAAGTCGAGTGGTGTTAGGTCGGGAGATCTTGGAGGCCATCGCCAGGGTCCATTGCGGCCAATCCAGCGGTCATCGAAAATCTGTGTAAGCTCTCGTTCCACTTCGCGAGTAGAATGGGCAGGCGCTCCATCCAATTGGTACCAAGACTCTCTTAAAATCCCGACAGGCAAATTCTCTAAAAATTCCGATACTACTCCTCTTAAAATTTCAAGGTACCTTTCGCCAGTTAAATTATAATCATAGATTATAAAGGAATATCGATTGTTCATAAGTAGACAAAAAACGTTAACACTGAATTTGTTTTGAAAATGAACCTCTCGCTTTAAATGGGGGTTGTTTGTGGACCAGTGATGTAAATTGCGCCGGTTGATTATCCCCTCTCTGCTAAATTTTGCCTCGTCTGTCCAAATGATTTTTCGCAGAAACAGTGGATCTTCCTGAGTTTTAATTAGAATCTGTTCGCAAAATTCCAATCTTCTAATATCGTCGCCTGGATGGAGTTGTTGAACTGTAGTGAACGAATAGTCGTGCATTTTATGCTTTTTTAGAATAGCTTGAACTGCATAGAATGTTAAACCCAAGTCTCGAGCTGCCGATCGAATTGACTCCCGTGGATGGACATTAAAATATGTTAGAACGTTAATTTCACTATTTTCTTCATTTACAATAGGTTTAGGTCGAATGCCAGCTGATTTCACTTTCCCATATTTTAAAAAATTAGATTCTATCCGTTTAAATTTCTGTCTGGTCATTGCAGTCAAATGGGGATATCTCTCATTGAATACACGGCAGGTTCTCTGAATAATTTTGTGACATTCTCCATGAATATAAAATAAATTCAAAATATCCGTGTTTGAATACCCTTGATATTCCATTTCGATAAAGAGAACAGCAATACACGATTTGAGTGTTTGACAGTTACTAATAAGAACGTTTTTTGTCATTTCCATGGCTAGCTATTAAGAAAATGGAATAATTTCCTCTAGGCTCTATCAAAAACCTAAATAACTCGAAAAATATTGCAGATAGGTATAGGGAATGCTAATGCAGCTCGATGCAGAATTTAATTCTGCTTCTGGATATGAAAAAAAAAATAGGGCATTGCATTTGAAAAAATCGAGTTTTAGTGGTTTGAAGTTGCACTAAAAGGAAATCAAATTTTGGACACCCTGTAGATAATACACCAATTCTAAAAACTACGGTATAAATGTAAGGGTCTTTTCTATCCATAACCCAAATTTGAGCGTTTTTGCTTTAAAAATGGCGGCGGTACATAATTTTCAGCATCACGATGTAAATCGAAAATTTTTCAAAAAAGTCGAAAAAACTCAGAAACGGCTGCACTTAGGTATAGGGAATGCTACACAAAGTCCCCCTAAAATTACATCCGGAATTCAAAAATGCAAAAAAAACTATACCATTCCATTTGAAATAAGAAAGTTGATATCAATATCCGGTACTTCCGGAAGTGCCGCCATCTTGAAAATATTTTCATTGAAAAGAGCATGATTCATTACCTAGATGCTGAAATTTTCAGAAAAATATTATGAACAGAATTCCCAATACTGTTAATGGACGGTTTCGATCAATCACCCTGTATATATATATATATATATATATATATATATAAGTATATACACCTTGTGCTTTTTGGTTCTTTTTTATGATCTCACGAACAAACTCAACTTAGAGTTTCTGTGAGGTATTTCTATGTTTATTTACTATGAGTATTCACATTCTGTAATTCTATTGTTTATAATTTATTATTGTAAATAAACTTATTACCTATTATTATTATTATTATTATTATTTATTAAATACTAAAAATCTGGTATATTCATTTCATAAGTACGAAATAATTCACAATGCTAACCTAACAGGTAACAACTAATACAGTAGGTAATAGCTGCTAACAGGTATGTGACAGTGAAATTTAAATGAGAGCCTAAAGAGATAAAAACAAAATTTGTTAATTTATTCATTGCTGCCTTTAAAATACGAATTTCGGTATCAGAAGATCAGGAGATCGATGAAAAATAAAAACCTCCAGTGAGAAAAAGTGCAAGGTACATTTTTTAATAATATATTCATATATTCGTTACCGCAATCTATACAAAACTTGGGATCAGGAAAGCATAAAATGCAAATGGTAAAAATATTAACGGACACTGAGATAAAGTGCTGTTATATTTAACAACTTTTCTATCCATCAGAAGAGCAGGAAAATTTACATAAAATACCTCTTCGACCTTTTGCTATCCTGATACCTTCCGGCAAAATTGATAAAATTACGGGATAACACATACCTACGGGATACCTACGGGATAACACATTCGTTCCTGCACTGCAATTTATGCAAAATTCGGGATCAGGAGAACATAAAATGCAATGGGTAAAAATATTAACGGACACTGAGATAAAGTGCTGTTTAATTTAACAAATTTTTTCTGCCAGGCGAGCAGGAAATTTGGATAAAGTACCTCTTCGACCTCTTGGAATCGCGATAACTACCGACAAAAATAATAAAACAAGAAGACCACAAATACAATTTTTATTAATTTAGTACATATCTTACTGTAATTTATACTGAATTCGGTATCAGGAGAGCATAAAATGCAATAGGAACAAATATTAACGGACCCTGAGATAAAGTGCTGTTAAATTTTACAATTTTTTCTATCAGGAGATCAGGAAATTTAAATAAAATACCTCTTCGACCTTCTGCAATCCTGATACCCCCCGGCAAAAACACTAAAACTATGGGATAACACTCACCTACAATTTTTAATATATTCGTATATTCGTTACTGCACTGCAATTTATACAAAATTCGGTATCAGCAGAACATAAAATCCAATGGGTAAAAATATAAACGGCCACTGGGATAAAGCGCTGTTAAATTTAACAAATTTTTTATCTACCAATAGATTAGGAAATTTAAATAAAATACCTCTTCGACCTTCTGCAATCCTGATACCTTCCGGCAAAAATACTAAAACTATGGGATAACACATACCTACAATTTTTAGTATATTTGTATATTCCCTACTTGGTAATAATCCCACGACTTGCTGATTTGTTCGAACGAATCTGTAATCTGTAATCTGTACCCTTAATATCATAAGGGTAAGTTAATGCAGTAAATTACCCTGTGTATCGTATCCTACAAATCACCCTGTATGCTATAGACACATTTCGGTAGCTAATTCTGTTCAGCACCCTATTAAACATCATACATGTCTTGTAGGTGGCTTATCGATATTTTCAATACAATTTTTATGTTTGCAGTTATCATGCAACCCACAATACATACTTGATGTATAATAAATTGCAGATCACTGCTGTAACAAAACCTTTTACACACTAGCCTATTTTTTAATTTTATCTATTTATATATATAAATTGCCCTGTATGCTATAGACGATAAATTTCAGTTGCTAATACTGTTCAGCAATCTATTAAACATCATACGTGTATGTTGCTTATCGATGTTGTCAGTACAATTTTTTTAAAATCAAGTAACATGTTGATAGCGAGCAACCCACAATACTTGGTTGATGTAATGTATATGTAATTGCAAACCATTGCGAAAACAAATTTATTAGATTACGAGTAAAATAATTATTATGTATGTGTTTTTTTTTATTAAATAATCTGTTGTTGTAATGTTAAATAACATAGATAGGCATAATGGAAGAATATAGCTCTTGCAATTTTCGTAATCAAGTAAAAGACAAATCAAACGACTCATACATTGAGATTTCAGACACCTTGAATTTCTAAAAATATCCTGTTAGTTGCATTCTGGACCCCAAAGGTACAGATTACAGATGGGTGTAGGTGTTAAACCTTTGAGTTATTTACAATATTTATTATCCATCCTTCTGTTAAATTACATTTTATTAATTTAATAGTAGGTATGTAAACTTTCTAAAACCTTCAACAAACCAACCAAGTATTTTAACAGGATAATAACTGTATTTAAATTTATAGATATTACGGATCTGACGAAGGTTAAGTATAAAAACAACCAAGACGTTTATATAACTAAATAAAATGTTTGCATTTAATTAATGACAATCATAGATTTCCAGAAAAACATTACTACAAATTATGGTCTTGATATATGCGCTATGATATGCAACTCACAATACACGACAGTGTATTATGAATTGCTTTACATATCAATTGTTTTTGCAGCGCCATCTTATGTTCAGTAGCTACACCAAGAAGCTTAAAACTCATGAATAGATGGATACCTTTAATACTTTTCGTTCAAGGGGGTAGGGGTTAAACTTTAAACAAAGAGATGTCGCCACAAAAAACAACACAAAAACGTGCAAAGTTTAATTTTAGGATTATAGTAATAGCTGTTAACCGGTATGTGGGAGTGAAATTTACATGAGAGCCAAGACGTTTACATAACTAAATACAATGTCTGTATTTATTTAATTAATGACAATGATAGATTTTCAGGACACCAATACTACAAATTAAGATCTTCATATATAAACAACGGTATGCAACTCACAATACATCACTGAGTATTATGAATTGTTTTACATATTAATTGTTTCCACAGCGCCATCTCATGTTCAATAGCTACATCAAGAAGCTTAAAACTCATGAATAGATGGATACCTTTAATGCTTTAAGTTCAAGGGCGCAGGGGTTAAACTTTAGGAGACCAGATCTCGCCACAAAAAAATAATGAACGCTTAAAGTTTAGTTTAAGGCTATACTTTTTTATCTACTTTATATTTAATTAATGACAATGATAGATTTCCAGAAAAACAATACTAAAAATTTTGGTCCTCATCTATGCACAATGGTATGCAACTTACAATACATGACTGAGTATTATGAGTCACAGGAAACGCGTAAAGTTTAGTTTAAGGATATGCTTTATTATCTACTATAGGATTTTTTTTATTAACTACTAAAATTCTGGCAATATTCATATCATAAATACGAAATAATTCACATAGCTAACCTAACAGGTAACAACTAGTAATAGGTACTAACAGGTATGTGGCAGTGAAATTTAAATGAGAGCCTAAAGAGACAAAAACAAAATTTGTTAATTTATTCTTTACTGCGTTTATTACACGAATTTCGGTATCAGGAGATCAGGAGATCGCTGAAAAATAGAAACCTCCAGTGAGAAAAAGTGCAAAGTACAATTTTTAATAATATATTCATATTATATTCGTTACTGCAATTTTTACAAAACTTGGTATCAGGAAAGCATAAAATGCAATGGGTAAAAATATTAACGAACACTGAGATAATGTGCTGTTAAATTTAACAAATTTTTTATCTTCCTGGAAAGCAGGAAATTTAAATAAAATACCTCTTCGACCTCCTGCAATCCTGATACCACCCGGCAAAAATAATAAAACTATGGGATAACACATACCTACAGTTTTTAATATATTCGTATATTCGTTCCTGCACTGCAATTTATACAAAATTCGGTATCAGCAGAACATAAAATGCAATGGATAAAAATAAAAACGGCCACTGGACTAAAGCGCTGTCAAATTTAACAAATTCTTCGTGTACCAGGAGAGCAGGAAATTTAAATAAAATATTTTCTTCGATCTTCTGCAATCCTGATACCTTCCGGCAAAAATACTAAAACTATGGGATAACACATACCTACAATTTTTAGTATATTTGTATATTCCCTACTTGGTAATAATCCTATGACTTGCTGATTTGTTCGAACGAATCTGTAATCTGTGGAACAAATTAGTGCCATTAAAAAATTAGAAAATGCCGCACTTTCGGCTCGAAACGAACGTCCCCCAAGATAAAATCCCTTATCTATTTCCTAGGGATTTATCCCTAGGAAAACTGATTAACGTAAGTGAAGTAATTATTATTTATTAAAATTATGTAATCTGTAGACTTATTTTTATTAGGTACAAATACGTAATAATCATTTTAATAGTACTTAATAATTAATATTGAAAATATTAATTATAAAATACCCTTAATATCATAAGTGTTTTACGTTAATGCAGTAAATAACCCTGTGTATCTTATCCTACAAATCACCATGTATGCTATAGACACATTTAGGTAGCTAATTCTGTTCAGCACCCTATTAATCATCATACATGTATTGTAGGTGCCTTATCGATATTTTCAATACAATTTTTGTTTGTTGTTACCATGCAACCCACAATACATACTTGATGTATAATAAATTGCAGATCACTGCTGTAACAAAGCCTATTACACACTAGCCTATTTTTTAGTTTTATCTATCTCTGTAATATATATAAATTGCCCTGTATGCTATAGACCATAAATTGCGGTTGCTAATACTGTTCAGCAATCTATTAAACATCATACGTGTATGTTGCTTATCGATGTTGTCAGTACAATTTTTTTAAAATCAAGTAACAAGTTGATAGCGAGCAACCCACAATACACGGTTGATGTAATTTATATGTAATTGCAAACCTTTGCCAAAACAAATTTATTAGATTACGAGTAAAATAATTATTATGTATGTGTTTTTTTTATTAAATAATCTGTTGTTGTAATGTTAAATAACATAGATAGGCATAATGGAAGAATATAGCTCTTGCAATTTTCGTAATTAAGTAAAAGACAAATCAAACGACTCATACATTGAGATTTCAAACACCTTTAAATTCTAAAAATATCCTGTTAGTAGCATGCTGCATCCCAAAGATACAGATTACAGATGGGTGTAGGTGTTAAACCTTTGAGTTATTTACAATATTTATTATCCATCCTTCTGTTAAATTATATTTTATTAATTTAATAGTATGTAAACTTTCTACAACCTTCAACAAACCAACCAAGTATTTTAACAGGATAATAACTGTATTTAAATTTATAGATATTACGGATTTGACAAAGGTTAAGTATAAAAACAACCAAGACGTTTATATAACTAAATAAAATGTTTGTATTTAATTAATGACAATGATAGATTTCCTATGGTCTTGATATATGCACTATGATAGGCAACTCACAATACACCACAGTGTATTATGAATTGCTTTACATATTAATTGTTTTTGCAGCAAAAAATGTGCAAAGTTTAATTTTAGGATTATAGTAATAGCTGTTAACAGGTATGTGGGAGTGAAATTTACATGAGAGCCGAGACGTTTATATAACTAAATACAATGTCTGTATTTATTCAATTAATGGCAATGATAGATTTTCAGGACATCAATACCCAATACTACAAATTAAGATCTTCGTATATAAACAACGGTATGCAACTCACAATTCATCACTGCGTATTATGAATTATTTTACATATTAATTGTTTCCACAGCGCCATCTCATGTTCAATAGCTACATCAAGAAGCTTAAAACTCATGAATAGATGGATGCCTTTAATGGTTTAAGTTCAAAGGCGCAGGGGTTAAACTTTAGGAGACCAGATGTCGCCACAAAAAAAATAGTAAACGCTTAAAGTTTAGTTTACGGCTATACTTTTTTATCTACTTTATATTTAATTAATGACAATGTTAGATTTCCAGAAAAACAATACTAAAAGTTATGGTCCTCATCTATGCACAATGGTATGCAACTTACAATACATGACTGTGTATTATGAGTCACAGGAAACGCGTAAAGTTTAGTTTAAGGATATGCTTTATTATCTACTATAGGATTTTTTTTATTAACTACTAAAAATCTGGCAATATTCATATCATAAATACGAAATAATTCACATAGCTAACCTAACAGGTAACAACTATTAATAGGTAACAGGTATGTGGCAGTGAAATTTAAATGAGAGCCTAAAGAGACAAAAACAAAATTTGTTAATTTATTTTTTACTGCGTTTAATACACGAATTTCGGTATCAGGAGATCAGGAGATCGCTGAAAAATAGAAACCTCCAGTGAGAAAAAGTGCAAAGTACAATTTTTAATAATATATTCATATTATATTCGTTACTGCAATTTATAAAAAAATTGGTATCAGGAAAGCATAAAATGCAATGGGTAAAAATATTAACGAACACTGAGATAATGTGCTGTTAAATTTAACAAATTTTTTATCTTCCAGGAAAGCAGGAAATTTAAATAAAATACATCT
This sequence comes from Pogonocherus hispidulus, assembly GCA_963924545.1. NCBI lineage: Eukaryota > Metazoa > Arthropoda > Insecta > Coleoptera > Cerambycidae > Pogonocherus > Pogonocherus hispidulus. The sequence continues at coordinate 58,461,556 of OZ004697.1, forward strand.
TCGACCTTTTGCTATCCTGATACCTCCCAGAAAAAATACTGAAACCATGGGATAACACATACCTACAAGCTCAATAATCTAAAACATATTTTATTTTTATTATTCAAAATAGGTATCTACAAGGGGATTCAGAGATTTCCTAGCCTTAATATAGACATAATAATTTGTAAAATTGGTATAATATATGTTTAGTTATGTAGATTCTGAATTTATAAAAAATTCGGTATCAGGAGAACATAAAATGCAGTGGGTAAAAATATAAACGGCCACTGGGATAAAGCGCTGTTAAATTTAACAAATTTTTCGTCTGCCAGGAGAGCAGGAAATTTAAATAAAATACCTCTTCAACCTTCTGCAATCCCGATACCTCCCGGCTAAAAATACTAAAACTATGGGATAACACATACCTACAATTTTTAGTATATTTGTATATTCGTTACTTGGTAATAATCCCATGACTCGCTGATACGTTCGATACTGTTCGAACGAGTCTGTCATCTGTGGAACAAATTAGTGCCATTAAAAAATTAGAAAATGCCGCAACTTTCGGCTCGAAACTAACGTCCCCCAAGATAAAATCCCTTATCTATTTCCTAGGGATTAATCCCTAGAAAAGCTGATTAACGTAAGTAAAGTAATTATTATTTAATAAAATTATGTAATCTGCAGACATACTTTTATTAGGTACAAATACGTAATAATCATTTTAATAGTACTTAATAGTTAATATTGAAACTATTAATTATAAAATACCCTTAATATCATAAGGGTATTATCATTCGGTAGCTAATTCTGTTCAGCACCCTATTAAACATCATACATGTATTGTAGGTGGCTTATCGATATTTTCAAAACAATGTCTCTCTATAGATATCCCTAGGAAATAGATAAGAAAGCTGATTAACGTAAGTGAAGTAATTATTATTTATTAAAATTATGTAATCTGTGGACTTATTTTTATTAGGTACAAATACGTAATAATCATTTTAATAGTAGGTACTTAATAATTAATATTGAAAATATTAATTATAAAATACCCTTAATATCATAAGGGTTAGCTAATGCAGTAAATAACCCTGTGTATCTTATCCTACAAATCACCCTGTATGCTATAGACACATTTCGGTTGCTAATACTGTTCAGCAATCTATTAAACATCATACGTGTATTGTAGGTTGCTTATCGATGTTTTCAGTACAATTTTTTTAACATCAAGTAACAAGTTGATAACGAGCAACACACAATACACAGATGAAGTATATGTAATTGCAGACCATTGCTAAAACAAAACTATTAGATTACGAGTAAAATAATTATTATGTATTTGTTTTTTTTATTAAATAATCTGTTGTTGTAATGTTAAATAACATAGATAGGTATAATGGAAGAATATAGCTCTTGCAATTTTCGTAATTAAGTTAAAGACAAATCAAAGGGCTCATACATTGAGATTTCATCTCAATATTCACATCTTGATATTCTAAAAATATCCTGTTAGTAAGTAGCATTCTGCATCCCAAAGGTACAGATTACAGATGGGTGTAGGTGTTAAACCTTTGAGTTATTTACAAAATGTATTATCCATCCTTTTGTTAAATTACATTTTACGAAATGATTCACAATGCTAACCTAACAGGTAACAACTAATATAGTAATAGCGGCCAATAGGTACCTACCAACTAATATATAGTAATAGCTGCTAACAGATATGCGGTAGTGAAATTTAAAAGAGAGCAAAGACGTTTACATAAATAAATACAATGTTTGTATTTATTTAATGACAATGATTTTCAGTAAAACAATACTACAAATTATGGTCTTCAACTAGGCCTTTGTAGGCCCAATGGTATGCAACACACAATACATCACTGTGTATTATGAATTGCCTGACATATTAATTGTTTCACAGCGCCATCTCATGTTCAATAGCTACACCAAGAAGCTTAAAACTCATGAGCTGATAGATATCTTTATTGTTTTGAGTTCAAGGGCGCAGGGGTTTAAACTTTAACCGAACAGATGTCACCACGAAAAATCAGCAGAGGAAACGCGTAAAGATTAGTTTAAGGATATACTATATTATCTACTATAGGATTTTATTTATTAACTAACTACTAAAAATCTGCTAATATTCATTTCATAAGTACGAAATGATTCACAATACTAACCTTGCAGGTAACAACTAATATAGTTATAGCTGCTAACAGGTAACAACTAATACCTATATGGTAATAGCTACTAACAGGTATGTGGCAGTGAAATTTAAATGAGAGCCAAGACGTTTACATAATTAAATACAATGTTTGTATTTAATTAATGACAATGATTTTCAGGAAAACAATATAGTCATCATCTATGTACAATGGTCTGCAACTGACAATACATCACTGTGCATTATGAATTGCCTAATATATTAATTGTTTTCGCAGCGCTATCTCATGTTCAATAGCTACACCAAGAAGCTTAAAACTCATGAATATATAGATACGTTTAATGCTTTAAGTTGAAGGGCGCAGTTAAACTTTAAGCGAACAGATGTCGCCACATAAAAAACAGCACAGGAAAAGTTTAGTTTAAGGATATATTTTATTATCTACAATAGGATTTTATTTCTATGTTTATTTACTATGAGTATTCACATTCTGTAATTCTATTGTTTATAATTTATTGTTGTAAATAAACTTATTACCTATTATTATTATTATTATTATTATTATTTATTAAATACTAAAAATCTGGTATATTCATTTCATAAGTACGAAATAATTCACAATGCTAACCTAACAGGTAACAACTAATACAGTAGGTAATAGCTGCTAACAGGTATGTGACAGTGAAATTTAAATGAGAGCCTAAAGAGATAAAAACAAAATTTGTTAATTTATTCATTGCTGCCTTTAAAATACGAATTTCGGTATCAGAAGATCAGGAGATCGATGAAAAATAAAAACCTCCACTGAGAAAAAGTGCAAGGTACATTTTTTAATAATATATTCATATATTCGTTACCGCAATCTATACAAAACTTGGGATCAGGAAAGCATAAAATGCAAATGGTAAAAATATTAACGGACATTGAGATAAAGTGCTGTTAAATTTAACAACTTTTCTATCCATCAGGAGAGCAGGAAAATTTACATAAAATACCTCTTCGACCTTTTGCTATCCTGATACCTTCCGGCAAAATTGATAAAATTATGGGATAACACATACCTACGATTTTTAATATATTCGTATATTCGTTCCTGCACTGCAATTTATACAAAATTCGGGATCAGGAGAACATAAAATGAAATAGGTAAAAATATTAACGGACACTGAGATAAAGTGCTGTTTAATTTAACAAATTTTTTCTACCAGGCGAGCAGGAAATTTGGATAAAGTACCTCTTCGACCTCTTGGAATCGCGATAACTACCGACAAAAATAATAAAACAAGAAGACCACAAATACAATTTTTATTAATTTAGTACATATCTTACGGTAATTTATACAGAATTCGGTATCAGGAGAGCATAAAATGCAATAGGAACAAATATTAACGGACCCTGAGATAAAGTGCTGTTTAATTTAACAATTTTTTTCTACCAGGCGAGCAGGAAATTTGGATAAAATACCTCTTCGACCTTCTGGAATCCCGGTAACTACCGACAAAAATAATAAAACAATAAGACCGCAAATACAATTTTTATTAATTTAGTACATATCTTACCGTAATTTATAGAGAATTCGGTATCAGGAGAGCATAAAATGCAATGGGTAAAAATATTAACGGACACTGAGATAAAGTGCTGTTAAATTTAACAATTTTTTCTACCAGGAGATCAGGAAATTTAAATAAAATACCTCTTCGACCTTCTGCAATCCTGATACCCCCCGGCAAAAATACTAAAACTATGGGATAACACATACCTACAAGCTCAATAAGCTAAAACATACTTTGATTTTATTATTCATAAATAGGTATCTACAAGGGGATTCAGAGATTTCCTAGCCTTAATATAGACATAATAATTTGTAAAATTGGTATAATATATGTTTAGTTATGTAGATTCTGAATTTATACAAAATTCGGTATCAGGAGAACATAAAATGCAATGGGTAAAAATATTAACGGACACTGAGATAAAGTGCAGCTAAATTTAACAATTTTTTCTACCAGGAGATCAGAAAATTTAAATAAAATACCTCTTCGACCTTCTGCAATCCTGATACCTCCCGTAAAAAAATACTAAAACTATGGGATAACACTCTCCTACAATTTTTAATAAATTCGTATATTCGTTACTGCACTGCAATTTATACAAAATTCGGTATCAGCAGAACATAAAATCCAATGGGTAAAAATATAAACGGCCACTGGGATAAAGCGCTGTTAAATTTAACAAATTTTTTATCTACCAGGAGATCAGGAAATTTAAATAAAATACCTCTTCGACCTTCTGCAATCCTGATACCTCCCGGCAAAAATACTAAAACTATGGGATAACACATACCTACAATTCTTAGTATATTTGTATATTTGTATATTCCCTACTTGGTAATAATCCCACGACTTGCTGATTTGTTCGAACGAATCTGTAATCTGTAATCTGTACCCTTAATATCATAAGGGTAAGTTAATGCAGTAAATTACCCTGTGTATCGTATCCTACAAATCACCTTGTATGCTATAGACACATTTTGGTAGCTAATTCTGTTCAGCACCCTATTAAACGTCATACATGTCTTGTAGGTGGCTTATCGATATTTTCAATACAATTTTTATGTTTGCAGTTACCATGCAACCCACAATACATATTGAAGTATAATAAATTGCAGATCACTGCTGTAACAAAACCTATTACACACTAGCCTATTTTTTAGTTTTATCTATCTCTGTAATATATATATAAATTGCCCTGTATGCTATAGACGATAAATTTCAGTTGCTAATACTGTTCAGCAATCTATTAAACATCATACGTGTATGTTGCTTATCGATGTTGTCAGTACAATTTTTTTAAAATCAAGTAACAAGTTGATAGAGAGCAACCCACAATACACGGTTGATGTAATGTATATGTAATTGCAAACCTTTGCCAAAACAAATTTATTAGATTACGAGTAAAATAATTATTATGTATGTGTTTTTTTATTAAATAATCTGTTGTTGTAATGTTAAATAACATAGATAGGCATAATGGAAGAATATAGCTCTTGCAATTTTCGTAATCAAGTAAAAGACAAATCAAACGACTCATACATTGAGATTTCAAACACCTTTAAATTCTAAAAATATCCTGTTAGTTGCATTCTGGACCCCAAAGGTACAGATTATAGATGGGTGTAGGTGTTAAACCTTTGAGTAATTTACAATATTTATTATCCATCCTTCTGTTAAATTACATTTTATTAATTTAATAGTATGTAAACTTTCTACAACCTCCAAGAAACCAACCAAGTATTTTAACAGGATAATAACTGTATTTAAATTTATAGATATTACGGATCTGACGAAGGTTAAGTATAAAAACAACCAAGACGTTTATATAACTAAATAAAATGTTTGTATTTAATTAATGACAATGATAGATTTCCTATGGTCTTGATATATGCACTATGATATGCAACTCACAATACACCACAGTGTATTATGAATTACTTTACATATTAATTGTTTTTGCAGCGCCATCTTATGTTCAGTAGCTACACCAAGAAGCTTAAAACTCATGAATAGATGAATACCTTTAATACTTTTCGTTCAAGGGCGTAGGGGTTAAACTTTAAACGAAAAGATGTCGCTACAAAAAACAACACAAATATGTGCAAAGTTTAATTTTAGGATTATAGTAATAACTGTTAACAGGTATGTGGGAGTGAAATTTACATGAGAGCCAAGACGTTTACATAACTAAATACAATGTCTGTATTTATTCAATTAATGGTAATGATAGATTTTCAGGACACCAATACTACAAATTAAGATCTTCATATATAAACAACGGTATGCAACTCACAATACATCACTGAGTATTATGAATTGCCTTACATATTAATTGTTTCCACAGCGCCATCTCATGTTCAATAGCTACATCAAGAAGCTTAAACCTCATGAATAGATGGATACCTTTAATGCTTTAAGTTCAAGGGCGCAGGGATTAAACTTTAGGAGACCAGATGTCGCCACAAAAAAAATAGTAAAATAGTAAACTCTTAAAGTTTATTTTAAGGATATAGTTTTTTATCTACTATAAGATTTTATTTATTTACTACTAAAATCTGGTAATACTATTCATTTCATAAGTACTAAGTACGAAATGATTCACAATGTTAACCTAACAGGTAACAGGTAACAACTAATATAGTAATAGCACAGTATAATGCTAAAGCATTATACTGTGATAATAGCTGCTAACAGCCATGTGGCAGTGAAATTTAAATGAGAGTCAAGTTTAAATGTGCTAATGAAAGTGGTTTGTACTACGAGCAATGTGCAGTTACGGAACCAAGTAAAGAGGCCCACAATGAGGAAGATGCTAGGAAACTTTGGGATGTCAGTTGGAAAATGGTGAGAGCTCCCTGACGATTATAAACCCTTTGTACATTCTTAAAGTCTAGCAAAGTCTTGTTTTAGTGAGCCTTCTGTAATATACCTGTATTTTATAACGATATTGTATTATAATCCAGTTAATTTACTGCTGTGTTTAAAAAGCAAATTATACTTATTTATAGTTTTTTCCAAACAGTAGTGCATGAAAGTAATGTATTCTTGTGTATCTGTAGCTCTTAGTTGTCCTAGTCACTATGTTAGACAATATATTATATAATATATAATAATAATTTAATTAACGTCATCAGTATGCTGCAGAGAGCAACCAGAGTCAACCATAGCTCGTATAATCACAAAATGTATGAAGATTACAACCGCATGTTGCAGTCGTAAGAAATTTAAAAATAATTTACTGGTAACTGTGTTAAAATACACTTATCCATATCTTGAAAGAATTTGGGACCTTTGGTGTGAAGATAGCACTGACTCGGTTTTCCACATAACACCAAGACGCTATACCGCACTCTACGCTATTATGCCAACTTGGTTGGCGAAACACGTGTCGAGTGCGTTGTTGTGTTTTGTTGTTATGTGAAAAACTACGTCAGTGTTACTTATCCATGTGTATGTCGAACTCTAGTCATATATAAAAGAAGGAACGCTGAGAAACAGCCACTAACAATTATGGTAATTTTGCCATTGTCCTTTCACTAAAAAAAGCAGGTGTTCATTTGTGGTGATTTATTTCCTGATCCCGTATATATCGGTCCAGTTAGCCATGAACCGTTGAGGATCTCTGCATGATTTCAATGGCCAAATCCTCTCCTACTTGGCGCAACAGAGTTCAAGACCCGCGGATGCAGCAGATGAATTCTGGTGTTGATTGCCTTTCTTGAACGTATGAATGGAGCGTTGAGTGGTTTATATAACATGTAAACCGTTCAAGGAAAAACATATAAATAAATATGTTAAGTATAGGACAATGAAACTTTATTGTCCTTTTTTCTTTTTATAAGACTGACACATGTAAAAAATTATTTTGATACCACTTTCGTCTTAGTTTTGTTACGAAATAGTTACTGAAACCTCAGTTATGGCTAATCTTGGACCAGAAACTTTCTTTCCTGGTCTAAAAGTACCAAATAGTCTTGTTTAGTATAAAATTTGTATAACAAGTAGTAATTATGCAACCAGAAATACACAGTATGTAAAAAAGCATAATTCAAAGCATAAAAGCCAAACTAGCATCGAGTTAAACATATCATCATAGTAAATAATACTTTCAAAATCCAAGAAAAGAAGATATATAAGCCTAATTTCTTTTGGAGAAGATATGAAGTAATTGAATTATTTATTTCATGGATATATGAGTATGCAACCAGAAATACACAGTATTTAAATTAGCATAATTCAAAGCATAAAGTCAAACTAGCATCGAGTTACACAAATCATCATAGTAACTAATACTTTCAAAATCCAAGAAAAGATGTTAAATAACCCTAATTTCTTTTGGATAAGATATGAAGTGATAGAACTAGAAAACTACGGCGCATAATTCAAACACTAAGTTTCCAACACCGTGAGAAAATAAACAAATCGTCTGTTATTGTGCGATCATGAAGGTCATAAAAAGTCACAATGCTCTCAAAATGCGGTGAGCAAAACTTGCACATATGTAAACTCAAGGGACACGATGAAGTACAGTGTTTTAAAAAGAGACGAAGAACGAAAAGTGAAAAAAACCGTTATTGAGAATCCTTTATGTCCTTTGTTGGCCGTCTCGAAATCATTTCTATTTTACAGGTAGGTATAAAATATTACGATCTTTACCACAAAATATCTATAAGTATCCTTACACGTCACTGCCTGATTGCCGAAGCGATTGTCTCAATCGATTTGAAAATTTGGTATTTATATAAACTGTAAACAATCCTTTATTAAATTAATCAACAAGTAAAGAATTCTAAGTTCCCAAAGAATACTAATTTTATGGAGAGGCGATTATGCTGAATGCCGTCTATTCGCAATCGGTATAACCCATGAAACAAAACACCCACAGAACCACCGATATGATGATAAAACAATCTCCTTCAACCCAAATGTTCTACCAAAGTAATAAAAAATCCAAAAACTCAGATTTGCACTCAGATCAGCCCATATGAAAACAATAAAATACCCGAAAACTACCCCTAAAAAACTACCCCCAAAAATAAAAATCTTCAAACCACTCTCAGTTGATCTCGTATTCAAACAATAAAAAACCCATCAAACCACCCCTTACAAAAACTCCCCCAGAAACAAACTCATCCCTAACACCGCACTATCCTACCCAACGTAATAAAAAATCCAAAAGAACTCCTAAATCCACCTAACCTCAGGTACTGTTACTTTTCTACAAAGCGAAAGCGTCAGATGCCCCACACGATCAAGGACAATCATCCCGAGCATAGATTAATTACAAGGACCCCGAGGCAAGCACTATACAGGCGGAGCGGAGAGCCCCATGGAGGCAGTCATCATGCCGTCCATCGTCCATCCGATCCGCCGTCGAGTCCTAGGTCATCCACATTTTGCGTAGCTATTTTATCTGTGGTATAAGTAACGCATTTACTTTTTGGCAGCTCTCATTCATAGATTATAGATAGTTAAGTTACTCTCATTCGATATAAGAGACTAAGAGACCCGTCTCGATGATTTTGGGGTTATTGTCAAGAAGTGTTGCTGTGACTTTTAATGCTGTTTCAAGTGTGGGAATCTATATATTTTACGGATGGCGTATTTGTGTCAGCTTCACTTTGGCGCTGTTTGGCGGCAATTCACGTCCCTCACAAGCGAGATTGGATGGCAAGACGGCTGTGGTGACGGGCGCTAACATAGGCATAGGAAAGGCCACTGCTCAGGATTTGTATACGAGGGGTGAGTCAAAAGTAATGAGATCTTTTTGCGTTTGACTTTTTAAATCCCTTATTAGTAATAAGGGATTTAAAAAGTCAAACGCAAAAATATTAAAATGGTGTAATTAAATAACCGCTTCCATTATCCACTATTTTCAGTACTCTTTACTAATAGGTATGATTCTTCATAAATAAAAATAAAAATTATTACACGCGTTCTTGTAGCAAATGTGTTGCTATTGTTTCACGGTTTAATTTTTATCATGAGACAAACTATCGATGATTTTAAAACAAGATGGTTTATAAATATCCATAAATTATGTGTGTAGAATAGAAATACGCACTTTAATTTTATTGAGCTCGTCTGATTTTATACAATGAACTGTATTAAATAATTAAAAAAAGTTAAAAATCGAAATATATTGCATATAGAAAAATCTTATAGAAATTCTATAATAATCTGTAGAATTTAAAAATATGTGGGTATATAATTATTTGATGCTTATTATCGTAATTTATGATAATAAGCATCTGTTTTTCTGTTTTTCTATTTAGTCGCATAGTTTAGTATAAGAGTGAAGCCCCAGTAGATATTCCAGAGTAGGCAACCAGTGTTTCACTACTGCATAATGTGGGTTGCATATTGCATAATCAAAATGAAAACCAGAGCTTATATGTAATATTTTGCTGTGTCTGAAGGCTTTCAAACCCTCTGTAATCTATGGCCAAAGACAATATACTTACTAATATGGCTTTATTTTATACTTACTAATATGACCGACATTCTGACCTACATTAGAAGGTCGGGTAGGTTCGATGAGGGAAGAGATGATGAAGCTAGGTAGGGACGAGAGGAGTAGGTAAAAAGAGCCCGTTTGCGGCTTACTTACCAGGTCTTGGCCGCCCCACTACTACTACTACTACTACTACTAATATGGCTTTCAGTTTGTACATATTTGTCTTATTACAGGTGCACGAGTGATACTGGCGTGCAGGAACTTAGAAAAGGCCTAGAGTGCCGTGAATGATATCAAGGAAGCCTGCAAAGACAAGGGAAACCTGGGAACAATCCTAGTCACAGAATTAGATCTGTCTAGCCTGAAATCAGTAAGGGCCTGCGCGGCGCATCTCCTGGAATACGAGAAAAGGATCAATCTATTGATCAACAATGCTGTTGTGATTTGTTCGAAAAGCTACACTGAGGATGGGTTCGAAATGCAAATGGGCACCAATCATTTGGGGCATTTCTTGCTCACCTTGCTTCTCCTGCCTAAGATTACTCAGAGTACTCCTGCCAGAATAGTAACTGTTTCTTCTGTTGTCCATAATGGTAAGTGATTATGGAATAAAACAATAAGGCAAAAGGCAAAAATTAATAATTGTTATAATATGTAATATTTTATATTTGTTTAATATATTTATTTAATAATTATTTTCCCAGATTTTTTTATTTTTGTAGTGCGATAGTCCACGGAAATGGAGAATTTCTTAATGATACATCAACGGAAAGCGATTTTAATAGATTTATTACAGAATAATATATACAGAGTCTTTTTATTATATAAAAAAAAAAACCATTTCTGTGCAGAACACTTTCCCTACATCACACATTGTATATGAGAGATTTTCTGTATTTTATCTGTTGATTGTAGGCAAGAAAATAGACCTTGACGATTTGAATGGGAAAAGAAAAAATATTATTTTTTGGGCGGTTACCAACAGAGCAAACTGGCAAATATCTTGTTTACGAAGGAACTGGCAAGGAGACTTAAAGGTAAGCCTAAATATTATTAAATTTACATTTCAAACCGAAGCTGTCAATTTATGAAAGGAATATATTAATAATTATTGTATTTCTTGCTTGCTCCAGTAGATATTCCATAGTAGGCAACCAGTATTTCATTACTGCATAATGTGGGTTGCATATTGCATAATCAAAATGAAAACAGCTTATATGTAATATTTTGCTGTGTCTGAAGGCTTTCAAACCCTCTGTAATCTAGGGCTTCAGTTTGTGCATATTTGTCTATATTACAAATAGGGAGTATGCTAATGTGAAAGTCAGTTGAATCTAGTAACAAATATTTTGTGCCATTAATAATTTCAGACAGTAGAATATACATTTTACCATCCGACCGATTTTACCAGTAATATTCACATAATACGTAATATTAAAACGTTCACTACTGCAACCAATATTTATGATATATTTTTAAAATTCGGGATAGTTAGCTGTCCGATCAGATTAGTTCAGTTTGAAGGCTACTCAAATATTCAGTTTAAAATTTGAAATAATTACTAGTAGGTATATTCTAAAAATGAAGTCTATTTCTTCTACATCTTGATGGGTATCTCTGACCCATGTTTTAAATAAAAAAGAATAATCACGTATAAACGCGAAAGAAAAATGCCATATTCTGATAATTAAATTGATTATATCTTGTCTTGTAGAAAATAACATATCTGGTGTAACTACTTATGTCTTGCATCCTGGTATTATCAAAACAGAGATATTCAGACAGTCAGAAAAAAACTGGTTTGGCGCCTGTATACTCCGTATGTGTCGAGTGGTTATGAAGACAACAGAGGAAGGGGCTCAAACCACCATTTACTGCGCTGTGGACGAAAAATGTGTTAATGAAAGTGGATTGTACTACGAGCAATGTGCAGTTACCTCTTTACCAAGTAAAGAGGCCCAGAATGAGGAAGATGCTAAGAAACTTTGGGATGTCAGTTGGAAAATGGTGGGGCTCTCTGACGAATATAAACCCTTTGTATATTCTTAAAGGCTAGCAAAGTCTTGTTTTAGTCCGCTTTCTGTAATATACCTGTATTTTATAACGATATTGTATTATAATCCTGTTAATTTACTGCTGTGTTTAAAAAGCAGATTATAATTTATTTATAGTTAGTTGTCCTAGTCACTATGTTAGATAATATATAATGTTCCCTTTGTAACATGAAGGTTTATCCGTGAACCCTATATAAGGCACCAGTCACGCATTAGGGGTTTGGTAGACTTTATAGCAACAACTGAACCTTTTTGTACTTTCATATTAATTGTATGTACTCATAGAGAGAATTGCCCCACATAATACTAAAAATATAAAGGAAATTTTTATGCGCGACTTTAAAAGTATCGTGGCTATGCAACCAGATATACATGAAATTTTAGTTAGGTATATATACACTGTGTGGCGGTAGTGTTGATGAAGTATAATTTTAAATCGAATAAAGAATTGCCACGATCAAAAACGCATGGATAAACTCTGGAAGTGATTGGGCAATTAGAATTACGAGGTACATAGCCGTTGAATGGCGTCAAAACTCTCCAACAAATGAAAGTATTGCAGTTTCCATTATATTTTAAGTGTTATGTGAATTGCTCCTTGCCGGTAGATGAGTTAACATCGCCCCCTAGATAATTTAACGGAGTCAGTCTAGCTGGCGGTGTGAGTTACATTTTTATTTCAGCATATTTCCAGTAGATGACAGAGAAGTCGGTAAGGACATTAAATACAACAAGCTGCCATAGCGCCGATATTTAATAAAAATGATAATCAATCAATACGACATGAAAAATATAAAGTTAGAAAAATAAATTCAAGCGGATATCTTTCAAAGCATTACAAGCCTTCTTAACAATATAAAGATTTAATTCTAATAGCATAGACTAAAGGTATTGAAGTGTTTTATTTTAAATGTATTACTACAACTTGAAAACCAGTGTTGTAGGCGTTTTTTGTTCGGATTTCTTTGACGGCCGGTGGGCTGGAAGTAACCAAGGATTTTTAACTTATATATAAGTTAAAAATCCTTGGGAAGTAACCACATACTTAAAAAACACACAGCTCGGTACAATCTCGAAATCATTTCTATTTATATGTATAGAATATACCTACCTGTGTGCTATGTGAAAATAGCAGCCAAAATTACGAAATTGATACGTTAAAGAAATACTTATGTGTGACACTTTCAAGATTGAAAGTAAGATGTAACGATTAAAAAACCCCGTTTCGAGTAAAAATCATCCCCACACCTAAGAAATTACAGTATAAAAAATTATGAACGCGTTTTTCTGCAATTCTACCTAACCAGAATTTTGATCAGAGGTGTAACAATTCAAGGAGCATCTCCCGCCATAAAATCATCCCAGTGGCTAGGAGATGACAGTATCAAAAGAAATAATTAACACATATTTTTTCGTTTCCGCTAGAATTTTGAAGTGAAGAAATTCGTGTGCCAGCTTCAAAATTTAGCGGGAGATGTAACAAACCGAGGAGCATCTCCCAGTTCGGGTATTTCCGGAATTTTGGCTGCTATTTTCTTTCTCTAGGATTTATTATTTACATAGATGTAAAATATTACCACAGTATAGCCACAGTTTAATGCTCTGTGGTATAGCTAAGGATATTAGCCACAGATTTGAAATTAACATTATACTGTGATATTACCTTTATCACAGTATAATCCATAAAATATATAAGAGTATAATCACAGTTTTATCAGCTTACGACACTGCCTGATTGCAGGAGGTATTATCTCAATCGATTTGTAAATGTAGTACTCATAGATTAACAACTACCAAAATATATTTCATGACAGATACGCTGATACGCATTTACTTACTTCCTGGTACCTCATTCTCAATAATATAACATAAAAGTCCTGTCTCAACGATTTTGTATTTGTTGTGAAGAGGTGTTAGTGTTATAAGCCTTGTATAGTTATTGTTGTTTGAAGTGTTGGAGTATTTCTATCAGTTTCACTTTATAGCCGCTTTACACATGTGAATTTCTTCGTCATAGTCATAACGTTACTTTCAATTTTTTGTATGGTTGGTGTTCCTGAACTTCACGTAAAACTCCATGAAAATTAGAACAAGCTCTATGTCCTTGAAGAAATTCGCGACGGCGACCTTGAATTTATTTGATATCAAAGTTTTGTATTACACTTGTCAAACTTCTTCTAGAGGCTACTTCGTGAATAAATTCACGGATAAATCACAGAATATACCCCCTCTATGGAATAAATTCACAAGTGTAAAGCGGTTTTTAAACATGGGGCTGTTTGGAGGCAATTCCCGTCCCTCACAAGCGAGATTGGATGGCAAAACGGCTGTGGTGACGGGCGCCAACACAGGCATAGGAAAGGCCACTGCTCAGGATTTGTATACGAGGGGTGAGTCAAAAGTTGTCATAAGAGCTTTTAAGTAGTTTAGGTTTAGTAGTTAAGATTTTTTAGTACAAATATTTTGCTAAAAATTATGCTTAAGAATAATTTATTATAGCTGCTTGTTTTTGAAACATTTCGCTACTGGGAAAAACTGATTTTCATTATTTAGATAAATTTTTGATAAAATATGTATCTACATTCTTGAAAAATTGATATTAAAACTCAACAAAAAGTGTCTATATTAACAATTATGTGTAATTCCCGTGTTCAATTTTAAAACAAAGACACTAAGATATTAGTACATTATGTCATAAAGGACAAGGTTCCTTTATGATGATATAGTTAAACAAAGATAATTAGCATAATACTCAAAAAATAACTCCTGATTTCCTAATTCGTTATTTACGGGGGAACGCAGGTGAGAGCCCATCTTGATCTTGGCCACCCCACCGCCGCGATGTTCGCTATATCTTATCATCCATGTGAAGGGTTAGGTGTGACGTCTTCTATCCAGATATATTGATATCTCGGCTCCAACCATGCTCCAACTATAACCACAGCTTACCATAACAAACAGCTAGGGAACTTCGCGGCGGCACCTTTGATCTGGTAGGATTCGCTTGATGCTAGCTATCTCTCTCGCACTCTGGAGAGAAGTCGGGGACGGATTTAAAATATTTCTATTATCTCAAATAAGAATTAACAGTATCGTATTAAATATTTTTTTAAACAAAATTACTTTTTACTTGGATTCATTTTAGATCATATTTGAGGACATAAAATATTCGTGCCACACATAAGTACCTGATAAAATAAAACAAAAAGGTATTGTTTAGGTATTTACTGAATTGAAATAATTAGGTACCTACCTGAAATCAGTTTAGTAGTATTATTAATAGGCTTAATTACAAACAAGGAAGTCTTGGAAAAGTTTTAAAAATTAAATGGTCAAAAATAAAATATGTAAAATTTTTATTATAGTAATAATAGTAATAATTATTTTCTTTACAAATTTCGAGAAACTATACAGGGTGCTTCAAATTCGATGGAATACATGGGGATCTCGGAAACGGTAAGAGATGCGAAGTCGGTTAAATGGAGGCAAAGTTGCGTATTCAGGAGGGCAACATAATGGTGAAAAGAGATCAAGGCTAACTTTTCACTTTTGCTATAGAAAAGAGCACTTTTCTATAGCAACTTTTTGCCCTTTATCGAATGGTGTTAGTGAATTTTCCGCAAAACGTTTTGTTTCCCGGAAACCCACATCAAATTAATTTTTTTAAATACGGACCTGGAATTTTTTTTCAATTTTTTGGAAGCATTTTTGTAACTTGATAGAATAAAAGGAACCAGATTTAAACGTTTTGATTTAGATTTTTTTAACATCTAGAAAAAAAGTTGCTATAGAAAAGTGCTCTTGATTTTTGAATATCTTATCAAATAGGCCCGAAAAAAAATAAAAACGAAAATCGAAATTTTCGGTTTTTTCAAAATATTTCGAAAACCAATCAAGTTAGCCTTGATCTCTTTTCACCATTATGTTGCCCTCCTGAATACGCAACTTTGCCTCCATTTAACCGACTTCGCATCTCTTACCGTTTCCGAAATCCCCATGTATTGCATCGATAATTTGAAGCACCCTATATATATAATAAATATAAAGACACATTTAAAAAATAGACTATTCATTTCTCCATATAATTAATTTGTTTTTGTTAATATTTTTAAAATTATAATTGATTTTGTTTTCAGGGTAAAATATATTCTTACCCTCAAATACGATCTTACAACTTACAACATATAATTTTGGAAAATAATCACATGGATGATTAAAAGGTATTACATTACATAATTCCACAAGTGTGTTGCATATATTATTTTTTATGATACATTTTTCAAAATTTTCTAGGGAAGCTGAAAAATCTCTTACTGCAATTATAACGTTTATTGTAGCAGCTTCTAAGAGCACAAACATATCCTGATTTTCTATCACTCATAATGATTCCAAAACACAAAACTATAGCACACAACACAGGGTTCAAAACAAATTCTCAAAAATAATCGCAACTACGCCTAAGGCTTCGATCGATAATTGTGAGTCGACACGGGCGCCACTGCCGTGTTCTCTCCTGAAAGGCGGAGCTTGGGAACATGCGCGAGGATCGGCGCAAACCGTTCCCGCCAACTAAGTGCCCTAGCTGTTTGTTATGGTAAGCTGTGCTATAACTATGCACCGTTTTTTTTTTCACTGTTTAATACACATTTTACATCATACTATAAATCTGTCTCTTCTTTATTTGAGGATCTGTATATATTAGAAAAGGTAACATTTTTGCACAGAAAAAGCTTATAGATGATCAATAATAATGCGTTAAATTTAATTATATATTTTAAATTTATTGAGTTGATAAGGATTTGTTTAGGTTGTTAAATTTAAATGAACAAATAAATGCTCTTGTACATAGGCAACCAGAGTTTCACTACAGTGTTACGTGGGTTGCATATTGCATCTTGCGTTGGTCTGAAAGAGCCGTTTATAAATTCGTGCCTATATATTTCCAGGTGCGCGTGTTATAGTAGCGTGCAGGAACTTAGAAAAGGCCCAGAGTGCCCTGGATGACATCAAGGAAGCCAGCAAGGACAAGGAAAACCTGGGAACAATCCTAGTCACAGAATTAGACCTGTCCAGCCTGAAATCAGTTAGGGACTGCACGGCGCATCTCCTAGACAACGAGGAAAGGATCGATCTATTGATCAACAATGCAGGTGTGTTTGGTTTGAAAAGCTACACTGAGGATGGGTTCGAACTGACTATAGGGACCAATCATTTGGGACATTTCTTGCTCACCTTGCTTCTCCTGCCTAAGATTATTCAGAGTCCAGCTGCCAGAATAGTAACAGTTTCTTCTGCTCTCCATAGTGGTAGGTGATTAAATGATTTTATAGGGAATAAAATAAAAGAATAAAGCACAAGTATAAATCTGCATGTATATTATTTTGTAATTGTAAAGTCCTTTAAAATAGCCTGCAATTAATATGATCTGAAAAATTAGATTTTCAGCTTTCATCTAGGTGATTTATAAATTTGTTTATTAATAATTGTTGTAATATGTAGTGTGTTCCATGAAAATGGAGAATTTCTTAATAATATATTAAAGTAAAGCTATTTTAATGCATTTACTACAGAATAATATACTGAGAGTTCTTTATATTATTTAAAAAATCACTTCTGTGATATCTCTGTTAATTTCTCCATAAATTATATTTATTTGAGAAACTTCCTGCATTTAACTTGACGATTGTAGGCAAGAAAATGGACTTTGACGATTTGAACTGGGAAAGGAAAAAATTCAGTTCTTCGGGTGCTTACCAACAGAGCAAACTGGCAAATATCTTGTTTATGAAAGAACTGGCACGGAGACTTAAAGGTAAACCAAAATATTGTTAGATTTATTTTTCAAATAGAAACTATCAATCCATGAAATCAATTTTGCCTGTATTTCTTACTCACTAGCTGAATTTCTTAAGGTATAAAAGTATGTATGTGGTGAATAAAACATTAACATAGTCAAATTTAATAATAAACACCCTGTGCACCATATAACACTTAAAATTAGCAGTTGCGATTGCGAATGTTAGCTATATATATTTTATCTAAGTGTTAGCTTCTATGAATTCAATCTGCGATTGCTATTTTGATCAGAGTTATCTATCGCAAAGTTTCAAAACTAATGTAACTCGATGTGTTCCTAGCATAGTTTTCTACATCACATTTCTTATTTGTGATATTGTTAATACGACCAGCCGAACTGTAGATGGCTGTAGTAATACTCGTGTGACCAATATTTTTCTATGGAATTACCATATGACTAACTAAATATTACCACCTCTTCACAGATTATAGATACCACCTCTCATTTGGTATTTGTAGAGATGAGCCAAGTCGCGAATTTTCGTTAGCAGTTGCGATTGCGAATGTGCGCTTCTATGCACTGTGAATATAAACGTGATAGCAGTGACTATAGAAAGAATAGTCACTGGTATAGTTATTTTGATAGTCATCTATCGAATAGTATTAGAAGTAATGTAACACGATGGGTTCTTAATACAGTTTTCTGCATCTCATTTCTTATTTGCCATGAGGATTATTGTTAATACGATCATTCGAACTATAGATGGCGGTAGTGCCCGTGTCGCAATTATTTTTCAACCGCCAATCGCTTATTTTTTGTTATTTGCATCATTTGATTCATTTGCATCTCCGTCGCCGCCTAGATCATCTTGCTACAAGCATAGAAAATTCAATTAATAATAATTATTTTCTAGGCTTAAAAGTTAAAACGGAGTATGAGTCAATCTAGGCGGCGGTGGTTATTTGTAATTATTTTGTTTCTTACCTCCGATGCATGTTTTTTAACAAAGACGGGTTAATCACGTATAAACGCCGATTTTGAAAGAAATATTCCATATTCTGATAATTTAAGTATTATATCTTGTCTTTTAGAAAACAACATATCTGGTGTAACTACTTATGCCGTGCATCCGGGTCTTATCAAAACAGAGATATTCAGACATTCAGGAAAAAACTGGTTTGCCGGCTTTATGCTCCGTATGTTTCGAGTGGCTATGAAGACAACAGAGGAAGGTGCTCAAACCATCATTTACTGCGCTGTGGATGAAAAATGTGCTAATGAAAGTGGTTTCTACTACAAGGATTGTGCAGTTAAGGAACCAAGTAAAGAGGCTAGAGATGAGGAAGACGCTAGAAAACTTTGGGAAGTCAGTTGGAAAATGGTGGGACTCCCTGACGATTATAAACCCTTCGTACCTTCTTAAACGATGGAAAAAGTATTGTCCAAGTCCATTTTTTAACATTCTTTTTATATTCACTAAGAAAATTTGTAGGTCTATATATAAGAGTTCGAGGGGTAATAACACCCTTATTAAAACAATATTATAAACACAACTATTTATTGGATACAAATTTAACCACCCAATCACCTCGCCTTGTTTATGTGACGACACATCATAGAGACTACTCTAAGTGTATCCGGATCAGGTTGCGCGAGCGAACGATTTGGTCCACATCCACGAAGCCCCTCAAGAACAGGCAACACCAACAGATATGTAGGTAGGTACTATTTTTTATATGCATGTATTAATAAGTGTTGAAGGGGGTTGGAACCTTTGGTGTGAAGATAACACTCACTTAGTTTTCCACATAACACCAAAACACTGTACTGCACTCGACGCGCGTTTCGCCAACCAAGTTGGCATCAACTGGAGATGAAAAACCTTCAGGTTTCATTTCCAGATGATGCCCGCACTTGGTTGGCGAAACGCGTGTTTCGATTTTTTAATTATAGTGACGTAGGTTTCGTTAATTTTGGTGAGATAGATACCATAGATCATCGTTTCTCAACCTGGGGGTCGTGGACAAGTATAGAGGGGGGCGCAATTTGTCAAAAAAAAGGCATCCATACGAAAAATTCTTTTATTAAATAACATACCTTAAGTTATAATCATCGTACTAACTACATCATGTAATACAAACTAATAACTAAATACATGTTCATTTATTAATTAATGTGAGGGTTGCGTTTGTTTTTCATTTAAAAGTTTTTCTATATGTGGATTAAAATTGGAAACATACAGTAGATTACACACAGGAAGTTAGTAAATTATTTTCAAGTGATAATAGCCGATCTCTATATTTAGTTTTTAAAGATGAGGAAAACCCTTTTTCGTACAAGTAAGGAGTAGCAAATAGAATAAATGTTTTTAAAGCTTCCGTTACTAAGCTTTCGTATTCACATCGTCGTGCAAGCCAAAACTTATCTAAATCTTGAGACAAAAATTCTAGTTCTAAAGTTTTGTCTGGCGATATTGTTTGTGAGGGGGTCGTAAGGCTTTTTACTTTATTTTTTGGCTTTTTAGGGGGTCGTGACTCTAAAAAGGTTGAGAAACGATGCCATAGATAAAGAAGGAATAGTAGGTACTCAGTTAGTTTGTAGTTATAGTTTGAACTTTTGTTAGTTTGAACAATATTCTAAAGCCCACCAAGATTTGCATTAATTGGCTTTATTTTGTGAACACTGACGTAGTTTTCCACATAATACCAAAACACTGGCTTATATCAAATCATGATCCAGAAATCACAGGCAAGAGAACACGCTACTTACTTTCCTTCCATGTCATTCCATCTATTGACAAGTAGATGAGTTACAAATTATGTTACCAGTACATGGCAGAATAATCTGCATGAGAATCTGCTAAGGATATTGAATGCTATAAGCTGTTTCATTTAGGGTAGCGCTATATTACGGTTAATTGAAGAAAATTACAAAAAACTATGAATTATTACCACATATTTAAGAACTAGACAAATAATGTCCTACTGTTTACAAGAAATTGCTTACGTTTTATTTCCGGTGATGTGACTTGTTAGTAAATTACAGAGAGCTAGTTTAGATTACGGTGACTTTGTACCGGGATATCAAAAATTATCTTGGTCAAGGGTGGTTGTGGAATGTAAAACGTGTGTCTTACTTTAAATTTTTGAATATGTTTTGTTGTGTCAGAATCTGTCAAGTCATTGTGCTGAAATTTTCTAATCCAGTTTTTGAATCATGCCTCTTACCACACAGCACAAAATTTTATTTTTAATTATTTTTAATTTTATTTTAATATTTATTTTATTTTTAATTATTTTCGAACGGGTGCGCTAGTTAATGGAAACTGGCAATACAGTCAACGTTTGTGTTTGGACAATTTTCGAGAGCACTTCCCAAACGTGGCAATATTACCGGACAATTTTTATGCGTGCCTTACAAATTGTGTTGAAATGTTTCGCGAAACTGGTTGTGTGACTCATAAAAAAGGTGCTGGTAGACCAAGAGTTCGTACAGAAGAAGTTGTCAATGGCGTTCGTCAACGTATGGAAGAGGAGCTTGCAAAACCTTAGAATCGTCTTTCTCAGGAAATTGGACTTTCTTATGGAACATATCATAAGATTTTAAAGAAAGACTTGAACATGCATCCATATAAGATGCAAGCACATCAAGCTCTTCTGCCCGCAGACCACCCCAGACGCTTTGCTTACTGCCATTGGTTTGTCAATAATTTAATGAATGACGATCTTCTGGACTTAACTTTTTTTTCTGACGAACCGTGGTTCCACCTTTCGGGATACATCAATTCTCAAAATATGCGAATGTGGAGCAAAGATAACCCTCATGTTTTTACTGAATCGCCACTATATGCTCAAAAAATTGGTGTTTGGCTGGCAGTTTCTCGCAGAAGAATAATTGGGCCAATTTTTTCGATTTCACCGTCAACGCAGAAAGGCACAGACACAACTTTTTGGCTGAATTTGTGCAACAGTTAAACGATGATGAACTTCGGTACGGTTATTTCCAGCATGACGGTGCAACAGCACATACTATACGAGAAAATATTGCTTTCCTCCGTGAGTTTTTTGATGACCGGCTGATAAGTTTGCATACAGAAGTTGAGTTTCCTGCGAGATCACCTTGTTTGACAATTATGGACTATTTTATATTTCCTTAATTAAAAAACAAGATTTTCGCAACTCCGGTAAATAATTTGCAAGAACTGCAACAAAAAATTGTTCAGCAATGTGTAATCATAACGCCAGAAATACTGCAAAACGCTTTTCACAGCATGAGGAGGTGCGTCAACTTGTGCATCGAACAAAACGGGGGACATTTCCAACAATTACTATAATTTAGTTTTTCTTGTTACTAAAACCGTTATTTCATAATTTGTAGTTCATTATTGTTTTACAACTGAAATAAATAGGTATGAAATTTGTAGGTTATTGATGATGTCAGTGTGACAGTGACATAATTATTTCAAATTTAAAGTAAGACACACCAGACAACCAGAACCAATAGAAGTACGTATTTCATCACTTATTAGAGCCAACAGAATTAAAATAGAATTAGAGAGTTCTTTATTTTTGTCATTTTAAATTTATAATGGAAAAATATTTTAGTTTTATTAGTATGTACTACGATAAATAATACTTATAACTATTGTAGTAATTAACAAAATATTTAAATAAAAAATAGATAAAATAATACTTTTTGCTTTTTTATGCAGTCTTTAAGAATGGACAAAGGGATTATAATCTTCAGAGAGCCCCACCATTTTCCAGCTGATATCCCAAAGTTTCCTAGCATCTTCCTCATTCTGGGCCTCTTTACTTGGTTCCTTAACTGCACAATCTGAGTAGTACAATCCATTTTCCGTGGCACATTTTTCATCCACAGTGCAGTAAATCGTGGTTTGAGCCCCTTGCTCTGGTGTCTTCAGAACCCATGCAGCAACGTTACGGTAAAACCAACCTATGAACCACATGTCATCTAAATGTCTGGCTAAATCGGTTTTGATGACACCAGGATGTAAAGCATAAGTTGTTACACCGGACACATTGTTATCTAAAAGAAAAGACAAATATATTCTAAGGGTGTGCGGATTTTGTTCCTGATTAGTACTTATTTATTTAAGATATAAAAGACAAGGCATTTGTACAAGCACAGAAGGTGTACAAGGATGTGAGTGATTAAAAAGTGTACAAGGACGCAAGGAATATACTTTTATATTATCTATTTTATTTTCCATTTTACTAATTGTCAATAGATCTCCGAACTGAATTCATCTGATCTGATCTTTAGATAATGGAATTTACTCTTCAACATTTTATACTAACCGTCCCGCTCCCCAACAGGTGGCGATGACGGACCATTAACTGTACACATGGATTTGTAAAATTAACAAAAATAGGTGTTTATAGATAGTAGTCAATAGTGAAATTTGAATAGAATCAGTAAAGTATACATTTTGTCGTGTGAATATAAAATAGTCATTGCTTACCTTTAAGTCTCCGTGCTAGTTCTTTCGTAAACAAAATATTTGCCAGTTTACTCTGTTGGTAACCCCCCTGACCGTTGTATTTTTTCTTTTCCCAGTTCAAGTCTTCAAGGTCTATTTTCTTGCCTACAATCAACAAAGTACAGGCAGTGCCGTAAATGAATTCGATTTTATAAACAAATGAGAGAGATGAAGGCTCATTTAAAATGGACCATTTCTAAAATCAAGCTGATTAAAAATAAATAATCTTTGGCTGTCTCGGAAATAAATTTGTTTTACCATTACGTCAAACTTGACATAATGTACCATCAACAAGTTCTATCATCAGATAAATTTAGGGTACGATACTAATCGCCAGTGGCGTGCAAATACTATTGCGTAATATAATTTTTTAAAAAATTGTTATGCCGCCGTCTAAAATAAAAAAGTTTTTTTTGAACTCTAGGCTTAATTTAGTAGAAAAAATCACTCTTTTTTTTCGCTGTCAATTCCCAAAGTTTCTTCATTTATAATCGGATATATTTGTTTTCATTAATATATTCTCCTTATTAAATTCGTTATCTGAATTACGATAAACGTATCATCGCTAACCACATTCCTGCTCTTCAGTTTGATTTTTAAAATTTTATCTGTTACGCCCTTCATAAATCGCTTACCTTTGTGGACAAGAGAAGAAACGTTTACTATTCTAGCAGGCGCGCTCTGAATAATCTTAGGCAGGAGAAGCAAGGTGAGCAAGAAATGCCCCAAATGATTGGTCCCTATTTGCATTTGGAATCCATCTTCAGTCTTGCTTTCTGGGCACATCATAACGCCAGCATTGTTGATTAGTAGATCAATTTTCTTCTCGCTCTCTAGCAGGCGCGTCGCGCAGGCTCGGACTGATTTCAGGCTGGACAGGTCTAATTCTGTGACTAGGATTGTTCCCAGGTTTTCCTTGTCTTTGCAGGCTTCCTTGATATCATCTACAGCCCTACTAGCCTTTTCTAAGTTCCTGCATGCCACTATGACTCGAGAGCCTATAAAATACGCATTAAATCAGTGGTCCACTTAAAAAACAGGGGACTTCCATGGCAGGGCAGATTTTTCAAATAATTCGTCGAATGAAGGTGACAAAATAGCTGCTATTTTATCAATGTTACTATAGATGAGGGTGTCCCGAAATTAGTGTGCAATATTTTTTAATTGGAATGTATGTGATACAAATTTACAGCACCGGATTCGGTATATAAGACTTAGGCAGGATACCAATTTTGATAAATTTATCTCAACTGGTTTCAGAGTTATTTAGAAAAAATCGGCGCATAGGATGCCCCCTTTTAAGGGGTTTTAGCCCCCCTTAGGAGGCATTTTTCATGGGCACATGTTTATATGAAGAAAAATACCCCCTTTTAACCATAGAACTACACTGGTAAATTATTGCACACTAATTTTGGGACACCTTGTATATTAAGGTATGCTACATTAGGTTGTTCAGCACAACCAAGCAGTGTATTAATCAACTGGAGCAAACTGAGATTTTCCCAGATATCTCCATATGACTAACTAAATAGGTTACTCATGGATATCTCCTATTGAAATACTTACTTATTATTTGTAATAATTCATTTCAAAACAAGCGATTCTTAAGGAGAATACAAAGAAGTCCTCTTAATATTTATTATAATGGGGATTGGTGATACCAGAGTACACTAAAACATTCCCCTTAATGCAACTAAAACATTCCCTTAATGCATTACATGAATTAAATACTAAGATACTCTTTATATTGTATAAATAGATTGTAAAATATTTAAGAAAATATATGCCAAATATTTGGCGGAAACGATTTATTGCTTGTCTTTATTATTTTTGCATTTCAATACGTTTTAAAATAACTTTTGGCTTACCCCTCGTATACAAATCCTGAGCCGTGGTTTTTCCTATGCCTGTGTTAGCGCCGGCGATTACGGCCGTTTTACCATAAAGTCTGGCTTGTGACGAACATAATTTTGAACCAAAGAGCCCCATGCTTAATACGGGATATTTAATTTAACCCTGGCTCTACAACCCAACAATTAATATATAAAATCTGCTTTCTGTCGTATGAAAGGTACGATTCATTAAGATAAGATGACTATCATAGAAAATAACTTATGAAGGTACGATCATAACAATTTTCTATGATGACTATGACTGGAAGTGAAGCACAAAACGATAGGAATAAACATATTTCTGGTCTGGTGTCCACGGCCAATAAAGGTTGGCAAAAGCGGAGATACAAAAAACTAGGAATGTGTTTACTAAAAAACAACAAAAAACTGCGCCTACCGTAAATGCACAGGGTGAGTGTGGTGAAAACGAAGATGAAAGTAGAAAAAATGTTAAAAGGGGACAGCGACGTAGTAGAAATGTGATTTTTGGAAGAGGAAATGCGGATGGAGATTTCAGGGGCGTTGTGAGATACATTGATTATCATGTATTCGGATGTCCGTTGAATTTCACATGTGTGATAAATTAGTAGAGTTTTTTTATAATTCGTCGAATTAAGGTGACAAAATAGCAGCTATTTTATCAATGTTACTATAAAGGGTGTCCCGAAATTAGTTGGAATATTTTGCCAGTGTGTTCTATGGTTAAAAAAGGGAATTGTTCATCATATAAATATGGATGGGAAAATGCTTCCTTAAAATTTCAAAATCGATATTTTATATCAAAATGATGCATTTTATCGATGTGCAACAAGAGTATCTTTTTTACGTGGAAAACTTTAAAATTTCATATTTTAAGGACAAAACCAGGGAAAAGTTACATACAAAAAAGTTACTATATCTCGTGTTATCGCATGTAAATAAAATTAAACCGCTTTTGCTCGAAAACGATGCGTCTTATCGATACGAACCAAGTGAACCTTTTTCTAGCAAAAAATATTGAAATTTCATATTTCCCAATCAAAAGTTGAAAAAGCTAAAACACAAAAAAGTTAGGGTGATATTTACTTCAGTCCCCCCTCTGTTTGGAATGTATGTGTTACAAATTTTGAAATTTTATTTACAGCACCGGATTCGGCATATAAGACTTGGGCAGGATACCAAATTTAATAAATTGATCACAATTAGTCTAGGAGTTATTTAGAAAAATTGGGCACTATGCCCCCTTTGAGGGGTCATAGCTCACTTAGGAAGAATTTTTCATGGGCACATGTTTATATGAAGAAAAATCCATTTTTTAACCATAGAACACACCATAGTAAAATATTGCCCACTAATTTCGGGACACCATGTATATTAAGGTATGCTACATTAGGTTGTTCAGCACAACCAAATGTATTAATCAACTGGGGCAAACTGAGATTTTCCCAGATATTTTATCTCCTATGGAAATACTTATTGTTTGTTGTATATTGTATATTTATTATTCATTTCAAAACAAGCGATTATTAAGGAGATTACAAAAAAGTCCCCTTAATATTTTTTATAATGGGGATTGGTGATACCAGAGATAAGTACACTAAAACACTCCCTTAATGCATTACATGAATTAATTACTCAGATACTCTTTATATTAGAGAGTTTTTGAACCCCTTAAAATTTACGTTATCGTTATGGTTATCGTTATTCTGCGCATGCGCAGTGCCAAAAATGATACTCTTTTAGGCACTGCGCATGCGCAGAATAACGATAACGACGTGCTAAAATTTAAGGGGTTCAAAAACTCTCTATTGTATAAATACATTGTAAAATATTTAGCGGAAACGATTTATTGCTTGTCTTTATTATTTTTGCATTTCAATACGTTTTAGAATAACTTTTGGCTTACCCCTCGTATACAAATCCTGAGCCGTGGTCTTTCCTATGCCTGTGTTAGCGCCGGTGATTACTGCCGTTTTACCATCAAGTCTGGCTTGTGAAGAACATGATTTTGAACCAAATAACCCCATGTCTAATACGGAATATTTAATTTAACTCTGGCTCTACAACCCAACAATTAATATATAAAATCTGCTGTCTGTCGTATGAAGGTACGATTCATTAAAATAAGATGACTATCATAGAAAATAACAGTACTTAATTGTCTATGATGACTATACAGAAATGACGTGCAGTTCGAGAGATAAAGATCGTTGTCAGTCACTTAATGATATAAAAATAAAAATAGAATGTAGAATAATAGAGATAATCATTTATAACTGGGAAAGAAACAGCGTCGTATCGCTAGGGGTCATCAGGAAGACCCTCCTAATATTTTTCTTCATTATTATACTGATTTGAGATGGGTGTATAAACAAAAGGAAACAAAGCAGTACCCAAAGGATATATTATAGGGGCAGTACCATTTATTACACACACAGAATATCTATTTATTAGATAGTCTGTGACAGTCCATTAGTCGAGTTTCCACACCCTCCTAGATGAACCCCCTCCACACCAAGCGGTAGTTGATAAATCTCCTAGAGGATGCCATTATTCCTAAATCACGGATTTCTTAAATTTTAAGAAATCCGTGTCCTAAATATATCACATGTAATTTCATCGGATGTTACCTTGTCTTCTCGCTGGGCTAAAGGGCTGAAGAATTTAATGTATCATGTATCTCCCATTCTCTGTTTAATTCTTGAGTATGTTTTTGTGTTGGAATGTATTATGTGATATGGGATATAGTTATAGATAAATACACTGAAGACAAATAATCTATGTGTATAGTATTCCTTTCACGGATTTCTTAAAATAAGAGAAATCCGTGACTCCTCTCCTTCGCCTGTTCCGAGTTCTGTGATTAGTAACAGAATGTTCTGTAGTTTTCCATCATTGACAAGTAAATGAGTTACAAATTATGTTGCCAGTAGATGGCAGAAGAATCTGCTAGGATTAGAGTCCTATATAGAGGACTCTACTACGATTAGAGTCCTCTACGCACAGATTATAGATACTACCTCTACGATCAAAGTTTACAGACTAAATATGAGACTAATGACATTAAATGCTATAAGCAGCTAAGAACCTTTGGGTTCTTGATAAGCTGCTTCATTTAGGGTAGCGCTATATTAAGGTTATTTGAAGAAAAATGGTAAAATGGACAAAAAACTATAGATTATTACCACACATTTAAGAACTAGTCAAATAACGTCCTATCTTTTACAAAGAAATTGTTTACGTCTTATTTTACCCGTGAAGTGGCTTGTTAGTAAAATACAGAGCTAGTTTAGATGACAGTGACTTTGTATAAAGTAACTATAGTTTAGACTCAAGACAACAACAGAACCAATAGACGTATACGTATTTCATCACTGGTTACGAAGATCCAATAGAATTATGAATACTTTGTATTTCGAGTAGTATTTTTTGTGTATGTATTGAAAGTTTTGTATTTTAGCCGATGCTGATGAGCACACATCATCTAATTTTCGTCATTTTAAACAAAGTTGTAATAAAGAAAAGTACCAAAATAAATAGTACTTATAAGTGCGTATAGCTACATATATTTCCTTATGCAATAGTAATTAACAAGATACATAAAATGATTGTTGTATTTAGTACAAGGTCTGTCTGTTGCAATCCTTTATTTCTACAGATAACAGTAGTTACACTATAAATAATTCATAAACTTAAAGTATATCATTGTACACAATGCCCATATTAATGCCAATGCTACCAACAACTTTTTCTTTTTTTCCTCTCCGAGAACAACGGAAAGCACCCACCATAATCCACCGACCATGCAAACAGCATCAATAGAATGTGACACCACACAACATAAGATGGATAAAATAATACTTTTTGTGCAGTCTTTAAGAACTGACAAAGGGAGTATAATCTTCAGGGAGCCCCACCATTTTCCAGCTGACATCCCAAAGTTTCCTAGCATCTTCCTCATTCCGGGCCTCTTTACTTGGTTCCTTAACAGCACAATCTGAATAGTATAAACCACTTTCATTGGCACATTTTTCATCCACGGCGCAGTAAATGGTGGTTTGAGCCCCTTGCTCTGGCGTCTTCATAACCCATCCAGCTATGTTACGATAAAACCAACCTATGAACCACATTCCATCTAAATGTCTGGCCAAATCAGTTTTGGTGTAACCAGGATGTAAAACATAAGTTGTCACACCGGACACATTGTTATCTAAAAGAAAATACAAATAAATTCTAAGGGTGTGCGGCATTTGGTTCCTGATTAGTACTTATTTCTTTAAGATATAAAAGACAAGGTGTTTGTACAAGCGCAGAATATTAAAAGATGTACAAGGATGCAAGGAATATACTTCATTTATTTTGGTTATCAATTTTATTTTTTATTTAATTGTCAAAGGTCTCCGAAGAACTGAACTCAGCTGATCTGATCTTTAGATAATGGAACTCACTCAATATTTCATACTAACCTTGTCGCTCGCCAACAGATGGCCATAGCGAATCATTTTGAAATTGTAATTTTGAAGATTCATGCACAGAGTATAATATTATACTGTGATTCAAGACTGATTGGTTATTTATTATACATAGCTATTCTATTATACAAGTATGTTTTTTGTTTGAATTTGTGGACAGGGGTTCGAAAAAATAACAAAATATGTTTTTAAGTAGTTAGTAATAAATAGTGAAATTTTAATATACCTAATTAGTAAAGTATATGTACATTTTGTCATGTGTAGAATACTTTCTGTTTGCATATAAATTGTACATTACTTACCTTTAAGTATATGTACATTTTGTCATGTGTAGAATACTTTCTGTTTGCATATAAATTGTACATTACTTACCTTTAAGCCTCCGTGCCAGTTCTTTCGTAAACAAGATATTTGCCAGTTTACTCTCTCGGTAACCTCCCGTAGAAGTGTATTTTTTCTTTTCCAAGTTCAAATCGTCAGGATCAATTTTCTTGCCTACAATCAACAAAGTACCAGCGAGTGCCGCAAATGAATTCAATTTTATAAAAAAAATGGGAGAGATGAAGGCTCATTTTAAAATTAGAAGAGTATCGCAGACAGCAGATAGAAGAGGTGTAAAAATAAATAATTTTTGGCTGTCTTGGAAACGGAAAAATTTGTTTTTTTTTACCATTATGTTAAACTTGTCATAATACACCGTTAACATTGGATACAATACTAATCGCCAGTGGCGTGCAAGTACTACTGCGTAATACGCTTTTTAAAAATCGTGTTACGCCGCCGTCTAAAATAAAAAAAACTTTTTTCAAACTCTACGCTTAATTTACTAGAAAAAATCACTATTTTTTTTCGCTGTCGTTTCCCAAAATTTTTCATTTAAATTCGAACCACCCTGTATATATTTGTTCTCATTGATATATCCTCCTTATTAAATTCGTTATCTGAATTACGATAAACGTATCATCGCTAACCGAATTGCTGCACTTCAGTTTGATTTTTTTAAAATTGTATCTGTTACACCCTTTATAAATCGCTTACCTCCGTGGGCAAGAGAAGAAACGTTTACTATTCGAGCAGGCGTGCTCTGAATAATCTTGGGCAGGAGAAGCAAGGTGAGCAAGAAATGCCCCACATAATTGATCCCTACTTGCATTTGGAATCCGTCTTCAGTTTTACTGTCCGGGCACATCAGAACGCCAGCGTTGTTGATCAGTAGATCAATCCTCTTCTCGCTCTCCAACAGGCGCGTCGCGCAGGCTCGGACTGATTTCAGGCTGGACAGGTCTAATTCTACGACTAGGAGTGTTCCCAGGTTTTCCTTGTCCTTGCAGGCTTCCTTGATATCATCCACGGCCCTCCTAGCCTTTTCTATGTTCCTGCATGCCATTATGACTCGAGAGCCTGTAAAATACTAATTAAATCAAAGGCCCGCTAAAAAAACAGGGGACTTCCGTGGCAGGGCAGATTTTTTTTTATAATTCGTCGAATTAAGGTGACAAAATAGCAGCTATTTTATCAATGTTACTATAGAGGTTGTCCCGAAATTAGTGTGCAATATTTTACCGGTAAGATACTCTTTATATTGTATAAACACATAAAATATTTAAGAAAATATATGCAAAATATTTAGCGGAAACGATTTATTGCTTGTCTTTATTATTTTTGCATTTCAATATGTTTTAGAATAACTATTGGCTTACCCCTCGTATACAAATCCTGAGCCGTGGTCTTTCCTATGCCTGTGTTAGCGCCGGTGATTACTGCCGTTTTACCATCAAGTCTGGCTTGTGAAGAACATGATTTTGAACCAAAGAGCCCCATGCTTAATACGGGATATTTACTTTAACTCTGGTTTTACAACCCAACAATTATATAAAATCTGCTTTCTGCCGTATGAAGGTACGATTTATAAAGGTGAAGGATGACTATACAGAAATGACGTAGTTCGAGAGATAAAGATCGTTGTTAGCCACTGAATGATATAAAAATTGATTAATAGAAATAATCAATATTATCATTATATTAATCATAATAAGAATCAAACAGCGTCGTAGAATTAGGTGTCATCAGAACGACTCTCCTAATATTTTTCTTCTTCATTCTCATACTGATTTGAGATGGGTGATTGAAAAAGCAAAGGTGACGGTGGTCAAGTTTATTAAATATTATAAGTGGCGGCACTTTGATGTTTTGAATTGCGGAAAGTGTTGTTGACAACACTGGGCAATCCAGTAGAGTAATAATAATTTCAGTTGGATTAGGAGTGGATGGGAAGTTCGATTCTTTTGGGTGAATCAATTAAGTTTATTCATTCAGTTGAAAAAACTTTTCTATTCGCGATTCTTTCGCCTTGATACAACCAAAAAATATACACGAATATATTATCTTTGATACAACCTCTGGTAGATTTTTATGAAGCTGAGCAAAACAGCCATGACCTTAAGTATATGCGCCACGTGCGTCAATACAAATAAAATCTTTTCACTATTTTTCTTCAGCTGTTTTTTTTTCTTGAAGGGGGTTGGAACCTTTGGTGTGAAGATAGGTAACACTGACGTAGTTTTCCACATAACACCAAAACACTATACTGCCAACCAAGTTGGAATCATCTGGAGATGATTAAAACTGACCTAAAGCTAAAACTATTTTTTGGTGTGTGTGTGTGTGTGTGTGAGTGTGTGTGTGTGTGTGTGTGTATGAGTGCAGGGCTCCTATCGGAGAAAGAGTTGCGAATTAGTCAGTTTTCTATCACCATTTATGAATCTGTGATTGAACAACGCGTTAATTGACTGTTTGGTTCATAGATTATGGTTTGGTTTCAGTCAAACTGACTGAAAGCGCAGTGGTCCGAGCAGTAAATTGGTTAGTTTCCATTCCCTTCTAAATGAACATTCAAACAAGGCATCACCGCCTTCTAGATTTACTCCGTTTAACCAGAGAACTCCCACCACAGGTGATAGTTGTTGATAGAGTTGTGATAGGATTCTCTGGTTTAACTCAGATAATCGCGGAGTCGTTGCATCCAAGCGGTTGTTGATAAATCTCGTAGATGGCGCCACTCTTCCTACATTCATCTCACCTTTGTAATATGTTTCGATGTTGCCTTGTCTCTTCACTGACAAATTGTTGGTATCGCTTCTCGGCCTCTGGCTAAGATCAAAGTGTAGTATCTGTTCTTATCAGCTTAATATCTGATACGCCCCGCATGCGGGGCCAGTATATTAAACTGATTTTTGGAAACTGATGGAGGTTAGGGGCTTGCTCCACCTCCGTCGCGGGTTGGCCCGGTATTGCAGTACCGCCGGGATCGGCCCATTTTTAGCTAATTAAACAAAAATTGAAAACATTTATGCCATTGTCACAGTTGTTTCAGTTTGAAAACTTGTATAATTTCAAAATGCATCCAACCACTAGTGATGGGTTGCTAAATAGCAGTCTGCTATTTTTTAACTGCTAAATGGTAGTAGCAGTAACAACTGCTATCAGCTTAAGAAAAATAGCTGCTAATTATTTAGCAGGTTGTGGTTGTATGCTATTCACTTTGCTGCTGCTAAATGCCCACGCGCTACGCCTGGTCGCCAACCGAAGACTGCGATTTCAGAGCAAGTAAGGTAAATTAGCAGTGTAGCAGTGTAGCGTGAAGCAGTTTACCTTAGCAGTTAGCAGTCAGTAGCAGTTAGGTCTGGCGGCCGCCCCACAGACCGGCCGTCCTCGGTAACGCAGCAGCATTTAATTTAACAATCGACATAGAAGCGGTAGACCACACGGCAGACGAAGTTAAATTTAGGGAAGGAATATGTACCTAATTCCTACAACATTATTTTTTAACAATATTTTTTTGTTCTTTCTGCTCGCTTATTTCAGCGGCATAATTTAAGAGGCTATACAAAGATTTGTACCTATCACAGCTGAATAAATGGTTATACATACAAATTATTTATTATATTTATAAATTATAAAAGTTATTTATATAAATAACGTAAAAAAAAATATTTTTAATAATAATAATAATTAATATTTAATAGCAGAAATTTACTATTACAACTGAACCTGTCAATAAACAGTAAACTGAGACCTTCCTACTGTCTTATGAAATTGGGAGGGGGTGTTTGTTTATATTGGTGTTTAATAAATATCTAAAAAAATACTTGGTATTATCACAGTATTTAGCATTATACCACAAGTATATATATATCTTATACTTGTGATTATACTGTGGTATTATAGAAAAGTGTTTTTATTACCTTCAGCAAGACATTTTAGGGATGATCGGAGTACCTACTGAATAATAAATAGAACGTAAAAATTATTTTTTACATGTCATTTGAGAGGAAGGACATGCTTATTTTTCATACACGAATTAATTGTTATAATTTATAATTCAAAAACCTTCTCTGAACTTGAAATGTAAAGAGAACACCGGGAAATTAAGACTTAGTAGTTTCAATTCTTAAGAAGTATTGCTTAACTTGCCCCTATAAACTTATGTGCACGTGGCACGCTGTTTTTGTTCTATTTTTTTGTCAATTAACCCGCTCCGTAATCGGAATACCAAATACCTACCTTCATTGATCGGGAAACGGTCCTTACAAAAAAGGAGTCATAAATCACATTTATTTTCATCCAAAACATGAAATATAAATATCAAATTATATTTATGGCTGCTATCAGCCACAGTGAATATGTTCATTTATTTGAACTAAGGTAAAATGTCAACTGTTAGCTGCTAATAAACAGACAACTACGCAAACGTACTAAAAAATAAATAGCTGCTAATAAAATAGCAGCTATTTTTAACTGCTAAATAAGATTAGCAGTAGCAGGAGTGGCTGCTATTTAAAAATAGCGGGTTCGACACATCACTACCAACCACAATTATTACTTCATTGAAAATGTATTGGCAGTAAAGGCAATATGCTCGCATTGTTTTTGACGAATTTGTAATTTGTATCACAAAGTCCAATTTTTCAGATTCCGTTTAAAAACGTGTAATTTCAAAATGCCACTAAAAAGAATAACAATAAGCAACTTCAATCACTTGATTGAAAATTTATTGCCACAAGCTCGGATTGTTTTCGACGGTTTTGAATAGAATCTACAAGAATTTATTTACTTCATTCATGGAAAATCCTTGGAAATGCATGCACCCATAAATATAACTCTATTATCACTTCATATCTTGTCCAAAAGAAATTGGGCTTATTTATTTATCTTCTTTTCTTGGATTTTGAAAGTACTATGATGATTTGTTTAACTCGATGCTAGTTTGACTTTTATGCTTTGAATTAAGCTTATTTAAATACTGTGTATTTCTGGTTGCATAATTACTACCCGTTATACAAATTTTATACTAAACAAGACTATTTGGCACTTTCAGAATTTTATTTGTGTATTATTTTTGTTGAGCAAATTATTTATCGGGAAAAACTTGCCTCCCCATTTGAAAATAAATTTAGTTTCTCTTAGTCTCCATGTAAAAAATTAATGTCAGTTGTAACAGCTATAAAACTCTTATTTCTCTTATTTGGTTGTAAAATCGGACAGAACATCATGGAGTGACGACCAGCTTACAGCGTTTTTTTATGACCCCTCTCTCTATATACCACTTTTCAACACATTCACAAAATAAAACAAATTTTCAATTCCCTGTTCTTTATTTTCGTAAAATAATAAATATCTGTATATACATCTCACTAAAACGTTATATATACATTTAAAAACGTGTAAAAAATATAAAAAAATGCAGTTATAATCCAGACTTCCGACTACCGCCTCGAACAATAAGTACATTTTGAGTAAGTATACAGAAATAATACAAACAAATCAGATTACGAGGACTGTACATTAAAAAAATAAAAAACCTTTCCTCTCTATGCGTCTTACTTTATAGGTTAGTTTTCAGGTCGACGTCCCTTTTCAGAACGATCTACGACCCTTTCTCCACTATACTCCGCAGAATATCCACGGTGCGGGGGCATCCAGTGCACAGATGCGTAAAATTGTGTGATATTGACAAGATTTCATAATACTAAGAGACTATATGGGGTTATCACGGTTGTGATTCATCTTCACTCGGTCACAGTCATCTGTTTTGAACCCTCGGCGGCTTTCTAGCCGCTGGAAGGCGTAGGTTTGTACGGAAGGTTTGGCGGGGGCTCATTTTGCACAGTCGTCCATCTTGCGCTTCAGCTGGCCGTTGCCGCACAGTTTGTGCTTCAGCTGTTGGTAGCAGGTCAGCCTGGAGCAGGCGTACTCCTTGAAAAACAAAATATAATCAGTAATTTAACCACGGAATAATACAGGTCTCTGTCTAGATTTGAGGCACATTAATTACAACATTGGTTATGCAACCCGCGTAACGTAGTCGGAATACTGGTTGCCAGTTATGCATTACTAGACAGTATTTAATTTTGTTGACACTTCACGCAGGATATTTAAGATTTCAAGTACAATTCACCATGCACAGTGTTTTGAGAATACATAATTATAGTGCATTACAGAAATTATGATATTAATTCCATTTAACTATAGACATTTTAACCGCAAAATTGTGCATAACAGTCAAATTCCAGTTTTAAGCGGTAGTTTCACATGGCAGTTGACTGCTATCTCAGCGACTGGTTAAATCGGCGTGTCTACACTGTCAGGTGTTTGTTTATTTATGTGAATCATACTACTTCGATCGCAGTTCAGTGTTATGGCAGTTACTGCGATAAGTAGAAATATTTCTACTATTGTTATCGCAGTCGATTGCTTTGAAGAAATAAAATGCCGAAATTTAATCGAAGTTTATCGCGAAAACGAATGTTTATGGGATATAAAGTCACCACATTACAAAAATCACATAAAAAGAAAAGCCGCATTTGCAAATATTGCGGAAAATATAGGTTTAAATGAAGACATTGTCAAAAAAAAAAAGATACCTAGCTTCCGTAAGAGCAACTTATTTACTTGACTCGCGTAAAATTTTGGAAATCCCCAGCAACAGCTAATAATTGGGTTAATAAGTGATTTTCCATGTCAAAACGTGGTCTGTTTAATATATCTTATTCTTAGTATATCTTCGTTTAGACATTAATTGTTTGTGTAATAAAAACTTTTTTTCAATAATAATAAACAAGTAATCACACCATTTACCACTATTTTTTTATTCGGCGCCATTTTAAAAAACTTGTTTATTACTGATTTAAAAAGTTTAAGCGGCAGTTTCACACAGCAATCGACTGCTATAACATCTGAACTGTTTGGTGGGAAATATTTCTACTGCGATAGTTTTACTGCTATGTACAGATTGACTATACTTTTTAAATCAGTAATAAACAAGTTTTTTAAAATGGCGCCGAATAAAAAATTAGTGGTAAATGGTGTGATTACTTGTACATTGTTATTGAAAAAAAGTTATTATTACACAAACAGTTAATGTCTAAAAAACGAAGATATACTAAGAAAAGG
Organism: Pogonocherus hispidulus; assembly: GCA_963924545.1. Taxonomy (NCBI): domain Eukaryota; kingdom Metazoa; phylum Arthropoda; class Insecta; order Coleoptera; family Cerambycidae; genus Pogonocherus; species Pogonocherus hispidulus. Next base: position 58,498,867 of record OZ004697.1, read on the forward strand.
TACTGGGTGAAAACGTCTTTATTAAAAAGACCACGTTTTGACATGGAAAATAATTTACTATTTTAGCTGTTGATGAGGATTTCCAAAATTTTACGCGATTCAAGTAAATAAGTTACTCTTATTCAAGCTAGGTATCTTTTTTTGACAATGTCTTCATTTAAACCTATATTTTCCGCAATATTTGCAAGTGCGACTTTTCTTTTTATGTGATTTTTGTACTGTGGTGACTTTATGTCCCGTAAACATTCATTTTCTCGATATAATTCGTTAAATTAAAAATTTGGTCATCCGAGAACGCAATCCGTTTAACAGATTTCGCCATTTTATTTCTTCAAAGCAATCGACTGCGATAACAAAAGTAGAAATATTTCTACTTATCGCAGTAACTGCCATAACATTCAACTGCGATCGAAGTAGTATGATTCACATAAATAAACACCTGACAGTGTAGACACGCCCACTTAACAGTCGCTGCAATAGCAGTCGACTGCCATATGAAACTACCGTTATAGTCAATCAGTACATAGCAATAAAACTATCGCAGAAGAAATATCCCCCACCAAACAGTTCAGATGTTATAGTAGTCGATTGCTGTGTGAAACTACCGCTTTAAATAGTAGGCAACCAGTGTATAACGAATCAATTATTGTGGGTTGCATAATTATATGACATCACAATCACAACTGACTAGTGGCATATTAACCTACCGGTGGTATTTTATAAAGGAAATAGTATCAATTGGAGCCCTTTGGACGGATGTTTGATATTTTCAAAATATATACAATATACAAACAAATAGGACCTGTTAATTTGCTCCAGAAACCTGGGTAATTGACCAGAGATGTTCGAATAATATAATTTGAATGCACTGACTTTTGTCTGAAGATAATACTTCTGAATTATTGCAAACATGGACTAAGGTGCAAACAGAGACAAAAATGTTGTATAAACGGCCCTTAAGGGGCTTCTATATGTGAAATTCTTTCATTTTTCATGAAAACAACTGAATTCAGATTTAATAGGCTGCATACTTTCAATACTACATTATTTATTAAACGCCAGTGGAAAAAACCCTTTTAAGAACCTGACATGAGTCTGATTTGGTTTAGGAAAAAAATAGTTATTAACAAATTGAATCAGCACATTAGTACTAAAAATATTCTAATGAAAATGCATGAAACTCTTAAGAGACTCAAGAGAAAAGATAAAGAAATTTTATTTGCGAATTGCAAAAAGGCAAAATAGGAAACTAACTGACCTGATTTGATTCACATACTTTTTGGTAAAAATTACCAAAATTATACTCAACAAGACAAGATGGAAAAATTTGTTAGAAGTTTAAAGGAACCATCAACTTACCCAATATCCGAAGGGAATCTTCGACGTCTCGGCATTGATGAGCCCCCACAACGCCCAGAAGAAATGAGAGGCCAGAGTGAACGCCTCCACCTGCCGCATGACCTTCTTTGGGTTCTCTCGGGAGCCGCACTCGTCCAGGTAGGCCCTGATGAAGGCGTACCTCTGCTTCTCGGTCGGGTAGTTCGACCAGTCCTCCTTGTAGAAGGGATGGTTGGGCTCTGTGTAGTCATAGGCCCACTCAACGAAGTGGTTGGCAATGTCGAAGGAGCGGTAGTTGTAGGAGCAGTACTCAAAGTCTGGAATGAGACGAAAAATATTCAAATTGCACGATATATTTGAATTGCCGCGTCAACGTCTGGATTTAAGTCCTGTTGAATGTTTGACATTACGCGCTAAAGTTGAATATTTGTTACAGTTTGAGATTCACTGACATACAATGCACCAGCAGTTCTCAAACTTTTCGCTCTGCAGCGCACTGGATATTTTTGAAATACCTGTCTGTTATTTTTTAAATCCCTTGAATATAGAACAGTAAGAAATGCTTGACAATTCATCAACTTACTCACCAATTATCACAATCTTGGGTTCCACATTGTTATTGTCCTTATCGTCAGCCTCGTCCTGGCACATGAGGATGTTACCTTCTTGCATGTCATTGTGGCAGAAGACTACGGGACTACCTTCAGCCTCTAACCTCTTCTTCAGCCATTTGGTCTCCGACCTGAGATCCATATTGTCCAAAATTGTCTTGGCGAACTTGGGAACGTTGGTGGAAAATTTGGTATCGCAGGTCCTCAACCATCTGTCAATGGTGTTCCACAGCCATGTTGGTTCCTTGTGCAGGGGCACCTGAAATTGTTGGGATGGACATTGAAAACGCTGCTCTCGAATAACCGAAACGAACGATATTATTATAAGTGATTTCAACAACATGTTTTTTGCAAGACTTGTCCGGAATATATCGGGGCAATTTTGGCATGTCTACGTTCGTGAGAATGAATATGAGGAGGGGGATAATAATATGTACACTGACTTGGACTTTACTTCGGAAATAAATTTTCTATTTGTAGAGTGTGACATGACAGATTTTCTAGAAATTTAATGAAATTTTTTTAAAATTTAAATGAAAATTTCAAATGTCAATTTCATGAATCTATCAATGAAGAATGGAGGATCAATTTGAAACGTGTGAAAGAGAAACCACAAACAATCTAGTGAGTTATTCTTTAAAAAATAGTTTCAATATTTCATTTGTTATTGCAAACTTTGCACGACACATGTTTTTGTTTTTATTGAAACACTCACAAGGCAAATCTTTATATTACTCTAGTATTTTTGGATTTTATCAGATGTGTGTCATCAGATTCAATAAAAATTTCAAAAATATATCATGTCACGCCTACCAGTGCTATACTACTTTCTAATTGTTATTTTTAATAGTGAGATCCAGACTAGCTCCAAACTTGTTTGGTTTGAACTTTTGAAACACTCAAATATCATACAATGACAAAAAAAAACAAAAATAAAATACATTGAAGATAAACTATAAGCAATATGAAAAGTTTGGGAAGAAAACTAGAGCTCACTGATGAACTTTTTCTTATAGTTAAGACGAATTTTCAAATTGTACACCATAAAATTTAAAAAACTGCAGAGAATATCAGTTTTTTAAAATAATAGATGCATATTATGCTGCGATGTATTTTACTTGTACATTACTAGTGTTCTCTGGACACTTACCTGCACCTAAAGAAAAAGATATTGAAATAAAAAACACACTTTCATACAACTTGTAAATACTTTCGATTTAGCCCAAAAATAAAATTATATATAAAGTTGTAGAAGATGCAAAATTAATAAATACAATTCAGGATCTGTCATGACTTGGTTACCTAGACTAGAAATAAACATTTTGTCTCTTCTGAATACAATCTTTTCTATAAAGACGACATAATTCTGATTTTACAAGATTTCTAGAAAACCCAGTCAGATTAGATCACTGATTCGATCACATAATTTTGAATTATTTGTTTAAATTTATGCCCTACCCAAAATTACTACAGTTTACCTACTAAAAGATATATAAACGTCAGACATTTATACAAAAATTGACGCCCTTTATAAAACACGGTACTCTTAATAGGTAAAATATAATCTGCCATCCAACAAATCTACTTAAAGTACCTATACTTAGTATCACACTACAAAAACCCGTGTTAAGTAAAAACATATTCATTCTTGGCAAATCACTTTCAAATAGACTGTATCCACAAAAAATGGCGACTTATGTAAAAGCAAAACACGTACACATTCCACAAGAAAATATACCGTGTGGGTGCACCTTCTTTCTCGTCGATATATAGACAGAGCCGGAGCAAAAAACAGGTTGTTTAAATTCAGGTTTTATGAATGATTTGTTCCCTACGGTTGAACTAAGGGTCCGGTCGTTCACCCGACAAGCAGCCGGTAAGAAGGGCCAGAAAAAGGCCAGATAGGCACCCCAGTGGCCCGCATTGTCGATATCTGCTAGAACATAACAATAACATACCCCATATGTGTGATAGAATGGAAAAAAAAACGATGCCGGTCCATGGTGTTCATGTTTGATACACTTTTCGTGAGGGGGGAGGTGTTAGAGTGTTGGAAACTAAAAAAAGGGCACGATACACGTATTAGAATTATTGAGGGATTGATTGATTTTTCAAATACGTATATATTTACACGTATATATATACGTTTACGGTTTTACATTATATTATTACTGGCAAGAGGAAACCCCAGATTGAGCATTTCATAGTGTTCTTCAGTGTTGAGTGCTCAATTTATTTGTACAGTATTCCTATCGTTCAATGTAATCCATAAATATAATTATTGTAAGTGATTTGTAAAGTTAATGTTTTAGTTCGGAACATAATTTGTCCTACGAGATCGTAAACCGATATAGCACGTGTCAAAAATATGTCTTTAGCACTCATACATCCAACTTTCGTCTTCAATCACTGCAAAATTTGGTTGCAATTATTTTTTAAAACGATATCTGTCTTAAAAAAAAGACAAAGAAAATATGAACCATTTGACACATATAAATTAGTCATCTGGAGTTTAGTCTGGCTTCCGGTCCGTGATATTACCCTTTTTCTACTTCCCGTATAAATAAAATGGCCATGAATCAATGAATCACAATCTTTACAAGGTGTTTACATGATTCGTACTTCTTTTCAATAATAATTCCATGAAAAAGAGCCGCCTATCGATCGATTTCAAATAAAAATTGTTTATATTTTGCAGTAGCTGGCTCGTTTTACTAGATAAGCTCTTATCGCTGTTTACCGCATTTTCCCAACACAGCACATTGCGGTGAACCGTAATTGCCGATTAATAAATGGCATTATAAGAAAACAATTCAGCAGCATCGATAATTGACCAATTAATAATTCGAGGAATCCGTTCGAAAACTCAGCAAATTAAAACCAAATTAAAAAACGCGTCATAATTTTCCAATAATTGTTTTGTGCAAGATAATAACTGTGATTATTTCCAAGTTATATAACGACTTCCACATGGAATAGTTTCTACTAATTTGTATCAACTATTCCACTGGTACGTTTAATTGTCGGTAATTACTGGGACTGCATAATTTAGGAAATATACCACTGCAAAACAAAGGATCTGCACTTATAGCAAGTCGATTTCTATCAAGGATTGTTAATTTCTATATATCATAAACATTTTAGTGGTCGCTGGTTTTCGATCCAGGAAAAGTCAGCAGTTCCAAACATTTTTCCAATAGGCTTATTATATTTTAACACGATAAGAAATTCCCTATATTTTTGCTTTGCAACTGCATTTTCTTTTATTATCACGTCGATGATGTTTACTAAATTATAAACGCTCGTATTTTGCGTTCTTGTCCTTTCCTAATAGCATAAAAAAATTAATAAAACATTCGTGAACTTAGAGGTGGGTCCTTGTACGCAATATTATTTAAAAATATATTTGTGTGGGATAGCGCCGATAAAGTATATAAACAATTTTTGTTATAAATAGCCTCGCACCAGTTATAAACATTGATTTTCTACTGTTACAGAAGATTTAAAAATAAAACCTCTTGCGACATTCAACTTTGGACACAAACAGGGGCTTGTGGTAATTTCCACTGTTCCACTTTCACGCGATCATATCGATGACCTTTTGTTTCCCGTGCGATGTGGTGGAATATTCCTTGAAGTACGACTCAGTACGACACCAGAGATAATATACAGGCTACAAAAATTGCATGGAGATTTGATACGTATTAGTTGTGTAGAGCAGGGTGGTAATAAGTACCAAGTTCTAAAGCACCCAGAAACCTTTAGAGATCTCTAAATGGGGATTTTTTTCTTCATATAAACATGGAATGAAAATGCGTCTTAAAGGGGCTAGTCTCTTAAACGCGGCATCCTAGTGCCAATTTTTTCTAAATAACTCCAGTCCAGATAAGTTTTGGTATTCTGCTTTAGTCGTATAATATGCTAATTCCGCTGCTCTAAATAAAATTTCAAAATTTGTATCACACACATTCCAAACGGGGTGGAGTGGGGTAAATATTATTAGCCCAACTTTTGTGCTTTGGTTTTTCCGAGGGTTTTTCAACCTTTCATTATAAGAGATCGAATCTCAATGCAATTTTTTTACACAAACACAACTACAGAATGCTACGATATCAGAAAGGGGGGTTTGATTTTATATTAGCGGTACTATTTCGAAAAGCTTGACGGTCTTGTTCGAGAGATAAAAAGTTTACGTCAACGTGTTTTCAATTTTTCTTTTTACTTTCAAGTAAAGTAACGTCTAATTTTTTATTTTATTGGTCAGTTTTCTCCACTTAAAAATATTATAAATAAATCAAACTATAATTTTGTTAACTCTTCCCAGAACAGAAATAAACATCTCCGAAACATCCAACAGTAGCAGAAAAGTAGAAGGAATATTTTATAAACATATCGACATGAAATTTATAAACTATATCATATGCTGACGTCAGTAAGTGTAATTAGTCAAATATTTACATTTAAAATAAACAAATAACTCCAGGATGTAAACGCGTAGGACAAAGGCTTTATTTAAATACTAATGTTTATATACAACAATTATTTGTCATTATAACAAAACAAAAACTCGTAAACGGTTTACAAAATCCTTGTACAACATGTTAATACAATAATAATATTAATAATATATTTATTGCCAAGAAAGGACTTTTTAAATTGGTTTAAAAGTTTTTATATAAGCAAGACTTCATTCATAAAGCATCTGTTTACTGTTAAAGACCATTTTTTCCTTGGGTTTACATACTTTCATCAAAGTCTACGTATTATATGGTTCCTTTATAATATATTCTAATCTTTCATTGATTTGGCGCACCGGCTCACTTTGCAACTATGGACCAGTTTTTTGTGCTTTCTCCCGCCCTTCAGTGACTGGGTGAGAGATGCTGTTTTTCTGGTTCCCCATACCTTGTGGGGGCGATATTTTTTTAACAAGAACGAATCAATATTTATATTTTCCGAGAATGTTTACTGATCTTTGACATTTCTAATCGATTTAATTCTTACTCCAATCAAAAGAGGGAACTTCTACCTGTACTTTGAAGCGTTTTATTTGATAAACAACCCTCAAAAAGAATGGAATCTAGTCTGTGGAGTATTATTATGTGTCGACTGGCTGTTGACCTGATCTCTTCCTTGGGGTTATTTTTAGCTACCAACTAATGGCACTCCCTCCCAAGCGCCGTTTGTGAAATATACAAACAGCGGTTTCATATTTCTGATTTATATGATGTCTGAATTGCAGTGAATGTGTTATTTATTATAATATAGGAGAGAGTGCATTTTGACGAAAAATGAAAGATATTTTAGGCAAAGGTCCCCTACTGAATGAATTTGTTTAAAAACTTTTAGTTGTTGAAACTTTTAAAATGATCTGATCAGCGAACAAATGATCGTTTTTTTGTTTGCTTTATTGCTTTTTAAACTTTCAAAAAAGTAATTATTAGCTTGAACTGGTAAAATGTTTTCAAAATGATCAAAATCGTAACCATTCCAGTTGTTATTACTTCCAAACATTCAATTATAAAAATTTAAATATAATAAAGGTTGTATTTTTAAAGATATGTGGTTTTTCGTCCCACTTTAAACAGCTGCGCTTTCGTCTGTAAATGAATATGAAATTGCTAAGAAAAATATTTTCCTCATTTAAATTTTAACAGGTTACTTTTTAAGGATAATTGTTTAAATCAAATTCAGAGAAAACACCCTTTACAAAAAACCTCAGATTGGAATCAGTTTCCAGGAAACAATCTATTTGGATTCCCGCAAAATTGCCCTTTTTAGACTTATGGAACGCTTTGACAGCATAAAAGTAATCTTGCAAATCGTTTTACCGGCCAGCTTTGATCACGTTACATGATCACTAATGAAACAAATCCAATCAGTAATCAGAAGTGGGATTTTCAATCTGCAACATGATCAGAAGCGATATAACTCTACCAGACACGTCCAAGCTTCTCGAAACACCGTACGTTCAACAAAACAACCACGAAACCCAACCGCTGGGACACTACCAACCATGGACGCGGGCATCGACTGACAAATAAAAATAAAAAAAGATAAAGAAATGCGTTATTACCTCCGAACGGCCGATCAAACGGTACTGAGACACAAAAAACCTTACCTGCATGGAGTGTATGGTCGCCATCTTCTGGGCTATCTGCACGGACAGCCGCTCGTCGGCCAGTTCTTTGGTTTTCAACGGTCTGGCGTTGATGTACTGTTCAATCCTGCCGCCGGGGAAGATGCCGTGCAGCTTGGGACCCAAATTTCGCTCGGAGAGAAGCGTGAAGATGACGGATTCGGTGATTATGGCCTCTAGGGCGCCTTCGCCGTGGGTCTGGCCGTAGACTCGGATCAGCACCTCGCGGGGCTCATCCTGGAAGTCACTCTCTTTCCAGAGGTGGTCAGGGAGGGAAACGTGGTACAGGAGGTTGGATAAACCGCCGCTGAAATAAAAAATCCAATCAAAAATTAAATACTTCAAGTTGTTTTTAGTGGGTAAATAAAATACAAAAATGCAGATTCACTTTGTAACCAACTAAATGGAATTATAAAACTAAAAAAACTTTTTGAGATATCTCTATTTTCTTCAATTTTATAAAACTGTTCCTAGAAATGGGGTATTTTCCTTCAATCGAAATGAAAGTGGAAACCTGTATTTTTATAAAATATATTATTAATAATTTTAGGTGAAAAGGACCGTGAAAACAAACACACAAATGTTTAAATAAACTTATATTCAATTTCGGTTATTTTATCAGACGTGTCTCGATGATCGTAGCAGTCTTAAAACTAACTCACTCGTCTGTTTATAATTTTTTGAATCAATAATAGTGCGTGCTTTAGACGCCTTATACAGCTATATTTTAAAAGTGTTTATGTCTGCAATATAGAGTTCCATGTAGATTAATTTTTGTTATATAAACTAAATATCTCAACAGGCCCTCTCAAAAATTTATTCATATTATAAAAATACATCTTAAAACTAACTTTACTGAGACACGTCTTTCTCCTGGGAAATACAATAAAATGGTTCAGCATTTGCTGCGAGGATTGGGGAAACCCAGGAAAACCCAATCAAACCATTATCTAATTAACAGATAAACTAATGTAATCTAAACCCATCTTCCCACGTAACTCTAAAAATTTTGGAGCTGGCAAGGGCTTTGTGAGGGCATCTGCAATCTGTTCACCTGTAGAAATATAATGTAATTTTACTATTTTGTCTTCAATCTGTTCTCGTGAAAAATGATATTTAATATCAATATGTTTAGATCTCTTATGGTTAGTTGGATTATTTGCTATGCTTATACACCCATTATTATCTTCGTAAATTATGATTGGTGTAGAAATACATAGATTAATACTAGTTGCCAATGATTTTAGCCAAAGTGCTTCTCTTACAGCTTCAAATAAAGCCATATACTCAGCTTCTGTAGATGAAGCAGCTACTGATAATTGCTTTTTTGTGTTCCAACTTATAGTACAGTTTTCAAATAATTTGAATAAATAGCCACTTGTACTTTTTCTATCAGTTTCATTTCCACCCCAATCTGAATCCACATAACCACATAAAAGATCTCTATACTCATTGCGAACATATATTAGTCTTAAAGTCTTAGAACCTTTAATATATCTGAGAACCCTTTTTAATAATTGCCAGAGTTCTTTATTATTCTTGTTCATGTATCTACTCAAAATATTTACAGTTGTGCTTAAGTCGGGTCTGGTACACAACATTGCATACATTAAACAACCGATAATATTCCAACATGGAGCATCATATTTTTCATCACAGTTTAATGCTTCAAAATTTAATTTACTTGGAAGTGGTGTACTGACGGCATTACAATTTTTCATATTGAATTTGTTTAAAACTTTTTCTAAATATGCACTCTGATCCAAGATTATTTTATTTTCTATTCGTTCAATTTTAATTCCAATGAAAAATTTTATTTCCTTTAAATCTACCATGTGAAATTTACTCATTAAATAATTTTTGAAACTAGACAATGTTTCACAATTTTGTGTAACAATAATAACATCGTCAACATAAAGTAAGACAAATATTTTTGTTAATACTACTTTTATTTAAAATATATATACAGGGGTCAACAGCTGAATTTTTAAAACCTATTTCTAATAAAGCTGTCTCAAATAATTCATACCAACATCTTGCCGCTTGTTTCAAGCCATATATTGCTTTATTTAATTTGCAAACCTGCCCTTCTTTATGTTTAATTCCTTCAGGTATTTTCATATAAATGTCTTCTTTCAGTTTACCATTCAAGAAGGCAGTTTTAACATCCATGTGATGTACTAGCAATTTAAACTGATTTGCAAAGGCTAAAATAAATCTAAAACTTGTAATTCGAGCTACAGGGGCAAATGTTTCATCATAGTCAACTAAATATTCTTGACTAAAACCTTTCGCGACAAGACGCGTTTTGTATTTCGATGAATTTCCTTTCTCGTCACACTTAATAGTGAATATCCATTTACAATCAACAATATTTTTGTTACTTGGTTTATCAACTATGGTCCAAGTTTTATTAACTAGTAACGAATTTAATTCATCAGCTACAGCTTGCTCCCAGAGATCTCGGTCAGCTCTTTGGCAAATTTCAGAATATGAAGAAGGAAGTTTTGAAACAAAAGAGTCTGCACTTAAAATAATGTCAGCAGGTAAATCAATTTCATTATAAGAAGTTGGAGGTAATTTTTTAATTAGTTCACTTCTTCTTGGTTCTTGGTTAGATTTTAATTGCATATTGTCACTGTTAATTTTAGGTAAAGTTATATCAGTGTACTCATCTGCATTACTTGCAGAACTATTAGATTCATCTAATTTGACATTTTCAGTATCATTATCATCTTTTTGTACTGATTTTGACTTATCGTCAGATGCATCAGTTTTGTTATTCAGAGACTGTTCTACTGGTTTTGACTTACTGTCAGATGCACCAGTTTCATTCATTTTTGGTCTTGAAACCAAAAAATTTATTTCATCAACAATCACGTCTCTTGCAACAATTACTCTTTCATTTTCCACATCCCACACTCGATAACCATTTGGTTCATACCCGACAAATATACCTTTACTAGATTTTTCTTCAAATTTTGATTTTCTAACTTTACTATGTATATAAACAGTCGAACCAAATACTTTTAAATATTTTAACTTTGGTCTCTTATTATGCCAAAGTTCGAATGGTGTTTTTGTTTGGCACAGAGCTTTAGTCGGACTTAGATTAATCAAATATGTTGCTGTAAGTACCGCCTCACCCCAAAATATTTTTGTTAATTGCGCACCACATAACATAGCTCGGGCCTTCTCGGTTATTGTTCTTATCATTCTTTCAGCGACACCATTTAATTGTGGGGTATATGGAACTGTTAAATGATAACTAATGCCTTTCTATACACAATAATCCTTCATTTCATTTGAAAGATCCTCTCTACCATTATCACAATACAAATTGACAACATTGCAATTAAAATGAGCTGTACTTTTTGCAATAAAATCTTTAAAAACAGTAAAAACATCCGATTTAAATGTTATAAGATACGTAACACAATAATGTGTGTAGTCATCAATAAAAATTACAAAATAATGTTTATTATTTAGAGCTGTTGGAGACACCGGGCCGCAAACGTCAGTGTGAATTATAAATAATGGCCTCTTAACATAACTTTTATCTTTGGATCTTTCAAACGGCAATCTGGTTTGTTTGCCATTGATGCACGCTTCACATAAATCGTCAGTTGGTTGAACGAAACCAAGTTTGTCTATATCATCTAATAATTGTTTATTTTTCAGCTCTTGAAATTTAGCTTTACTCATATGACCCAATCGTTGATGCCATAATTTATAGTTATTTTTTATCAACGTTAAACACTTGAGAATTTATTCTGCATGCATTTGGCTTTATTATGCGAAATTCAATACCAAATAAATTATTTAAAGGCTTACCAGTTACCAGGACCTTACCATCCTTTTCAATTTGAACACCTTTTTCATTGAAAATAATGGACATACCAGCCTGTTGCATTTTCTGGACAGACAACAAATTATATGGAACCTCTGGACAATACAGAACATTTTCCAATGTTCCTGGGACGCCCATATTGCTCACCACATTTATATTTCCCTTTTTTTGTTGCTTTTATATACTCATTCTTTTTAGCGATGGAAATGGAAATACTATGAGGAAGCTGTTGATAAGTTGTGAATAGATCATCTCTGTTAACAAGGTGGTCAGAAGCACCTGAGTCCAGTAAGAAAGTTATTTTATTTTCTTCATTTGTATTTTTATGTCTTCTTCCGACCACAAAAGCAAAGCCAGAATTTTGAGAGGTGGAAGGTGCAGTGTCAATGACCTGCACGGTTCTTTTTCTGTCATTATTTTGCATTTGAAGCGACCGTTTATAATAAATGCAATTTCTTCTTATATGGCCATGTCTACCACAAAAATGACATTTGAATTTTTGCCTAGATGACTTTCCCGCTTTCCAATTTCTACTTTCTGATACATTTTTGTGCTGGAAATTGGTAAACGGCTTCATGATTTTTTTCTTTTCCATACAATGGGCTTGTAAAACTTTAGAACTCGTATCACTCTGCTCAGTTTTGACTTTGGTTTCATGATCCAATAGCCTTGTTTTAACAAAACCCAAATTTAAATTTTCTTCAGACAACGTTTCTAATGCTGTTATGACTCCGTCGTATGATTTAGGAAGGGTTAATAATAGATGCGCAACTTTATCTGTCTCTTCCAATTTTGCGCCAGCGGCTATTAATTCCGTTAGCAAATCTTCAAAAGTTATGAAATGTTGTTGTAAAGAAGTATCACTCGGTAGTTTTAATTCTAACAGTCTTTTGCGAACAGCTAATTGAGTAGCGATACTTTTTCTTTCATAAATGCCATCAAATTTGGCTAGAATGTCACGCGCGGTAAATTCGTCTTGCACATCTCCAAGAAAAGAGTCTGTTAAGTATTCAATTATAACACTTTTTGCCACACGCTCACACTTTCGCCATTCATCAGTTAACACTTCGGGACGAACATCGTCAATAACTTTTATCACATCTAGTTCAGTCAATAACGCTCTTATTCTCAGTTTCCATACACTATACCTATCACCATTAAATAGTTTAATGTTTCTTTTTCCACTGAAATTATCCATTTTCACTGAAGTTTTAACACAAAACTAACACCGAAAAACTACGTAAACTGGGCCCATAACCTATTAATAATTTTAGGTGAAAAGGACCGTGAAAACAAACACACAAATGTTTAAATAAACTTATATTCAATTTCGGTTATTTTATCAGACGTGTCTCGATGATCGTAGCAGTCTTAAAACTAACTCACTCGTCTGTTTATAATTTTTTGAATCAATAATAGTGCGTGCTTTAGACGCCTTATACAGCTATATTTTAAAAGTGTTTATGTCTGCAATATATAGTTCCATGTAGATTAATTTTTGTTATATAAACTAAATATCTCAACATATATATTTTTTTATATTTATTAGGATAAAAATTATTAAGATTGAATCGGTAGAAAATTTTTAATTCATTTTATTCTATATTCGTGACGTCACTAAGCGAAAACTAGGGAATATGTATCTATAAAGAGGCCACACTGATAATATGTGGCTAGATTCAGTTTGTAACGACGACAAACGACAGTCGACATTTTGATAATTGGACATTTGAAATTTCCTGTTTGTGTTTGGCTTGACAACTTGACGTATTGTATTGTTGTTTTCTTGAGAAGTAAACGTTTATTAAACATGGAGCAAGGTTTTATAGAGGCCAAGTCCGACAATTTACCGGTTATAGATCCTTTTATGATAAAGATCTTATAGATCCTTTCAGAAATAAAAGGGATGAAAAATGTAAGGTTAGTACCTATTTAACTTAACAGTATTACTGCAAAGTAGATTAAATATATTAAAAAATTACCTTTACAAATTATGATGTTTTTCTATTACTAATAAATACATTTGTAATCAGTCACAGGCAGAGACAACAATTCACAGGTAAAAATATAAACTAAAAACAATGTCTCATGTTTACCATGATGCTTACCCTAACCAAATAATTCAAACATAAACAAAAGTAAAGTTGTCACGCAGTGACACCAACCACACAAATGAAAATATCCTAGAAATCACTAAAAAATGGCGCAAATTTTGAATTTTCGCTTAGTGACGTCACATCGATATCGCGCACAATAAAAAAATAATTTATGGACTTAAATGAACCCAATACTACAATATAAACAAACATTATGAATAAAAAACCAAATTGAAAATAGAACTTGACTACCAAAAATACAGAACTAACATAAAATATTGTTTTTATGCGACCCCACAAATAAAAGTCCATTTAAATCCGTGATGTTAAAGTCCATTGATCGTGTGGCCACAGCCATGATCGAATCTATCGATCTTCAATTTAATATTTTTTTTAGGTAGTCTGTTATTTTCATCCGTAGTTACTGGACTGATTATTTGCTTAGGAGCATTTATTTTTCAAAAATTTTAAAAAGTGGATTCGATTCTTCAAAAGTTTTTTCCGTTATGGTAGCAGCAGAGGAAAACGTTGGTTGAAAGTCCTACATATTCTTCTAATTATTTTATGGCTATCTCCATCAATATAAAATAAGTTTAATATGTCATTTGAATAGGTATTCTATGAAATGAAATGTTAATGAAGTGCGGAAATTATCTACAGTTCTAGGTAGGTATATGTTTTGAAATACGATCTGGATATTTTTCTAGATCAACAGATTTATTATAAACTTAATAACAAGGCATGTAATCCTAAGTTTCAGAGAAGACCCATGGATTTCTGAAATGCTTTTTCTACGATCCATTCCGTTCTTTCAACAAGTCCGCGAACTGCAACCAACAAAACCCTTTCTTGTTTCAAAATACAATCATATACCAATATCCAAATACTTTCCCACCCGTGTTCTTTACAAAGAAAATTATAAACCGATAATGGTGACATCATTTTCCAAGGTAAACTAGATATTAATAGTAAGCAAATAAATCGTGCTTTTGGTTACCTGTTGATCGTTACAATTAATATCATATTACTAATAAATTTTGAGGGAAATGTCTGTTAATTCGGAGACAAAGACCGTTCAAGTTAAATTTATTAGTACATTTGCATACTTGGCAGTAACTGGTATGAATTTGTAGTTGGCTCTTGGAAGTATTTTGTCGTATTTCACGTCGACTTTATTATTAAGGTTGTGATAATTTAATAAAACGTAATAAAAAACGGCAGGCATAAAACTGAAATACACCGGAATTGTATAACAAAATAACTACTTTATTTAATAATTCCTACAAAGTTAATCGCTTGTCGTAATCCCAGTTGACCTTATCTCATTTTTAATCTTGATTTATTTATATAAAATAATAAACCTGACAAATATAGATGCAAATAGGTACACAATTTCTTTAGTTCTTTCGACAAGAAATAAATCATTTATTAAACTGGTATACCTAACCAAAGTCTACATATTAGAATATAATTATGTAGACTTTGACCTAACTGATACCCAATGTTTGGTGTTTTGGAAAGACCCAGGCTATAAAATAATAACATTTTACAATTTTTTAATCGCGAAAACCATAAAATTCGAGTTATAAGGTGAAAAATAAATTTCACAGCTCTTAAATAAATAAACGAAATCATAAAATAACTGT
Source organism: Pogonocherus hispidulus (assembly GCA_963924545.1). Classification (NCBI taxonomy): domain Eukaryota; kingdom Metazoa; phylum Arthropoda; class Insecta; order Coleoptera; family Cerambycidae; genus Pogonocherus; species Pogonocherus hispidulus. The sequence continues at coordinate 58,514,547 of OZ004697.1, forward strand.
ACAAAGGTAGAATATAGATTTTGGTTGGGAATTATACAGTGGTATTATACAAGAGGGCCCGAAATTAGTGTGCAATACATCACCGGCCCAAAACTCGTGTGGGACTGTCTGAATACCCTGAAAGAGCTAGGGAGCGAGAATAGAGTAACCCCAGCTTGGGTACCTGGGCACGAGGGGCACAAAGGTAATGAGGAGGCAGACGCACCAGCCAGAGAAGGCGGATCAAAAGACCTCATAGGACCAGAACCCTTCTGCGGCATAGCGAAGCCCTACATTAAAACATCCATGGAGGAATGGATGAGAAACAAATCTCTAGAATGGTGGAGGAATCTGCCACAACTGAGACAGGCAAAGCTATTCATTAAAGAACGGACGCATAAATTCACAGCAGATCTGTTAGGCCATCAGAATAATAGTAGGTCTCCTAACAGGACACTGTAGGCTAAATAAACACATGCATCTTATGGGACTGTCAGAAGATGCAACTTGCAGATTCTGTCAAGAAGAAGAGGAAACCTCAGTACACGTACTGTGCCAGTGCGAGGGCCTGACAAGACTGAGATTTCAAATACTTGGGGAAGGAAGACCAAGAGCCAATAGCTACATGGAAGAGCCTCTATCAAGGCTGTGGAGTCTAAAGCAAAGAACAAAGCTGGACAGAGTGCTTGAGATAGGTTGGGAGTGCCACAATAGATCTTCTAGGTCGCGGTGGAGCAGGCCAGGGGGCCGACTCCTATATAAATCTAATCTAATCACCAATGCTTTCTTTTCTTCATATAAACATGGGTCGAAAAATGCTGGTTTGGAGAAATATTACCCCAACTTTTTTGTGCTTTGGCTTTTTCAACTTTTCATTAGGAAATATTAAATTTCAATACTTCTTTTCTAAAAAAGGTACATTTGGTTCGTACCGATAGGACGCATCTTAAAATGCACCGTTTTATTGTAAAATCGATTTTGAAATTTTAAGGAAGCATTTTTCTACCCATGTTTATGCGTCAACCGGAAACAGGTTAAATCGATCAATCAGATACACACCCTGTTTTGCAAAATACAAAATATATCTCTAGCGTATCGCACAGCCATCAGATATTGTTTTATAGAAAATAATAAAATCGATCTTAATCAGTCAGTTAATTCCACCTCTCCGTTTATTATTAAAAAACATCGATTAGAGGCTTATTTTACCTCTAGAATTTGATAAATCTATACTAATGTAACCATCCACGTGGCAAAGGTCAAAGGGGTATTAAAAGGGACTAGAAAAGGAAAATGTTCCTCTTTCCAACTAGTATTAGTGGAAAATGTTCCACTATACTAAGTACACGCGGTCTTGGACATCAGCAACGAATTTCTACCACGGAATTCGTTGGACATCAGCTTCAATAATCACTCGAGATGTAAAACGCACATTATCGAAGAATGCAGAGATTTTTAGACTGATGAGTGGGCACGCAACTTCCCTGATGATTGCAAGTATTAGTTATTTTTCTCTTGGGCGTTTCCAGTGTGCTTGGTTTGGTAGATTTTCGCAGCCAGCGAGTTTAAAAATAAATCTTTCTAAATATAAAGTACGCACGATGAACATAACATCGATCAAGTTCGAGTGAGTCACTGAAAATTGTGCCTCATCGTTTTAAGTTATGCCGGGCATTGAAAAAAACATGTAAATAAATAAAGTGTTGGATTAACCTCTACAAAAACAAGACGCCGATCGGTTTCCAAGATTATTTGGTTTAATTAACATAAATTTGAATTAATCACAAAGTTTACCGCAAAAACACGCCTCTTCCTTCTACAAGGGCATTGCAAAATGCCATACCTACTTAACGTTAAACCAAAAACTTTGGAAAATCTATCGGAAGTGGGAAATTATGATAGCAATAATATTTCCCACATGCAAATGTATTTTGAATGCTGGACGATACATTTCTTTGTATAATCCTATCTTGTCTGGAATCTAGAAATAAAAACCATATCTTTCGAGTAGGTTCAACCATGGTAAATAAACATATTTACTAGTTCTGTGCCAGGCTTGTCTACAAGATGTCGAAATGCACGTGCCCAAGTGTAAATACATTTACATTTTGATAACAGTATTGTAGAAAACAAGTGTTTTATTCATGAGACTTATTTATCGCTAAATACACCGATAAACACGAACCAGATTGAAAATCCCCATATAATAATACTTACATGAAAAACCAGATAGAGATTAAGATAAGTGAAACTTCAAAATGTTATCGTGTTCACAGTAATTTTCCACGGCAATAAATTACTACAAGATAGATAAATCTTGTAGTAATTTAAAAATTTGCCGTGAAGTAGTCGTTTTGTACATCTGACGTTACAATATCTAGATCATTTATATAAAGCAAAAATGGTACAGGTCCCAATACTGAGCCCTGCGGAACTCCTAAGTTAAGGCTCCTCGAATAACATTTCTCACTGTATAAGGTGGCAAAGAATTCTCAGAAGGGAGGAGAAAAAAATCTGTAAGAAAAATCAGTTGAAAGTATGCACACGGAAGTTTAAAAAACTTGCATTACCGAAAGTTGATTGGTATTAAAGTTTATCTTTACTTACATAAGGACAGAGAGAGCCCAGTATGAGACCCTGGGGCACCCTTAATGCTACCAAGGCATCACTCACATTGGTTTATTTAAGCAAATTATCTTTAGAACGGCTGCTACAGATAGATTTTGTGATCTTCGTTGTTTATTTTCACGACCTACTCAAAATATTTTCGGAAAATACTGCTGGGAGGTCATAAAAAGGAGCATATGAAAAGAAGAGTTGCAAATATGGCTTTCAGAACTGTTTGTTTGGGTATTTAGTTCAAAACAACAGTGATCTTATCTGTTTCCCAGATTCAATGAACTTCTTTCAAACCACTCGAGCCTCGGTCAAAGAGTAGAGATAATCTCGGTGGTATCAGTACTCGAGAAAAAAATCACGCGACAAGTCACCTTTTACAACATACGATAGGTACATCGCGTCGAGTTAGCCATGCCCACGGCCAACTTGGAGTGCGAACGGGGAACATTTGATAAAAATAAACTTCGTTATAGCATATCGTACGCAAAATGCAACTATAGCTACTGCGAAGCGAATATTACAATTATTGTTTTTAGATTTTGCACTTTACGCTCTAGTGCACCATATAAATGATATAATCAGTGACCTTGGCGACAACACAGGTTCTGGAATATACAATATGAGTCATGTAAATGCCTATTTCCGCATTTCTTGCAAGACTGATATTGATATTACATATTTCTTCAATAAAAAACAATACAAGAAGACTTTCAGCCAGATACATGGACAAGAGTTTTCGGACTTTATTAAGGTTCCCTAATAGCATAAATAGCTAAAAATAATGGTTTTACATAAGTATTAAATTAGATTAGTGACAGACTAAATATCTAAAAAAGTGTTTTCTTACCTAATATCAATTTCCTATTTTAATGGTTTTGTTTTTCATCTTTTTTTACAATAAAACAATTTCAACAATAAAAAAAGATGAAAAACAAAACCATTAAAATAAGAAATTGATATTAGGTAAGAAAACACTTTTTTGGATATAGATTTTGTCACTAATTTAATTTAATACTTACATTTGCCCGTGTATCTGACTGAAAGTCCTCTTTTATTGTTTTTCATATGCCAAAATCGAGGTAAACATTTTAGTAGCGTTTCAAGATGGGGAATACCGTATGGGGAGGAAAAAATTGGTGAAAACTCACCTGATATGCTTGAAGCCGATATTCTGCGAAGTCACCCTCTTCCAGGCGCCGTGGAGGTAGTCCCTGCATATCCTGGCGGCCAGATCTCTCATCTCCGTGCTGTCCCCGGTCACCTGTTTCAAAAAAAGACCCCACCAAGTGGCATTAGTGATCATAGGGGGGCGCATCGGCTTTGTTGGCCAAGAGAAAACACTCACGACCCACCACCCGAGACTCGTAGAGTCCCGGTTTGTTTTGGAAAATTGTTTATTACCCGACAAAAGTACAATTTCGGCTCTGTTCCGTCTAGACGGGGCAGTATTTCAACGATGCTATGAATGAATCAATAATGTGACGCAGTCGTGCCTGACCTAAATTTCGAAATTCGCGCTGCTTCAAAACAAACCGGTTATTAAGGGAAGGGGGTTGGTTTTGGTTACTCTACTCACCGTTTTCACTGACGAAATGTTCAACATCTTGTCGAATCAGCTTTACGTGGCTGTGTTACACAAGATTTTTTTTTAAGTAACAATACACTTTCTCAATTGATATATCACTGAAATGGTACACGAATCACGCTAGTACTCGTAGTTTTTTTGTCTTTGTGTAAAGGTAAAAATAAAAAAGTTAAGTTTTATTGATAAAAAGTGGAGGGAGGTATTAGTTTAAGTAGATGCAACAATGCACAATTCAGTGAGTCAATGTAACTCGGACGAACTTCTATCGAATGAGCAAACTTGGCACCCAACCTAACTTTTACGTATAAGATGACGTTTGATGCCCGACGATATCGTCATAAATATGTGGGGAAGGGGAAGCGGTGAGCATTACCAACCTCAAAACATAAAATATTGGGCATTTTATTTCAATCTCAATCAGGGGAACTGCTGATAAATGGTTGTACGACCAGGAAACATGTAAAATATGTAGTATTACTTATATGAACGTAAACAATTTTTTATTGTTCAGGTATAGTTTGATTGATTATAGAATATTTGGTCTACTGTCTACCTGTTACATCACTGGTAGTGTTGTAAATTGTAAAGGTACGTGCACAACACACATGCTGTTGTGACTTGAAATTTTCAGTAAAGATATTTTAGGTATATGATTTTGAATGCATGCGTGGGCGTAACAGTTTATTTTCCATTGCACAACCGAACACAATTTCTAATCCATGAATCATGCATATTGAAAATGATAATGCTGATACCTATCTACGTACATGTACGACGTATGTCAGCTTAAAATTACCACAACCCTCCCTTATGTACGCCTCTCTTCACATATAGCGAGAAAGGGGGGTCCTGCAACGGCGGTGACTAAGCTGACGAGTGTTGTACAAGTTTCAGTGCTTGATACTTGCTTTAGGAATGACAAAACGTTCGTTCGTGCAGTATATAGTCTGCACGTGGCTTTAAGTAGGTAAAAAACTACTTATTGATCCGTCTGTTGACGCCAGGCCAGCCTACTCCTGCCGGGCGCCATACCAGCCACAGGCCACAGATTATAGCGACATTCCAAAGATAACTTTTACAATAGCCATTGTCATTAGTTGATTATGCCAGATTTTCAATATGAAACTAGAAACACTTTTAATCAAGCCAAGTGTAGTGTTCGGAATTCCCTGATTTTTGTTTAATATAAAAATTAAATAAATGTATATTAAACTAACTATAAAAATCAGGGAATCCATAGGTCGCTGGTTCATATCCGGCTCGAAGGACCAAATGTTCGGAATTCCCTGATTTTTATAGTTAGTTTAATATATATTTATTTAATTTTTTTTATTAGTATTTATGTAAAAAAAAAATAAAAAATTAAAGAAATATATATTAAACTAACTATAAAAATCAGGGAATTCCGAACAAGTAGTTAAACAGAAAAGGAATATTACCAAAATTTTAAGTACATAATTCAATTTATATTTAAATTTAAAGACGGGGGTTTAGGTCTGGAAAATATGGTTCTAACGCAGAGATTACGGAGTATCAATTGTTTTTTGGTTGTACGAAAAATTGTAAGATAGCCTACAGATACGTTGCTTACCTTGTGCTAAGCCTGTCCTGTAAAGAGCTCAAGTGGAACAGTTCGGGCGCGTCTGCCGGCCACCACGAGAATTTATCCCGGTCTCTTGATATTGGAAATGAAACGCAGGCTTTTTAATTTTAGTTTAATAACTATAATAATTTATAAATACAGCACTAGGTAATAATAAAACAAAAATGTACATTAAAACAAAAATAAAAACAATATATTAGCAGTCTAGGAATTAATAAATAACAGTACAGTACAATTTTTATAGCTATCTTTTTGCATAATATCGTTATTAATTTATACAGAGTATTCTTTATATTACTTTTTTTTGTAGATCTATGACTAGAAATCCATCATATGGCAAGTACCGCTTTGAAATAAAAATAATTGGTACTTGTGACTAGAACTCTGAATCTCTTTCTCCCTCTCTTTCTATCTCTCCATTCTCTCTTAGTTTAACGATGCTCTAGCAGAAATCATGCAAGCTTTGGATGCAACAACAAGCCGGGTGTCCAGAAACCCCAAAAAGCACTAAAACGACCTCGAATTTTTTACCGACACCCGCTTCAGTCATTTCTCCATCCTCGCACATTCTCCAAGTCAACAATAAAAAAAACACGTAAAAAACGAAGTCTCACCCATTCTCCTAACTAAAAAAGTCAATTCATCTAGAAAATATATTAAAAACATTACAACTTTAAGGGAAAATCACATGTGTGTCATTTTTGTTGCTACGGTAATCGTAACGGCGCCGACCTCGATAAGAAAAAATCAAAAAGATATTTACAACCGCCATTGGCGGGCGTTAGGATGGGAAACGGAATTTTTCCTATCGAGACCGGCGGCTAAAAACGAATTTGAGTTTTAAACCAAGCTAAAAGGCATTTTTTTTGTTACTTTATACTCCGGAAACATGAGAATTGTCTTAGGTTCAGGCGCCACCGCTCCCCGCACTTTACTTCCTCTTAGTTCGTCTACCGTTCCTCCTCCTCCTCCGGCTATGTGACTGGCCGGAAGCGCCGACATCGCACTTGGGACTCTGGGGGCGGATCACCACTCGGAGGTGGCGGGGGCCCCTCCGAAGACTCCGGGGAGCTCTCTGGAGCGTCGATGAGACAGCTCGAGACGCCCCTGACGCGGAGACCTGAAATGACAGAAAAGCCGTACATACAGCGTTCTGTGAACCGCACCAGCGCGCCCAGCACCCGCCACAGAAGCCTTGTCAGACCTGGAAAGGGACAGGATTAGTTGGGATCGAGGAAAGGGACTCTTCGGGGGGGTTATAAAGGGGGGTCATCTGCCACATAACTAGACCGAAAAACCTGCTATGCTAGGTTAAAAATTTGAAATTACATCTTGGATATCACGTACGTATTTATATAAAATAAATATCCTTTGTGGACATCTACTGGGCGTTGAAAATGTCAATGGGAAGGTCAGAAAGGCACTGTAGTGATAAATAAATTCGCTGTTGTGAAAGAGACGTTGTTAGACTTTGAGCATAGACTAACTGTTATTTGAGGATGTTAAATATATTTAATTAACCTGCTATTAAAGAAAAATTGTTTTGTAGCTGTGCCAATACAAAAACGTATATAGAATATCCATATAATATACCTAACTGCTGTGATGTTGGTCAAACTTAACGGATATTCGTGATATAATTGGAAGACATCCAGAATGTTCTCTAAAGCACCAGAGTTTAGGCATGTACTTAAATGATATGCAATAAAAATGTGATGTAAACGGAATTTGTTGGTTTTAGACATGCAATATTTGATAGTTTTATATCTGTTTAATAATCTCTTCACTTGACCTTGAAACAGTTGCTCAAACCATACTGTATACAGTGTGATTTTTCCCATTTAATAATTATGAAGGTACGAACAAACGTCCAGAATAACCTATTCATATCCAGAATAGTGCTACTACATACAGGGTGATTTTAGGTTTAATCTTGAAAACTTCGGGAATCAACAGAGGGGGTTAAAATAATGTTCATTCGTTATATATACTTATTTCCTAAATCGCATCGTTTCGGAGATGGAGGGCGTTGAAGTAGGAATTTTTTTGCCGCTTTTCCCTCATAACTTTTGAACCTTTCATCTGATTGAAGTGAAATTCGGAACACAAACACTCCTTATGATAAGCTTCTTAAGTTTGAACCACCTACCCCTCTTAAAAGTGTATTTTCTGTGCTAGTTTTGAAATAATGTAATTTATTTCAAAACTTCAACAAAAAATAGGAAATAAAAATAGGAAATGAACATTATTTTAACCTGTTCAATAGATTCTCGAAGCTATCAAGATTAAACCTGAATCACCCTGAATAAATAAAAGAGCCTAGGAATATATGCCCTAAGATCTAGCTGTAACAGTAGCAGACCAATTTTTTTTGAAATTTAGTGTTGTGGCATGTTTTTATGCCACAGCCAAAGCGAATGGTGGTGGTAAAAAGAGCCGTGACAGTTCTTAAATGGTAGTTTTTATAAGGATAGAGGGTTGTTTTTCAAAAACTTTTTTACCTAAGTGAATACAGTAATATTTTAAAACGTTAGATGTGAAAAATTAGGACTTTGTACGTAAAAAAGGTCCTCGATTTTCGTTTAACTCGGTACAGTAAAGTTTGCAATGCATTTACATTGTGTGTGTCAAAGGTGGCATATCTAGGTTTGACAGTTTCAATCGATTGTTTCTATGCGAATTCAACTGACAGTTTTGTTCACGTCAGATACTTTTAGCGCTCAAAAATGTTCTAAAATAAATAAAAACCATTCATTTTATCCACTGTTGAAAGAGTTGTAACTCCATTAGGAACCATTTTAGGGCATATGTTCATGGAAACTTTGATTTTTATTTTGAAATATAGTACCACCCCTCGAAGTCCGGTACACTATTTCTTGTACACCCTGTATAGAATAACTCTTAAATAATATTGAACGTAATACTATGGTATTATATTAAATAGGTACTTCAAATAGATACCCATTTTTCTTAGATATCAGAGGAATATTTCCTCTTAGAAAATATTCTATGTCCCTGAAGTGTGTAATTTGAAATGATATAAAAACTTAAGAAATTAATATCTCCCAATATTCCTTAAAATATTTCCAATTTGAAAATAATGGTTGTTAAAAGATTATTTAAAAGAACTGGTTTTATATCTCTGTACCTGAAATGTGTTGAATTACGTTCTTATCGCTTGCTTATCCAATTTACTCCGTGACATTGTCTAGCCTAGTTTCAAGGTAAATCATTCGTAGGTAAATTAAAAAGTTATCTCTACGCCGTGTTATAGTAATTTACGATTCGTCGTCTACAGATACCCGGAAATTCGACATTTGTGGAGACTTCGTACGTATTTCACCCACTCATATAAGTCAAGTACATCCTACGAAAAGTAGGTTAACAAAATACTGCGTCGAAATAATTGTCATTGAATCAAAAACCAAAACAGTGTTGTTTGTATATTTTGATAAACGATAATGCTGGGTGATTACCGCGTACAATACTCATTGCGTAACAAACAAATAACGATTTATTGTTTCACAATTACATAAAAAAAATACGTCGTCAATCGATCGTATCTCATTCGGTACTCACACAGGGCGTATAAAAAAAACCATTATATTAACCGACAGCGGTAGCTTGGAAGCCAAAAAATGAAGCTGGTTAAAAGTAGAAGATATGCAAAAAATTAGTGAGCTGTGAGATGAAATGTTCTGTATGAAAAAAAAGTTACAAATTATCTCAAACATAAACATAAAAAAACAGTCAAGTTTTGCAAGAGAAACTTGATGAAACCCAAATAAATTTTCGACGATTTTGATGTTTATTACTCTGAATTGCGTTGGTTTTCCTTGCGCTTGTATTTTGGACAGAAAAATCAAAGGAAATATGGAAAAGGCGACTGCAGGCGAGAAAATGGAAACACTAGAAAAGTTAAGAGGTGTTGAAATTCTCCGAAAAAATAAAAAATACAATTGGGAAAATTTTCCGGAATGAAAGTTTTTCGTTAATGAATGTACGGTTTTGTCAACATTTTTACATTTCCTAATTAATTTCTCAGCCTTTTCCATTTCTTTTGGGGGACCCTTTCCACTACTTAATATGTGTCGAAAGTGTCCATGTGCCTCACAAAAGGTTTTTATTAAGAAGTACTAAATTAGATTTCGTTTTAAGGTTATTTTGGTTGTGTCAAATACAAAAGTCACTAGTAAAATGGTGTGAATCGCGTGAAACTGCGCAAACTTTAAACCACGGAAAATTTTCCACTTTGGAAAAATATCACAGGGAAAAATTTTCAATTTGACTTGTAAGGAAATAAAAGTGCCATCAACATTCGGAAAGCAACCTTTTCCATTCTCCCGACCGTAATTGCCCATCTCATCGCCCCAAAAACGACCCCGCAAAACCCAGACCGCCAAAAAAAAAAAAGAAATCCGACCGCCCAGCAACAAACAGACAGACACAGAGGACAGAACACAAGCCCCAGCCCCACTTACCGCTGCTCGAGTGCCTCTTGAACCTCAACTTCAGCTGGCTAGGGTCGGTGACGTACTTCTCGCCCTGCCGCCGCCTCCTCAGCCCCGGCGTCAGCTCGCCCCCGGACCACGACATGCACTTGGCGAGCCGCTGACCTCCCCCCGTCCCTCCGCCCCCCGGCACGCCTCCGCCGACGGCCACGGGGATCTTGGAGATGCGCCCCACGACGCTCCCGCCCCCGCCGTCCAGTGCGGGCGACGCCTGAAAGCAAAGTGGAGACGACGCTCGAGCGATGAGTGTTTACAAGCGATTATTTACACATGGGCGTGGTTTTAGTCAGATGTGGGATTAGCGGGAAGAGAGAGTGGCGGTTTGGGGTCGGCCATAACCTTAAATTTCAAAGCATATTTGACTCGATACTGTTTTTTTGATCAGTTTTCAAAATTATCATATGAACCATAAGAAGAATTGGAAATTATAGTTGGAAATACAATAAAAATATTATTTTGAGGTTATGAAAGACCCTAAAAGCAGCTATATTTTAATTCGGAAATAAAACGGACAATAGTAAAAAATTGGTAATTTAGAGTAAACCTCCAACAAAAAAAATTGATATTTAACAAAAAAATTAAATAAAATAAGATTTACCCTACAAAAAACGAGAAAACCGGACTCTGTCCGTAGTATTTCCGAAGTTTTCGATTCCGCCGTTGGTTAGATTATTAGGATTTAGTTTTGATGTATCCGAATATAACATAAAATATATTCCACTACTCACGGAAGACTCCCTTAAGATCTGGCTGGCGTTGTCGACGCCGCTGTCCTCGTCGTCCTGCTCCTGCCGCTGCTTGTCCTTTATCGCGGGATTCTCTGTGGCGTCGAAATACTCCGACTGCTCGTCCATGCCGGGACTCAATCCGTTTGCTATCGAACGTTTCTCTCTGGAACACAGGAAGAAGACGACGGATTCACAAGACGAAAAAGAAGGAAAGAAATCACGAGATTTTAAGACCAATGGGTGTGAAATAACCAGATCATTAGAAAAAGGATGTGACCAGGAAAGGTACGGACCAAAATGAATGTGAAATACGACTAATAGGAGAAAAATAGCCGAGAAAGAATTGGAATTATGGAAATAATTCGCACGGTAAAACAAGCACGAGATGGGAAAATATTAGTGGATGTGGAATAGAAAGATTCATAGCATAGCGGATGGTATATGAATGTGAAATAAAATCCGTGGATGTGAAATAAATAGTAATAGGAAAAATAGAGATTCAGTAAAATTAACTATAGTCAAAGCCAGAATTAAGCAAAGTGCAATGACCGGCAAAAGAGTAGATCTATGTTGTCACATTTATTTCTAAAGTATTCTTATTAAAACAGGAAACGTATTAATTACCTTATTTACCCATTTCTTTACTTGTCTTTAACGTCCCCTATCCCTATTGTACTTTATTAAAGCAAACACAATGTTTAATTTGTGTTTTACTTAATAATATCAACGAATTTCCGAATACGTGGCAACTGCGAAAGTCGTAAAGTTGACGGCAAGCTGTTCATCCTTATTTAACATACATATTCTTGCATTTACGCTTTCTTTTCTCTCAGCTTCAACGACGTTGATTGGTCGAATCAGGAACCAACAAGCGACTGCGCTCGAGGTAGTAGGGAAACAGTGGCGTGATGTTGGGTTCTTTCGCGCGCGTTTCTTAACGGTAAAAATTTGTGGTAAAATTATCAGTGTATTTATTCTTTGTGTCAGTGTTTATACTTATTTGTGTTTGTTAAAAAAGTGGAAGTGCATATACCAGAAGTATTCTATAGAATAGTATACTAGTATATATTAACTGAAATGTGGCCAATGGTAAATCAGAATACGCACGCCTATGCATCACCGCATTTTACCAGATCGGCGAGGTCATTCCACTTTACTTAATTCTGGTTTTTACTGTATAACACGAAACGACACAGAAAGTGACTGGAAAAAGTTGCAAAAAATGTAAAAAAGAAAAAGTGAATGTGCAATTGAGATCAATCACTTTTGAAGTGGGAACTGTTTGTGAAGTAGAACAATTTTTTGTGTAATACCAGACATTTTAGAAAAGCGAAACAAAATCGATAAAAAAAATGAATGTGAAATATAAAACAGTAAAATGATAAGAAAATAGATACAAAAGGGAAAAATCTGACACCTACAAATAGTAAAATTCAAACTTGATTAAACGTACGTGAAATAGAGATATATGAATGTGAAATGAAAATCAGGTATATTTTCAGCCGGTTAGAATTAAAATTAACATTATACTCACTTTAAATCTGGAATGCTAGTAGTTGAAACAAAGGTCACGTTAGGGTTGGTGCCCAAATCGACGCCCGGCGAACACCTCGCCCTCTCCTTGACGTCCGCCTTGTCCGTCACACTCAGGAGGCCCCTGTCCGGCGCGCACACTTTCTCCTCCTCATTTCTCTCGTTCTGCGGTTTACACGGCGTGCCGGAACTGGACTCGGACTTGGAATCGGCCGGATTATTATTCTTCACCACCTCCAAAGGCTTGGAGACGGCCTTCTGGGAGTTGCTGCGACTCAGAGACTCGACGGGGTCGAAGTTGAGGCTCGACTTGCGGTGCAGACGCTTGCGGTTCTTCTCCAGGCTGTCGTCGCGCGATTTGCCCCGCGAGAGTTTGTGGTCGGTTTCCGTGCTGCTGGATTCCACCTCCGGGCGCGGGTTTGTCCATATCACGGCGTCTGTAGCTGCAAGATGTGAATTGTCAAAAATACAATACAAGAATGTGTGAGAGACGTTTGAAGAACACGCGTTATAAAAAAGGATGTGAAATATACACATGAATTAATTCTACTCACATTCTGAATGTGAAATGGGAAGTTTTAAGAAAGAGATATAGGGATACAATACAATAAGTGTGTGAAGATACTGAGACACATAAAAACATTACCCGAAAATTACAAAAGGCCGGATGTGAAATACACACAATATTGGACGTGAAAATATTGAAATATTTTTGTGAATTAGAATGTTTTGAGAAATATGAATGTGAAATAGAAACAGTGGAACAGTTCTGTATGTGAAATACGAAGATTTGAAAAATACAGCAACTGATATAAAGATTGAACCTCTCTGCAACAATAATAAAAATTATGGATGAATATTATAATTTTTTTTACCTGTTTGCTTATCACTAGTATCAATGGTGGCGACATCGACCATAATCTTGGCAGGTTCAACGATCACGTGCTCCTTCTTATCGTCCTCAATCTCGCACTGAATCTCCTGATTGGCCTCCTGGTCGTTCCACACTACACTGACCACTTTTTCCACATCTTTTTCGATTTTTTCCAAAGCCTCGGGCGCAAAAGTGATCTGTTCCCTTTTGGGACTTGCCAACTGCTCCCCCTGCTCGTTCCTCTCTTTGCTGGTCTGCTTGAGGATGCTCTTTGTTCGCTCGATCTTCTTCCGCGGCGGCGGGGGCGATTCGTCGACTTGCGCTTCTTCTTCCACTTCTTCTTTTTCGGCCTCTTTGTTCGCGTCCGTGTCGCCCCCGTTCGCGAGCGGCGAGATACTCCTGAGGGAGAGCGGGGCAGCCCCGTTAGGTGGCGAGAGGTTTTGCGGTCTAGGAACGTTCTCTTTGGTCTGGGGAGGCGCCGTCGCCGGGGACGGCTCCTTTGGCACTACTCTGATCTCCAACTTGCCGGCAACCTAAAATCGAGCGATTCTTTTTGGTTTACGTAATTGTCATCAGGCATTTAAGAACATTAACATCCAATATGGATTCAAAACCGGTTTAGGTTTGAGGATTTAAATTTCCAATACTCATATAATATTTTTAAATTAGCCATAACTCTTAAAATCATAAAACTACTAAACAATTGATTGATGCCTTTTTGATGCTTCATCCTGTCTTACTTAATTGTTAAATGTCCCATTGTTTCCGTGTGTCCAAGATTAAAGTAGGCAGTAAATTCGTTGCAACACTTATTTAGCCTTTAAAATTGTCCGTACGATTTCTATCTGGCAAGATATTTTATGTCAACAGTAAAGAAAGTAATTGTGCCGAAGATATAACTTAATTAATTTAAGCTATACATAAATTGACAGGAAATAACAAAACAGACTTTGGATCCAATAATTTACCAAAGGTACCGCAAGTGCAAAGTGAAAATTATGTTTATGTGTAAAATCTAACACTCTGACACACGTTTCCACGTCCTTGACCTTGAAAATGATATAGACGCATTTACGCGCGGCCATGACCTTGACCTTGAAAATAGGCTACGTAGACGTCCCCGACGATACACTTCCGAATTTACCCGCGCCGTCTCCGATACCTTGTACTTGAAAAAAGCCGACGGCCTCGGCCATGACCTTGACCTTGAAAACGGACAAAGCCGCCGCGTGGACGCGATTCTCTCTCTCTTACCTCCTGCAGTCCTTCGTCGCCGTTCTGCTCGGCCTCCTCGTTACTCCTGACCTCCTCCTTCTCCTGATTATCGTCCAGGTTGAGGTCGGGAAGGCTGCCCCACCTGTTCGGATGGTCGGGGGCGGGCGGCTTCGGGGCCTCCTCGCTCTGCATGTGCCGAGACGCGACGTTGCGCATCACGTCCACCTTGAATACGAGGTCGTCGAACGCCGCCTGCTGCAACAGGGGCGGTTTCAGGCTGGAGCGGACGTAGGGGCCCAGGCAGGGGGTGGACCAGGCCCGCGGCAGACCGCCTGGAAGAAGAAGAAGAGGCGGTGAGATCGCCAGGCGATGGAAGAGGAGGAAACACTGGGGAGGGGGTGGGATTCGCAAAAGAGGTGATTGTAGTGCGAAAAAATCGTGAATAGAGTATACATATTATGTGGTTGTTTTTTGAGAGAAATAAAAAACGATATTTCAGTACACATGATCTATATTTGTGATAACGCAAGATAGTTATCAACAAGATAGTAAAAAACAATATTCACTAAACTGTAAAACCATTGTGAATGGAGTATAGTCACTCATACACATTTTCTTATATAAATTCTGTAGGATCCACTTTCAATTTTATTGGCATTACTTTGCCATTGTTCAGATCCAGATGCTTTTAGAGTTTTAAAATAATATAAAACAGCACTGTGCACTTGAACAAACATATCTTAATTCCTAGAGCACAGATACATCAAATATCAAGGAGACAGACTCTAAATAAAAAACGTAACAAGTACAGACTGTTTAATATATCTTTAGGTTTAACAAAAAGAAAATAAATAAATGAATAACACAAACCTATTATTCAATTTACAAGGGAAAACCTAGTTGTAGTTTATTGCATTGCAATAAAAAAAGGACAAGTTTAGAAATAAAAAAACGATCAGAAGACTAAAATATTCACCTACTAGAATGTGTTGTTATATAACTTATATTATCTTTCAATTCACAAGCTTATAATAACAATAAACATTCAGAAAATCGTGTTATAGTCATCTTAATTATGTTACAATTTATAATAATTTCAAAAAATGTTTTAAAATTTAAAAGGGTTATTTGAAAGAAACACTCTTTTGTGTTTTTTTATCATTAATAATAATAATTAATAATAAGAAAGTGTAAGTGACAAATAAGATGAATTGTTCACAAACATACAATATAAGGATAATAAAAGAAATCAAGATATATTTTGATTAAATATAAAAAGAAATTGTACAATAAAACGTTTATTACGACTTAAAAAACAATATCATCTTGGTCTTAATTTTACATTATTATATTTTTTAATCACCATCACGTAGAGAGACGCAGTTTTTAATACAAACACACAAAAATGTATAAAGTGACTAGACAGAAATGTTAGTAGTATCATAAATCGTTAGTTCTTATTAAATATTTAGATAATACCTATACTTATTACTTCTACATTATACAATCACATCAAATATAAAATATCTCTATTTAAATGTATTTAAAAATTGATCAGTACTTACAAAAAAACCTGTGGTATTAGAAGCGAAAACTTGAAATATTCAACAGCTGTTTTAGTCGTCTTTCAAAACAGACCCACCAGACTTACTGAAAAAACCACGGCACTCGCGATACTATATATTATTAATCTAGTGGTGGAATATGTTTGAACGGTGCCGAAAATAATAGCAATAAATCTGGACGATTGTAGGCAGATACCAACAAACTCCGTCCATGAATAAACAGATTTGTCTCTGTCTTTTTGTTTTAAAATCGAGTCTGTGGGAACACGACGAAAATATGCCGAAAATATGTCTCTGATCGCAATTTAAATACATCTCAATGCCACCAACAATTACCTGTTTGCATTGGAATATAAACAACAGGTAATTATTTCTGCAAATTCCGCAGAAACAATGGCTTGCATTTAAAAACTTAAATTGCATTCGAGTTTTTGGGACCACACATTTTTCACACAGAAGTGGATTGAGATTTTAATTCAAATAGACAAACAATGTCCAATTTGTCTACTAATTTCTTACTTTCCAGCAGTGGCGCACCTAAAAAATGCCCCCAAGATTTTTGCCGCCCCCCCCCCCAAATCTTGGGGGGGCCAAAGTACAAAGTTCTTAAAATATAAAAAAAATATTTATATGTTCCATTATAATATTTTAAGACTAAAGGCCGGTCTTTCCATCTCCTTATAAACATCTTTTTAAATTTATCTTCCTTGTAACCACAAAATGGGTCTTTTCACTGTGTTTTAAATTAAATCCTGTTTTTAAAGTTCTCTATCTGCTCTTTAACTTATCGGTCACTTTTACTAGCCTATAAGTAATTACAAAGAGATTTCTAACCTCAGGAATTTTACAAATTTGAGTGTTAGTAAGTAAACAATTTGATTAATAAAACGTCAAAAAATATATTTTTATAATGGCAAACATTATTAATTTTGAATAAAAAATATTATTAGATCATGAAATTATAAACATGGTAAATATTGCAAATCGCGAACGAGAAATATATACTGTAAGGCCTCATATAGACAATTTAAACATCTGGGATGATGAAGAATTTATGAGGAGATTTGGTTATCAAAAATAACGGTGTTAAATGTTCTAGAAAAAAATCGAGCAACATTTACGGCATCACACTAACAGGTTAATAATAAAAAAGAAATTATATCTAGTATTTGTTAGATTTTATGACATGTTTTATTGAATCATATTTTTAAATGAGGAGAGGACTGAACTGCTACGATTTGTACTAGTGAGGGCCTCAAATTCTTGGGCAATTTGGTTCCAAGTCTTTTTACTGTATCATCCTGGAAAGACATTTTTACACTTCTGAATATTAAATTTAAACTAGAGATCCCAGAAACGACTAGAACTTAAAAAAAGTTATATGTACTTAGTTGGTTATAGCCACAGTATGTTATATTTAGCTAGGCAATGTTGTCATAATTGACATATTTTGTTGATTATGATTGACGCATTTCATCTGTATCTTTATTATAGATTTCCTTATTTAATCAGTATTGCCAATATTATTAAACAGTCTTTTTACAAAAGAGCAGCTAAATTGTGTTGGAAATTTTTTAACTGCCAGATAAATTCACTTGTTAACTTTAAGTTTCTTTTAGTTAAAAGCAACTTTATAAAGAGATGGAAAGACCGGCCCTTAACATTATAACTTTAAATTAAATATTATTTCAGTATCATTATATAATGTTTATTGTTGGGAGACATTTCAAAGTTGATCTTGGCAATCAACCTTTTGATATAAATAAAACTACGCGTGGTTGCAAGCGTTTTTCTAAGATCTTGTGGGGGAGATGACCCTTCGCCCCCCCCCCCTGGGTACGCCACTGATTTCCAGTCCATTTTCATGATTCAAAAACCTGAAGATATCTTCTTGATATCCCCTATTTATACATTTGAATCAACTGCAGTTTTGCAGATATGATTTGCATATAAAATTAAAATTGTATACTACAGTTACTGTGAAAATCGAAAGATAAAAAAAATGTTCAAGATTTGAGCTGCCCAGTATAATGCTTTTAATAATTCAATCCACGATTTAGATGCTTGAACCATAAATGATAAACCATTGATGTAAACCATAAACGATAACTTATAAACAAACATTAGGTGCGAATACCACTTCTATAATGTATAATTTAAACATTTGGGGAGACATCACCGGTTAACAGATATTTTCCATTGCTAAATGTTCAGTTAATTGACTTAAATATTTGCTGATCACTTAGACACGTCGGGTGACAAATGGTTTACAATAGAAGTGGATGTTCATTTCTAATTTGGTATATAAATAATATAGAGCAAAAAACTAGTATCGGTAACAATTTTAATATTCAATCAATTTAAATATTTATTCTGTATTTGCGTAGTCAAAATTATAATATAAACTTCCATGGCCTTGACCATGATTGCAAGGACAAAGGGTTAGTTTTTCAAGCAGAAAGATTAGTTAGTTGCTGTTTGGGCCTCCATGTAAAATTCTGTATTTAGGAACAGTCAGAACAATTTAAAATGCTCACCATTGGTATTTCGGGAAAGGACTGATAAAAAGGAAGTTAAAAGCCGGAAAAAAGTGAGCAATTTATTGCTGATTAACAATATGTAAATAAGTTTCATATATTCTGAACAGTTCTGGAGGTATGGCGAAAAACTGCTTGAAAGTTACTAAGTTTTTTTACATTTCCGATAACTTTGCTTTGCTAACTATGCTTTGCTTGAGATTTCTATGCAGAATTTTCAAAACGTGGTGGATTTAAATTGTATTAACTTTTTTCTATAGACCTACTGATTTTTTAGACATATTAGCCATAATTCATATTAATCAATCGATTAATTAACACGTAATCTCGCCCTTCGGTCCTCCCCTGGACCTACGCCTCTGACAATGTCATTTTCGCGCTTCGCGAGAGGTAGAAACGCCTAAACCCCCGTCCCCCAAATCCGAATTTTGTCTGTGTAGCTGTAACGATATCATACCAGTTTTAACACTTCTTTAAATATAAACAATGCGGTGGAAAAACTCAAAAATTGTCCTGCTATTTTACATCAAATATAACAATTAGACAATGATTGATAATTAATTATTATTTTTAAAACTGTTATTATCTTCTGACACAAAGTAGATTAACATGTTTTCCACTGCAACTTGATCTATCGGTCAATTTTTTGTTTTTCTGCTGCATTGTCCTCGTTTATGTAAAACACCGCCGCCTAGATTGACTCCGTTTTAACTCTGAAAGCAAGATTATCTAGGCGGCGATGATATAGCAAGTACGCTACATACGCCCGTAAATAGGAACTAGTAGGCTTATAAAAATTTCAAGTAGACAATTGAAAGTTCTACAAATGGCGCAAGAAGAGTTATTGGGAAATATTAAAGTGATTTTCAGTTCCTTCGTTGTAATTCAAAAACAGTATGTAAGTACAATTTTTTTATATGTATTCACAATAAACTGTGCATTTTTTCCAATTTAACTAAAAATAATTCTCAGACTGTAAATAAAAGTGCGATTTTGTTATTTTTTAAATAGCGCTTTGTGCGGATTCTCCTCTCATCGCATATACAGGAAAATAACATAAAACTAGTACCGAAACGGGGTTAATAATAGTGTTAGTATGGAAGACAGAGTGGTTAAAATAAAAGAAAACTTTAGCAGCGTGTAAAGGCGTTTATAAGCAAAAAAAAAGTATACAAGCTATACACAGATCGTCATTATTATTGTATCACAAGAGATAACACGAGCGTTCGTTAATATGGGGCGTGTGAATATCGGGGAGAGCCGTAACAATATCTAGAAATAAAATATCGTTTAGAGAGCCTCAAAAACAAAATCAACTACAAGAAAAAAAAAACAGCACTGAGAAAACTAAATGTACGTACATATCGATATATCTACTGTCTTAACTTTTAACTTAATAGATATATTCAAAGATAACTAAATTTATTATAAAATAATCATGCTGCAAAGTGCCAAGCGCCATCTACTGAGATCAAACAATATTAGGCAGGCAACCTCTAAATCCACAATTTTTTAACCCTAACCAATGCCTTTCTAGAAAATATCTTACGGACAAGTTAGTTATTTAAAATATGCTACATATTCAAACTAATAATTAAACAAATGGAACAAGATAAAAAAAATTAAAACACTCTTTGTAAGTATATGATGTTTTGATGAAGTAAATAATTTCAATAAACTTTGAAACAATTAACTGATCTACCCGAGCTCACAAAATAATTTATCCTTCGATAAAATAGTACATAGCAGAAATAGTAGAAAAAAGTCTAAAAAATTAGCCACATATCACAGTTTTCTTATCACTAATTTTCCCCATTTCATAAAATAGTAAATTAATCACCGCTTTTCTATTTTAAAATAACTTATTTTGCCTAAAATGTGTACAACATCACAACACTAGAAAAAAATGATACAAATAATAATGCTAGCTGTATACCGCTGAACATAAACATAAAATAGGTTAGTAGGTAGTAATTTGGTATTTTCTTATATGTAGATAAGTGTAATATTTCACAAAAAAAAAAGACTAATATGGTGTGTACGTGTACTTAATTGTTAACGATAGGATTGGACTTAAAGGGAAAATAAATTTAAAGGATAAAAAGATCGTGCCATAGTTCACAAAGAAATCGATGTTTCAGTGTTTTTGCTCCTTTTCAGTGCGCCGTACTCAAAGGAAAGAATCTAAAGGATGTAAAGAACATTTCCATTTTACACTCTCATGCACCACTGCACCACATAGAGTGTAGAACGCCAATATGAAACCCTCATATACTAACTGTTCAACTATGAATGTACATAATATGTGGTCCAAAATTGTCTGACAGGGCAAAATGGACTGCTGTACTGATGTAACCACCGTATTTTCATGGAATTTTGTTGTAAATATCGTTCTAGATCATTTCCTTTTGCTACTCTACTGAAAAGGATTAAAAACCCCAAAACACCGATATCTACAGCTGCGTTGTCGTCTCCTTTGTTGCCTATGGCCCAAAAAATCCTTCCGATCATTAACTTGAAGTCACAATTTGACCACACTAACAACTTAAAAAGACTAAGAATACCTAAGAATAGACTAAGAATCAAGACACTTTGAAAACTAACCTAAGATCATCTTTTATACGGCACATCATAAAAATTGAGGTCTCTCCCCGTTATTCACACTTCTAATAAAAAAAAAGGCTAAGAGGCCGACGACAATCTTCGATTGCTCCGTATATAGTTCAACTGTCTGCGATTTTCTGATGACCTTCTATGCAAAAAGTAAACAATTTTGGTTGTTGTTTACTAAATTTTTAGTAAATAGTAGAGAAAATTGGATATTTTACTCCAACAATTTGTTTCGAAACTGTGTAGTTTCACTGACCGAGTTAACTTTGAACTCTAATAGTCCTGAACTGCGGTTTTATATAACGTACGCATTAAAAACTAACCTTAATATCATGCTACTATCCCAAATCTAAGAACTATGTTTTCATTCCTCCCTTACTTGATTGATTAATCACATAAATCGAACACAACAGCAAAAATTCGATCATCAAAGGTAGTTTTTAATTTTTAATAGACTGTCCTCGTGACAACACGCCTACCGACCTGTTTGAAACCTTTGGGCCAACAACTGCCGCTATATAGGGTGATTCTGCATCCTAAAAAAAAAAGTTCCTCTGAACATATGCACCAAAATACTTCCTAAGGGAGTTACAGTTACAGCTCTTTAAATGGTGGATACAAAGGTTGGTTGTTATTTAATTAAATTGGGTGTTCTGGCATACATTTTTATGCCAAAGTGAATGGCGATGATAAAAAGAGCCGTGACAGCTCTCAGGGTAGTTTTCATAAGGATAAGTTTCTAACTGGATACAGTAATTTTAACATTAGATATAAACAATTACGAACTCTTCGTTTAATTCGCTACAATAAACGGTTTTCGAGATATTTGAGTTTAAAGTTTGCAATGCACCTACATTGTGTGTGTCAAAGGTGGCGTATATAGGTTTGACAGTTTCAATCGATTGTTTTTATTCAAATTCAATTGGCAGTTTTGTTCATGTTAGATACTTTCAGCGTTCAAAACTTTTCTAAAATAAATAAAAACCATCCTTTTTATCCACCGTTTAAAGGCCTGTTTAACTCCCTTAGGAACTATTTTAAGGCATATGTTCATAGGAACTTTTATTTTTATTTTTCGATACCCCTCGAAGTCTGGTACACAATTTTTTTTGCACCCTATATATGCATACCAGCACCCAATAAATATATTTTAAAATTCGCTCCAATGCAACGTGTGGAACAAAATACCCCGCAATTGAGTCGGAACATGAAATTTCGAGCATTTGCAGTCAAGTTACGGCAAACCAGTAATTACTTTACTTTCATGCGCCGTTTGTTTTTATTGAGAGCAAATTTTGAGATGCGCGAGGTGAAATTATAATAGTTTGGTCACTCACAGCGACAAAAAACAACATTACAGACAATCAGAGGCTCTCCGCTCTACAAACCCTGGCCGAGTTGATGAAGAATAAAAAGAAGAGGCCTCAAATCTGACCTCCGAGGCATACAATAAACGAAATAACTGGACCCAAGCGTCATCTGCAAAAAACGGCATTAAAGACAATCAGAAGCTCTCCGTTCTATAAATCCTGGCCGAGTTGATGAGGAATAAAAAAAGAGGTCCTACGTCTGACCCCTGAGGCATACAATAATAGACAACAGAGAGGGCAGAAGCTCCAGATTTGACCCTGCCTGTACATCAGCAACCTACAATCCACAACCATTACAGTTCAGAATTATTTCGGGCGACCGATTTAGATTTTTTTTCATAGAAGTCGTAACCACAGGGAACCTATTAACAATAATAAATACCGCAATCAAAGTTGTCTCGTCCTCCTGACCCGCCCTATATCTACATTTACAGATTCTTACCGACTAACTCGGGATACTCCTCGATGCCCGCAATGTTGATGTACTTCCTGTGACTGGTACGCGAGTCCTCGCTTATCCTGCTGAGGATGGGTTGCGGAGGCAGCCCGGTCGCCGCCTCCGAAGGAGCACCCAGAGTGGCGCGGTGCTCGGGACTCTCGGGCTTCCACTCATTGTCCGTCGTCTCCTCGCTGTCGTCAAATTGGGACTTCCACTGACTGGCGAGGGTGAGGGCGCCGCCACGGGTCACCTGCAACAAGAAAGAACGCGTTGTGAATGTGTTCGATAGGACGGGGAGTTCGGCCGGCACAATTTCTGGATCTGGCACCCATCGAGTTATTGAAAATCGCACGCAAACGTGTTACATTTTCTTTACTCTCTCTCTCATTCTCAAACTCAAAAACCTCACAAAAGCACATAGGACAGCCATCAAAACCTCCAGATTTAACACCAATCGACCCCTCCCCTACCGTGGCAAACCCAAAGCGTACTTACTTGCTGACTTACATTCTCATCGTCAATGACGGCGAACTGCGTCAAGCTCTGGTCCCTCAGCCCCGATCTGGAGCTCCTGGCGGCCGACGGCTGCCTCCTCCTAGGCCTCTCTTGCTCGGGTGTGGCGGGCGAGTCCACAAGGCTGCCAGTCTGGGCCTGTGTGACGGGCGTCACAACTCGGAGACGCCCCAAGGTGGCCACTCCCGACTGGCTCTTGCGCAGGGGGGCGGGCTTGACGTTGGCATCTGAAGTGGATTTGGCCGAGGCCACCGCTGCCTCGTTGTCCAGACGGTCGGGCGGCTGCTCTAGGTGGGAGGTGGCGCGGCGCTTGCGGGCTGCAACAGACGAAAGGAAATCAATTTTTCGTGCACAAATTTACAAGGTTTCGACTACAGCTAGTGCTTTTTGACATTTGCTCACCTTGCACCTGATCCACGGCTGTGGCGTTACAGTTCTTGTCGACGGTGGCCCTCGGCGCATTGGTCTGCGTATCCGTAACCAGGGGTGCTGTATTCTCCGTCTCTATACGACGCCTTGCATCCATCTGAGCCTGCAACAAAGGAGAAATCGATTCACTTTCATGATTTCTTTGCGAAATGAAGCGTCTTTCCCACTGTTGGAATACGAAATGATCCTATTTTCAAAGATTAACAAATTTTAAAATATTAAAACGCATCATTGATAAGACAGAGGGAGAACAGGGGCCCCGATTCTGATCTACAAGGCATATACTGAAAGAAACACACGCACCCGAGTCATTAATGGGTAAAGAGAAAGAGCAAGGGCCCCCAATCTGTTCCTCGAGTTACAATAAGGGTATAGAATGAACTGAAAGGGGTTATTACAGCGTGAACAAAGCCTGACCTCTTTGTTGTCGGTGGGCTCGATGTTCTCCTGGTTATTGTCCGTGGTGGGGGTGTGCCTGGCATGGCGGGGCAGGGTGGCCGGCGCTGTCGGTTGCTGCTGAATCTGCACAGTCTGGGTTGGGGGCTGGTTGTCGGGCTGCTGGGTCGCAGTCGGCTTCTCCCAATCGTAGGGATCGGTGTCTTTGACGCCGCGCCGCTTCATGCATCGCTCGAACAGGGAGATTAACATCTGGAAGAGCGACAAAGGTGAAAATACGACACCAAGAGCGCACTTTATTGCAAATCTTGAATGGAATACGCCTTTATATACAGGGTGACCCATTAAGAATGGGAACACTCGCATACAAAATTTGTTTATGGACCGATTTGAACCGGATTTTTTTCAAAAGATAGATCGCCAAAAGCTCTATGTTGATGCAACATTTGAAGACGAAATTTTGATTTTCAAGGCCTAGTACGAATTTTTTTATGTGAAAAATAGCAAAATTTTGTTAGCGATTTTTTTATAAAAAATCTGACTACACCACTGGATTTAGGAGTCACTCGAATGCATTTGTACCAATTTTTGTAAAAAAAAGTTTGTTCCTAAAAAAGTTATGACAGTATCGGCATCACCAGTGTTTGCCTTTGTCGGTGAACCTATTCTTTTATAAAAATCGAATAGAACCCAAAGAGAAACAAAATTAAACAACTTAAACACTGGTGTAATTAGTAATAAGAACCATAAAAACCAGTATACACAAAATAACCAACAATTACTCTAATATAAACAACAATTGAAAAAAACAGTAATAATTAGAAAATTTCATTTTTAAAAATGAAAAAGGAGTATGTCAAATTGATTCACACTTTTTGAATAAAAAATTATAATGTAGTTATTTTTTATCTAACAAGATAATATAAGTTTTGGCATAATAACCACGAAATAATAATAATCTGACGAACTTACCTATTAATTGTCGTTTATATTAGAGTAATTGTTGGTTATTTTGTGTATACTGGTTTTTATGGTTCTTATTAATAGTTACACCAGTGTTTAAGTTATTTAATTTGTTTCTCTTTGGGTTCTATTCAATTTTTATATAAGAATAGGTTCACCGACAAAGGCAAACACTGGTGATGCCGATATTGTCATAACTTTTTTAGGAACAAACTTTTTTTCACAAAAATTGGTACAAATGCATTCGAGGGGTTCTTAAATCCAATGGTGTAGTCAGATTTTTTATAAAAAAATCGCTAACAAAATTTTGCTATTTTTCACTTAAAAAAAAATTCGTAGTAGGCCTTGAAAATCAAAATTTCGTCATCAAATTTTGCATCAACACAGAGCTTTTGGCGATCTATCTTTTGAAAAAAATCCGGTTCGAATTGGTCCATAAACAAATTTTGTAGGCGAGTGTTTCCATTCTTAATGGACCACCCTGTATATATTTCAGGGGTGCAAGGCGTGGAATAGGGTATTTAAATTTATGAGGATTGGAAGGAATTTATGAGAAATCTGAGGAAATTCACAATAGATTTTATTCAAAATAACACTTAATATAAAATAATATAAAATTACATATAAGGGAATTGCAAGGAATTTATAAGAAATGGGAAAAAATAAATTAGGAATTGAAGGACGTTGTTTAACCAATCCAGATCAATTATCATTATTGAGACTAAATTTAAATGTTTCACAATAACCGGACCGGACAAGGAGAATCTCACCTGGTAGTCAGGTTTGTCGGCGTACTCCAGACTCTGGATGTGGTCGAGGAACTGCTTGAGATCGGACGGCAAGTGTTTCAATAGCAACCGGTGGTCGTACTTCTCCTTCATCAGGCCCACCTGTTCCTTGTCTTTAACCTTCCGCCAGGGCAGCTGCCCGTTCACGAACTCCACCAGCATGTAGAACAGGCTCCAGAGATCGTCGTGCCTACCCATTTCTGAGGAATAAGGGAAGATCGCAATCAAATTAGTGTCCCCATTCATTCGACTTGTTAAAAACAAACGCGATTTGGTGTTTTGTTACGCAAAACCACCCAAGTGTTTGTTACTTGAACTTGATGAAATCTTTATGGTATCTTTAACGTAAGGCTAGTTACGTCGACACTGCACAAATATTATCATGATTTAAAAAAAAGTATTTTTTAAAGGTTTTGTTTTTAACTTTTTCCTAAAAGTTCAAACCAAAATTGTCAAATGCAGATAATTGTTATTATTAATAGTAACTTTTTGCATAAACCAGAATTGTTAATTGTCATTTAAACTGGACAAAATATACAGAGTGCTCCGAAATTAGTGTGCAATATTTTACCAGTGGGTTCTATGGTGAAAAAGTGGAATTTTTCTTCATATAAACATGGATCAAAAAATGCTTCCTGAGGGGGCTACAAACCCTTCAAGGGGGGCATCCTAATGCGGATTTTTTCTAAATAACCCCGAAACCAGTTGCGATAAAATTTCAAAATTTGTATCACAAACATTCCAAGCGGAGGGGGGGGGGGATAGTGGGGTAAATATTACCCTAACTTTTTTGTGTTTTGACTTTTTCAACTTTTTATTAGGAAATATGAAATGTCACTATTTTTTTTGCTAAATAAAGGTACACTTGGTTCGTATCGATAGGATGCATCGTTTTTGAGCAAAATCGTTTTAATTATTTATATGCAATAACACGAGATGTTGCAACTTTTCCTGGTTTTGTCATTAAATTATGAAATTTTAGAGTTTTCTACGTAAGAAAGGTACTCCTCCTGTTGAACATTGATAAAGTGCACCGTTTTGATATAAAATCGATTTTGAAATTTTAAGGAAGCATTTTTCGAGCCATGTACATATGAAGAAAAAGTTCCCTTTTTAACCACAGAATGCACTATTAATTGCACACAAATTTCGGGACACACTGTATAATAATACCTTTTTTGTAGCTCTTTCGAAGACACATCAAGAGCATAAGCATATTGATCTTATTCAAAATGATTAGCAATATACAAAAATGTTTTTTTTTTTACCTAAACACAAGTTGTTTTTTTTTTTAATTTCTTACAAAACATTTTCATCACTAACCAAACAAAATCTTGCAAATTTCTGCTGTGAAAAAAATCATGAAGTTATCTTTCAAACCTCTCAAATCCACTAAAAATTTGTAATTTCCTATATTGCCTCACCGCCCTCCACTATAAAACCGAATAAAAAAAACACCTTAGAAATACAACCTAACCTCACTTACACACTATACGGAATAAAAACACAAACGAATCGCAAAAAACAAGCATTGTCACAGTAAATTAAAGTCCACTAACCTCTATTTTTATGTGCATTAATACTGGCATATCGGACGGTGCCGCGGAATCCGGCCGCCGCCCTGGGGGCTCTGACCTCTCCGGTGGCAGTCGTGTACTGCCTGGCCAGTCCGAAATCTAACATGTACACTTTCCTACAGTTATATGGCAGTCTACCCATTGAAAAATTACTCTGAAACAGCAGAAGGTCGGCGGGTCAGCATCTTGAAAAACAATCGACAGACGGTGCTACATTTTGAATATCCCTTTAAATTTACACCCTGTAGAAGTAGACCAAAAACACCCTTACAGATTTAGTACAAATTCATGTTTACTACGTGTTTTTGGGGCGTAACTTTTTTGGTCTACTCATGCACAGACAGCACTATTTCTTTCCTGTTGAAGGATACTCACAGGTTTAATATCACGATGTAAAAAGCCGACCGAGTGTATACTCTCGATCGCCTTAAGTATCTGCAAGCCCAACCGCAATGTGGTGGATAAACTGAAGGCAGCCCTGGGTTGCGCCCTCCTCAGTTCGGCCAAGTTGCGGCCCTGCAACTGCATCACTACGTAGTTAAATCTGTCGTTTCTACCACAGCCGATGAATCTGGCGAACAAAAGACACAATTAATCCGGCACAAGAGCATGCAGTCCCCACCGTACCTGCATATGTGTTCCTTTCCTTGCAATTTCTTGAGGACGGCAACCTCCATCTTGAGTACCTGCTTCGGTTGCCTGGCCGATTCCACCTTAAGCGCCACCTGTTCCCTAGTTATCAGATCTAACCCCTCGTATATCTCCCCGAAGCCTCCCCCGCCTATTTTTTTCACCACCTGAAAACCGAATGCAAGAAACACTTTGGTATCTAAAATAATTGTTCAATTATTGGAGTTGGAGTTCGATGTTTGAAATTTGGCACTATTCTGACATGCCTGAATTTGCTGACTATGCTATTTGCTACAATTGAAAGTACCTACTGATATTATTTACCTTCAGCCGGAGGAATAGTAAATAGTAAAAAAAATGGTAATAGGAAAACCAAGTCAGCAAGTTTTTTAACATAAAATGAATGGTTCAGTTGGTTTTTGTGCTGTGACTTGTGACTTTTAGAGATATTTCGTATTTTGTGGGAAAATATCGACTCACTCACCTTCCATCGTTCCTTCACGACATGTCCAGGTTGTAGAAGATCCTCAGATGTCATAGTAATATTGTTATTTTGATCTGTGGAATCTAAATGACCTTCCCAACTTAACTTTTTTGGCCTGCAAGCACACAAACAAAGTCAATAGTTTGCCGCAGCATTGCACTTGTCAATTTTCGCGACCATCGACTTAAGAAATGTTTAGTTTCAAAGAGCAAAAAAGATCGAATTTCTAACAGACTGACCACCAGCAACGCGACTTTGTATTTGGTATTGCCTAAAATCGGGCAAAACCAAACCTAAAACCAGCTGATTGCGTTCTGCGCCTGCGTGGACTGGCGAAAGAACTGGCAAGGACTTCTACGTGTTTGTGAACGCCCGAAGTTATTGATTTTTTAAATAATATTTCGCTAAAAAGGGACAATAAATATAATTAATTAATTACTTAAAACGACAACAGAGAGACATGCGACCTTTTACAACGAAAATTACCATAAACTAAATTAGTAGATAAGCACGAATATCAAAAGTTTTTGTCCTGATAGGACCACGCGAAATTCTTATTGTTTGAACTATTTTAAGATAGTTTTGAGGATTCCGTGTATTATTACGCCAAAAATAAAGTAGATAAATTTAGATTTTGTAAAAATGTCTCAGCTGACACCAGGTAAAAATATCTCCAAGAAAATGATCGCGATATCGTTCATTACAAGATATTACAGTTAGATAATTAGTCAAAATGTTAAAGAGGATGAATAGGCAGCATTTGAATATCGAGGATTTATTTAAATTCGGTGGAAATTACTTGCGGAACATGCAACAAATTATATTTTAAACTTGACTGGCTCTTCGTTGGGATGTGCGCAAAACTATCAAAGCTGTGGAAAACATTATGGGTATTATAAATAAAAATAACACTCAAGCATGCATACTTGTTAAACACAACGTTTTAAACCATTAAATGTGCTCAAGAAGCGTATTATTTGACATTTCTTACGGTTTGTAGAAGTGATAATCAATATACACGCCATTTTTCTTACAGACACGAAGTTAGCACTGTATTCTTCCCGCACTTATTTGAATTTCTGGTGCGTTCTGATCACTGCGAACGCTTCATATTTTAAGAAAGTTTCTGGCTCCTGATAATGTTGAGGCCGGATGATTTGACAAACGGTCACTGGAATTTTTTTCGATTGACTTGACAGTGACATGTCCGGGCTTTGATTTGAACCATTTTTGAACCCACGCAGATCATGTGACGCGGACTACCTGGATTTTATCGAGTAATCTGAATATACCCCGTGGCCCAAACAATGCCTTACGCAACATCGCAACCCAAACATTCGGACATTTTGGACCGAAGAAACTGAATTACCCTGAGTTAGTAGCAAACACAAATTGTTGGTAAGTACTTTTTATATTTCATTTTCGCCCGGCTTAGAGTAAGTTCGATAGCAAAAATAAATTTCACACGCTTTATTTTATATTGAGGTTATGCCATTTCTTTTGGTTAATGTACTGGGTGGAGTAAAAAATCCACTAATACTCGATTATTTTAAAAATAACTGTAAAGAGTAGATGCTTTTGCAGATAAATGGTAAATATCATAAAAAATACGCAGCAAGTATTTAATAAAACCTGATTTGTTCAAGACTAAAGCAATTATTATTGTAGTTGTAATTTAATCATTTTAATCTTTTCTAAATCATCGTAAAGTATCAAAACCATATTATATACTTCGAAAATAACTTTTTAATTAATATACCCGTATATAATATTGTAATAAATTAGAGATCAAAATGCAAGGGATAAAAAATACTTCCTCCCTTCTGAGGTTAGGTTATAGATGTATATTTAAATAACATTTTTGTTGTAGGTATGTAGGTTGGGTGTTATATTTCATATTTTTACGCAACTTATCACTGATAAATAACGTAATTAAATTATAAATAAGTAAATGATAAGCATATTCTTTTATTGGACTGATAAAATGTCGCTTACCTCAAGCAATTCGTTGCCAAAAAGTGTCTCTATCGCCGTGTGATTCATAAATACACGCCAAGTTGATACTATAATTGATTCTAATTAAATTATTAATAGAAATTTGTCGCCGTGCAAGACAGGGTGATTCAGAAAATCAAACCGTAATTCGTTTCACGCTCTAAAATAAGGCGATACGTAAATGTGTTTATAAAATAGATATTTTATTGGTTAGATTTGTTATATTTATATAAGTTACAGTTACAAAGTAGGTAGGTACTTATCTTTTCTTAGTTTCAGACTTTATTACACTTTACAATTCAGGCGTACTGCCTTTTACCGACTTTGTAAATTGGCTTTAGATTTATTTTTTTAGTATTAAACCTAATACGTGTATCGTACCCTTATTAAACAATGTACCCAATTTCCAAGGGCTTCAACAAAATTGTCAATACGCCCCTGCGTCGGGGGAAGGCAACTGCGACCTGCATATCCTCGCTGTAATTTTTCAAGATCGAGTTCTGATATCGCAGCGTTGCCGTGTGGATTTTCAGCATTTTCAGGTCAGCGGCGAACTCCAGATGGTGGCTTTTCAGCCGTTTTATTTTGGAATGGTCATAGGAGATCATGGGTCGTCGAACCACCGATTATTTGAGCAACAGCGGCGGTGCATATTCATTTGTTCTGTACGTCGAAAATAAGACGTACCTACATGTAGAAAAATTCATTCTTATAAAAAACAAGTATAAAAAATACAAACTATATATTCGTTCAGTCAGGTATTTAATTATTTCTACTAAACTACTATTACTAAATATCAGTTTTTGTTATATAAATACTGTTATTACTTAAGTGGTATTATTTTGTAGGTACTATTTTCAAATTTATTGGTCCTTGTCATTGTTTAATGTAACTTTAACGTGGTTTCAAGTTTATATACATAGTTTTAAAGTTATTAGCAAACGAGAAAACCTTGAAAAGGGTTGGAACTTTTGGTTTGAAGATATAACTGATGTAGTTTTCATTCGACCATTCGACGACTCAGTGAACCGTGATTTACCAACCAATAGAGCGGGCTGTATGGAAGTGGCCCTCTGTCACTATTCATACTATTTTTACACTTTGCAGTTTCCGAACACTGAAATGCATCGCAGCTGTCTGGAATTTGTTTCATTCCTAATTAGTCTTAAATTGCTACCATCTATCTTACGGTTGTTCTCAATCGCACACTAGACTTTCTGTTCTACATATTTGAGATGAGCCATATGTTCCTTGAATCTAGTTTGAATTGACCTTCTAGTGTGTCCAATATACTTTTGATTGCAGTCTTTACAGTTAATTTCGTAAATCCCCCACTTTTCCTTAGTTTCTATTTTGTCTTTTGGATTGCCTAAAAGTTGTTGTAGTTTATTTCCCGATGAATAAACTAACTGATATACCTCTATCTTTAAAAACCTTACCTCGCGGCGTTTCATTGATCAGTCGGGATGGTTCACCGATTTAAAATAGTTTATAAAACCCTTTATTTTATTGTATCCCTTTTCTGATACGCCTTTGGCTTGTGATACCTGTCTGCCCCTCCCCCCCTTGATCGCTGTAAGATGAACGAACTTCGTCCCGAAGTAACAAAAATACAGAAATTGGGTTAAATTACGAAACCGCTTGTTTGTTTAATTTCCCTGTACATCTCAAATACCAGATCGTCCTTATTTTTATTGGGAACTGAGAAACGAGAATTTTATAAAAATAGGTACCTACCAGAAACCAAATATAAATAAGTCGTTGATTTCTTAAGAAAACGTGATTGTTGGCTGGCGATGCATACATATCCCATCTGAGTTATTCTTTTACACAAAGAATCAAAGAAACAACATATTTTGAATAAAAAGTATATTGTTCAAGATAATATAAATTTGGACCATTTTTTATACAAGGCAAAGCAACTGCCCAACAGACAATGTGGAAGATTGCCGGCCCATTATTGACATTGCAGGGAACGTGTTGGGGTCGGTATTTTATTATTGGCCCAAAGTACTTTTCTCATGGTTTTTTGTGTCTAATTTAAAGTACGGACAGGTGTTTTTGGTCGTTCGCTAGGATTTTGTCATTTTAAAAGAGCCAAAGTCGGCCAATAACCATTACAGGTTGACGTATTTTCGTAGTTATATGAAAAATGGGCACGTTTTTGGCAAAACAACAACTTCTGTGTGTATGTCGATGTTATTAATATCCTTTATGCACTTATTAATCTCTGTAGAAAAGAATATTGATGACAATTTCAATGTTTAATAATTTCAGAAAGCATATAGTCAAGTTAACAAAACATTTATTGTAGGTACATTTTATTTTCAATTATAATTGACACAATGAAATTATTGATTGACCACTATAAACATATAGTCGATTTTTTATATAATATAAGTATTGTTCAACTGCCATACATCTAGTTCTCTATTATTAAAGTCACTACAAAGAGAGGCCCAAGATGTAGTTCTTGTTTCACTTCCGATAAAAATATTAGATGAAAGGTAATTTGGCCTTGGAACTTATCCTTTATCTATGGTTAAACGAGGTAAAGTCAGAAAATACAACTTTTTTTTAGACTAAACAGACGATTTTAAATTTTCCAAGGTTCCAGGTGTGTAGTTTTTGTCCGTGCGTACCCATCGATCAATATGTTGCAGCTTAGTTTGGCAGGATTCATATAAACAGAGCAGGTATATATTGGAAATAGCCCGCCAGCGTGAACTTTGTTTAGTTTGGAGATGTTAAAAAAATAATTTGTCCGACGAAATATTAATATAATAATAAACCCTCATATGCGTGCGTTATTTATAGAAATCTTTACAGGATTGTAGGCTATGTCAAAATCTAATTAGCTATTTTGTTGACTACATTATAATAGTTTTAATCAAAAATACAACCTTGCCCTAAGCCCTAATCAACACAAATGGAGAGAACGTTTCGTAGACTACTCATGCGTGCATATTCACGCATGTTATGTTGGTTGCCTAACTTCAAATTATAGAACTGTCGTCCCGCGTTTCGATTTTTCTTTAACGGAAAATTATTTGGGAAACCCCGTATGGAGGTGAAAAATTACGTCAATTGCGTCAATCAAAAGCCTCAAACAAACACCGCAAATATCTCACATGACACTCACGTGACGGTCCCGAATATTTTTGCAAACCAGCATTCAACAGTTGGCGCCAACTCGAGAGACGCTTTTAGATTTCACAGAGTACTACATGGGCCAAGACGAATGGGAAAATACGATCGGATCCCGGCAACGCGGCCTTTTTGCTTGGTTTTTCATAACATACTATGCGGTATTTTTTATGATTCTTTGTTGTTGTGAACTTTTGGGTACCCACCTATTTTGGAACGAAAATCGATCTGGAACAAATAGGAAGAAGCGAGATCGTGCAATTTTTTATTTTTGGGAATATTTCGGGTTCGTACTGATTTCTACAATTTTTATAAAGGAATAAGGAGGCAATACAATAGTGTAGAAATGTAGAATCTAAAAATACCCGATCAAATCGACTATGTGTGTGATCGTAGGTTTTTTAAATCGTGTGCAAAAATTGGGGCACGCTCTTATAGGTGAGGTGTATTTATTGTTTTGTAAACATTATTATTATTATTATTATTATGATGTTTGACATCCTCTATCATCTTAAGTCATCTGAAATACAACCTGACGCGTCCTGAT
Source organism: Pogonocherus hispidulus (assembly GCA_963924545.1). Taxonomy (NCBI): domain Eukaryota; kingdom Metazoa; phylum Arthropoda; class Insecta; order Coleoptera; family Cerambycidae; genus Pogonocherus; species Pogonocherus hispidulus. The sequence goes on from OZ004697.1 coordinate 58,549,184, forward strand.
TTGCGCGAATTTTCCACAAGAAGTGGGAAATGTTTGGATAGATGGTAAAATTTGCAAAATTAAATACCTATAGGTGTCTAAGAACCGTTGAAGGATAAGATAAACTCTCTCACTAAATTGTAGTTCATACATTCTGGATTGCTGTTAGGAATATTCATTACTGATTTACTTACTTGCTGGTAAAACCAACAAGGTAACGTTGCGTTGGAAAATCCCGAAAAATAGTAAACGTTTTTATCGCTTTTTACTGGTTCTGAAGAAAGTGATTTCATTAGGGATTTCAGTTGCTGAAAAAATATTAGTTTATTCTCAAATCTCGTAATTTATTATGCAAGCAGAAAGCAGATGAGCCGTATATTGTTTACATCGATTTGGGAAATACTCTAGTGTATCAGCAATGTGTAGATATATAAAAAGCGCAATCATGCAGTTTTTTAAGGAACATCAAGATACCAGAAATAATAAGAAGTATAGTAGTAGTGGTGAGAAACACACCGTAGTGCCCTCTTTGGGTCTTCGCTACTATCCGTCTGACTATTGCCCGTGGAGTAGTTGTTTTCGGCATCTCCTTCAAAAATAAAGACCTACCCCCTCATTCTAATCATAAATAGTTAGCCAGAAAGTCTGGTACTTGTGTGGAAGAGGGGGCGGCATATTATTATTCAGTACCTAGGCCTCAATTGCTGTGCCTTAATCACTATTCAGTGATGGAATGAGGGAAACCTGGAAAAGGTTCATGGTTAGGGGGACAATCAAATATTAACCGGTATTAATTTCTGATGTTCTTCCCATCTAAGGCAGGTATGATAGCATGGTTGCCAACTAAACCTTGCGAACGGGCTTAATATACAGTGTGTTTCAAATTGGACGCAATAACATTGGTATCTTGGGAAACCGTTAGAGATAAGATTAGGTTACATTGGAGCAAAGTTTCCTAATTTGGTAATTAATAATTTATGCCTCAAAAAAATCAAGGCCAACATGATTATTTTTTGAGATTTTTGAAAATTTTAGAAATTCGTTTTTGTAAAATTTCTGGTTTGTTTGTAAAAAGTTGATATGAGAAAGCGTTATTTTTATTTCAATAGGTCCTCAAACAAATCTAAAATTTTACAAAAACGAATTTCCAAAATTTGATTTGATTTGAAACTACGGATAATGCATTTCATTTAATTCATCAATTTCCCAATTGATGCGAAAATTTGTGTATCGAAATGTAAGTAAAATGTACCAAACTTTGAGTTAAAAATGACACAGACGCGCACCCACGCATTTGGCATCTTTAAAAATAAAATACTGGTTTTGTAATGGCCGGCGTACCTGGCAAATATTAATAATAAACTATTTTTACGACCTTTTACATCTTTCAAGTTGCTTAACTCTCTTCTATGGATCCGTAAATATAAAATTTGTTTTCATGTAGGTCACTTTTTCGTTCCCTGAACTCGCCGATTAAAAACAGACTTATATTAAAAATAATAAAAAATGTACGTGAAAAGAAATTGGATGCCCGTGAAATTATATTATTAATGATTTTGTTTACTTTTAAAATGACACAACTGGCGTCAATTATAACGTCTTGTCAGTCATTTATTAAGAAAAAACATTGTTTTGGTTCCAACATTTGACTTATAAAAACAATAGACTGATCACAGAAATAAATGTTTAGGTATTTATTCTTGCGGACTGGTATTGGGTGCAAATACTGGCAAAACTTTCAACGCCACAACCGCCAGAATAAATTGAACACAAACACAGTTTAAAAGATAAGACTGATGGAATTAAAAGAATATTAGTTTTGGTCGATATTATTGTCACAAACATATATCTGGAAGCTCTTATTAGTATTAGTAGCTCTTAAAAATAATAACAGCGCCTACTTCATTAACTCATTAACATATTTCCTAAAACATAATATCTACATAATTACATAAATAAGTTGCTTGCTAAACAAGAGTTTCGTTTTTTAGATCCTCATCAGCGAGAAGTTCACTTCTGACTAGTTTAAGTAGGTACTGAATAACTATCATCACTTCGTAATAATTCTGTCTCTAGTTTCATTGAAGATAGCCTCCACATTATGTTTCAACATTTATATTCTATTATAAACTCATACTTATGCTGCCAACAAGATATAATTCTTTCTACTGCACAATTTGCAAGGTTTTAATGACGGCGATGTTATTCTGTATCATCTTGAAAGGGGTTGGAACCTTCGGTGTGAAGACAACACTGGCGTAGTTTTCCACATTAATACCAAAACACTATACTGCACTCGACGCGCGTTTCACCAACCAAGTTGGCATCATCTAGAGGTGATTAAACCTATGCTAACATTGTGCCCTATTTATACGTAAACTATTTCTACGGTTCAGTGAACTGTCGTGGCAGTTCAGTGAACCATCGCGACTGATCAGGAACCCGTGATTTACTAACCAATAAAGCGGGCTATATGGGATTAGCCCTCTGTCACCATTCATACTATTTTTACATTTTGCAATTTCCAAACTCTCTAAAGCATCCAGTTGTCTAGAATTTGTCACGTTCCTAATTAGTGTTAAATTGCTACTATCTATTTTATGGTTGTTCTCAAATGCATGTTGGGCGACACTAGACTTATCTGTTGTACCATATTTGAGATGAGCCATATGTTCCTTGAATCTAGTTTGAATTGACCTTCTAGTTTGTCCAACATACTTTTGATTTGATCACATTCTTTACAGCTAATTTCGTAAATCCCCCACTTTTCCTTAGTTTCTATCTTGTCTTTTGGATTGCCTAAAAGTTGTTGTAGTTTATCTTCCGATGAATAAACCACTGATGTCTATATCTTTAAAAACCTTACCAAAACCATAGGTGAAACGAGGATCGTTTGGAATAGATATGAATTTTAGATTTTCACTTCCATTTTGAAAAGTCGAGGAATTTGAAAGTGTCTTTAAATTTACGTGTCCTAATTATTTTATCAATTAAACTTACAGAATATCCATTACTCGCAGCTACATCCCTAATCAATGTTTTTTCTTTTTCAAACCTCTCCTTATTTAGGGGGAAACTTAATAAGCGATTAATTAAAAAATTGAAATTCGCCATTTTGTGTTGAGCACAATGGTGAGAGTCCTTAGGGATAAATCTTAAAGTACTGGTATCTTTTCTGTATTTGTCAAATTCTAACTTATTTTCACTATTTCTAATTAACTACCATTCAACAATTATCAATCTTAGACGTATATTAATAATTAGAAAAGCATAGCAGTAGTCTATGGAAAAAAAATAAAATATCCTCGAAAATACATCTCCCTTTTGGAACCGAGGTCACAAATCCATCGGTAACCACATCAAAGGTGTCGACTGATAGATATTCTTCTGGTTCTTGCGGTACAGGCATACATATTTGTTGTCTATAGATATATTGTATTTAGTATATTATTTCGTTAGAATAAATCCATGTGTAAACTTTGCCCAACTGGTGATAATTTATCATGTTACAGCAGTTTTCCACGATTTTCTGTAGAGTTTCAGTAAGTAGTCGTATGAAAAACTATTTATTAGCATAGCAAAACTTTTCTGGCATGCGTTTGAAGTCGTTTACATGCTTGAGATGTCAATTTCGATATCCAAAGCCAAATTAATGAAGAGCTCATTCAAAATAAACACTTATATAAGAATTTGATGTATATCGCAGTCTGTTGGCTACGATTTAAGCGTAAGAGTTCCGTTGGGGGAGAGTGGCGTAAAAATAAGAGCATCATAATAATATACATTAGAAACTGCTTATCATTGATGGGAATTTTATTATTATCATTTAATGGTAATATTCATTCCTGTTCTTTTATCTGACACTACAACCTTTGATGGTATTTAAGGTTTGTTGACGATAACACTGACGTAGTTTTCCACATAACATCAAAACACTATACTGTACACGACGCGCGTTTCGCCAATCAAGTTGGCATCATCTGGAGATGATTAAAATTGATCATCTCTCAGTTTTACAAAATTGGCAAAATTGCCAAAGAATAATTAGGCCAGTTTAAATACGTTTTTACTGTCCTTAAAGTGTCCTCTACAGTAACGCACTTAACACAAAATATTTCTAAATAATTTAGTTACTTTTTGACAATAGTTTCATCTAGCTGAAACTGTTATGGAATTATGTCCAAAACAAGAAATATTCCTTATTGTTAATTGACTTTTTCACATTGTTTAGGAGAAATTCACATAAAACTCGATTTTTTTCTTGAATTATATAATTTAAACAATTTGCTCTGAAGGGACATAGTTCTTATGTAAACTTTCACTAAATTTCGTAAAATTGTGTACAATGTGAAGGAACCGGCTGTAGCACGTCATTTTTGGAAAATATTGTACGACAACTTACGACAAAGAAAAATCGGCATATTCAGGTATGTGTTTGAGACTAATAATAATTTCATCCATATGTTTTTAAGAACAATTCTTTTTTGTAAGTGACAAAATGAAAGGCGGCATTGATGGTGATGCCTTCTTTTCAGCCCCCGTCACCCCCAATATCACTTTTATAGAGTTTGTTTGTCTCAGGATGATGCACGACTTCCAATGTACAATTATGTTGTACGTGATTTGCTATGTTTATAGCAGAGCTGATGAAAAATTTCTACTGTTGTACGCGTGCAGTGAAAATAGAGGAATTTTGTTTGTTAAAATTGTCTGGCAGCGAAAAAGCTTTTTTCGATTTTCTCGCAGAGACTTTCAAGGACACACGCGGGACCAGGTGAAAATATGACTGCTTTCAGCTGTTTCTTACGTTTTTTTTTATTTTATAACTACTAAGACGACTTTCTATCAAGTATTTAGAGTAAAAAATAAGTGAGCATGACAAAATTTTAAAGAAAAGAGTACCTATATTTGAATTTCACTTTCATTTATAAGCATTTTTCACATAGCTTCAGATCGGGCCTGTACAGTGGTTGTAATAAACCAACAACATGGTTTAGAGTTTAGGTCTGAATAGTATGATGTATTTTATCTATGGTATGATGGTTAGACTAGAGGACAATTCAAGATGAACTTATGTAGAGCAGTTTAAAACTACCTATGTATTTTAAATAAAGGATGAAGTAGTGTTCAAGGTCCTTATAGTCCAGGATTTCCAGAAATTGAATGATAATTTTCGAGACACATAATAATGTTCACTCATACTTCACAGTCAAATAATAATGACGTATTTGGCGTTCTTTTTGCACCGCTAATTCTAGATCTATACCTCATTGGGATAACTCATAGCGAAGTAATGTAACCCATGCAACTGGGCAGCTATTTTTATAATAGTAGCCCATGGAATTTTGCCTTGACTTTGTTTATTGTAGTTGTTAATAATAAAAAAAATTACGTAACATTTTATTTATTATGGTTGTCGGGTCCAATATTCTTTGTTGAAACACAATGAACTGTGACTGATATGACAGGAAATAAAAAAAGCATGTTTTATCACAATTTACAGAATAACTTCAACCAGGAAAATAAGTTATAGCATTGACTAATTTGAATTAACATTATCGATGGTTATAGCAAAGAGAATAAACTAGATTCTTTTTTTGACAGGCACGTGGTACTATATTTTTGTTAGAAATGCTTCTTTCTCTGTTTATTATAACCACTTACTTTATAAATTTTACAGTATCTGTAAAGTAATGTCTGGTGTAGGGTAAAATCACGCAAATTTTTGGAAAATACTGGTTAAATTTTCGTATAGGTACTTACATTATAATGTACCTAATACCTAAATTTACATTATTAGGTACTTTTTAAAGAAAGCAAATATGCCTACTTACTTGATATTTTTTTATAGTTCTGAAAAACATACGATTTTCGTATTATTTTAAAACTTTTTCAAATCATTATTTATTATCGCTATACGGGGTGTCCCATGTAACTGTTCTCAGATAACAATAACAGATACGAATTCGGATAAACGACATAAAAGTTGCCCTGCATAATGGCCATGTGTTTAACTATAAAAACCTTGATAAAATTTGGTTTGGATAAAACTTGTTACTATAGTATAATATATTTTTTGGGCCAAATCTCAAAGGTTTGCTTTGAAGTTGCTTTTGAGGTTTTTGAATTCTTTCTGTTTTATTGTTGTTGGTTCAAACTCGAATCACCACTTTCTAATTTAGATTTGATTCATTTACCTCTGGAAAATTCAATCAAAGAACGATACTTCTCAAAACATTACATTTTCTATTTAATCAACACGATTCAGTTCAGTAGAATCCGGTGGCACATAACGCAAAAGCTGGTTTTTATTTAAATCAAAATATATAGAACTTTGAGGCGACTAACGCAAATACCGGCTTTTCGACAACTTGTTGATCGTCGATCGAATTTCGATTAGGAAAAAATCACGGAGACTCACCACTTCATCTTGGGCGTTGGAGAGTAGCAAAACCTCAACAGTCCTTTACTAAAACTAATCCACACACATCTGGGAGGGGTTATACAAAAAAATCACTCGTCACAGACAACACCCGGTATCGAGTACCACGTTTATGTCGATATCATGCCCGGTGTGAATCTGCCGTGCGAAAATAATTGTACTAAGCTGCTCAGATATGTTTCTCCCACTAGAATTAGGCTTATTTTTAGAGGGTACCAATTCGTTTTTACTATTTCCACGGAAAACTGCTCGACAGTCGTAAAAGCCGCTTGTTTTTGTTGATAGCACTCTAATCGAGCCTTGATTGGGACAATAACGTCATGCAGGTCTTCGGCGTTTCGGTTTCTGAAGTACTCGTCAGTAACTAAACGAAACTATATTGTGATTTTCACAGGAAAAGACTTAATTATTGCAATAAGCAGGGTTTTTCATTGGTTATTTTAATATTTTTATAGAGACCTGCCCTTAATAAAAGAAATTAGTTTTTATAATAGTTTAAAAAGAGCATACCTCTTGGTTTTATAAAAAGAAATGTGTAGGTATGTGACCAAGGCGTTCATGGAACATCCTTCGTATATTGCAAAAATGTATACCTGATACCGTTTGTGTGAAGTTATCCACGAAATCTCAGCCACGAATTCTGACGTAGAGAAAATCGTCTTTGATGCACGATAGTTCGGATCACTATTTCAACGAATTGTCTCAATTCGCATTATATCATGGAGTAATAATAACAAATTACTGGATTACATAATAGTTATTATAACTATATACATTTCAAAATTTTCATAGATTTCATTAGTTTTCGTTGCAAATAAATTACACCTTGTATTTTCCAAACGAAGGGGAATGCGTTGATGAAACACGGACCGTATATTACTAACATAATATGGATTACTACTATGGTACCGAAAGTTTTTTCATCCCCGCCTTTGGGGCTGAAAATGACATACATAGGTAAATAACAGTAAAATAAGTTTATTAGTTTTTCAGTGCATTTGACTTACACTAAGTATCTTTAAACGAAGAGGGATGCGTTTATCAAATTTGGACCGAACACTACTACTACAATATAAATTGCGACGGTGGTATCAAAACTTTTGTCACCCCCCGTCCTTGGGGGGTGAAAATGACAATAATATAAATTTAATACATTTTTCACTTTATTTATAATACGTCCTGTATCTTCCAAACAAAGAGGGATGCGTTGGTCAAATTCGGATCAGACATCACTAATACAATATAGATTACGAAGGTGGTATCAAAAGTTTTGTCACCCCCGTCCTTGGGGGTGAAAATGGCTGAAGTATCACTAATATATATTTAAGAAGTATTTCACATTTTTTACAATACATCCTGTATCTTCCAAACAATAAGGGATGCGTTGATCAAATTTGGACTGAACATTACTAATACAATATGGATTCCGGCGGTAGTATCAAAAATTTTGTCACCCCCGTCCTTGAGGGTGAAAATTACAGAAATAGCACTAATATAAAATTAATAAGTTTTTCACATTATTTATAATACATCCTGTATCTTCCAAACGAAGAGGGATGCGTTAATCAAATTTGGACCGAATATTACTAATACAATATGGGTTACGACGGTGGTATCAAAAGTTTTGTCACCCCCGTCCTTGGGGGTGAAAATGACAGAAATAGCACTAATATAAAATTAACAAATTTTTCACATTATTTATAATTCATCCTGTATCTTCCAAATGAAGAGGGATGCGTTGATCAAATTTGGACTGAACATTACTAATATAATATGGATTACAGCGGTGGTATCAAAAGTTTTGTCACCCCCGTCCTTGGGGGTAAAAATTACAGAAATAGCACTAATATAAAATTAATAAGTTTTTCACATTATTTATAATACATCCTGTATATTCCAAACGAAGAGGGATGCGTTGATCAAATTTGCACTGAACATTATTAATACAATATGGATTACAGCGGTGCTATCAAAAGTTTTGTCACCCCCGTCCTTGCGGGTAAAAATTTCAGAAGTGGCACTAATATAAAATTAATAAGTTTTTCACATTATTAATAATACATCCTGTATCTTCCAAACGAAGAGGGATGCGTTGATCAAATTTGGACTGAACATTGCTAATACAATATGGATTACAGCAGTGGTATCAAAAGTTTTGTCACCCCCGTCCTTGGGGGTGAAAATTACAGAAGTAGCACTAATATAAAATTAATAAGTTTTTCCCATTATTTATAAAACATCCTGTATCTTCCAAACGAAGAGGGATGCGTTGATCAAATTTGCACTGAACATTACTAATACAATATGGATTACAGCGGTGGTATCAAAAGTTTTGCACCCCCGTCCTTGGGGGTAAAAATTACAGAAGTAACACTAATATAAAATTAATAAGTTTTTCCTATTATTTATAATACATCCTGTATCTTCCAAACGAAGAGGGATGCGTTGATCAAATTTGCACTGAACATTACTAATACAATATGAATTACAGCGGTGGTATCAAAAGTTTTGTCACCCCCGTCTTAAGGGGTGAAAATGACAAAAATAGTACTAACATAAAATTAATAAGTTTTTCACATTATTTATAATACATCCTGTATCTTCCAAACGAAGAGAGATGCGTTTATCAAATTTGGACTGAACATTACTAATACAATATGGATTACAGCGGTGGTATCAAAAGTTTTGTCACCCCCGTCCGTGGGGGTAAAAATTACAGAAGTAGCACTAATATAAAATTAATAAGTTTTTCCTATTATTTATAATACATCCTGTATCTTCCAAACGAAGAGGGATGCGTTGATCAAATTTGCACTGAACATTACTAATACAATATGGATTACAGCGGTGGTATCAAAAGTTTTGTCACCCCCGTCTTAGGGGGTGAAAATGACAAAAATAGTACTAACATAAAATTAATAAGTTTTTCATATTATTTATAATACATCTTGTATCTTCCAATCGAAGAGAGATACGTTGATCAAATTTGGACTGAACATTACTAATACAATATGGATTACAGCGGTGGTATCAAAAGTTTTGTCACCTTCGTCCTTGGGGGTGAAAATTACAGAAGTAGCACTAATATAAAATTAATAAGTTTTTCCCATTATTTATAAAACATCCTGTATCTTCCAAACGAAGAGGGATGCGTTGATCAAATTTGCACTGAACATTACTAATACAATATGGATTACAGCGGTGGTATGAAAAGTTTTGTCACCCCCGTCCTTGGGGGTGAAAATTACAGAAGTAGCACTAATATAAAATTAATAAGTTTTTCCCATTATTTATAATACATCCTGTATCTTCCAAACGAAGAGGGATGCGTTGATCAAATTTTCACTGAACATTACTAATACAATATGGATTACAGCGGTGGTATCAAAAGTTTTGTCACCCCCGTCCTTGGGGGTAAAAATTACAGAAGTAGCACTAATATTAAATTAATAAGTTTTTCCCATTATTTATAATACATCCTGTATCTTCCAAACGAAGAGGGATGCGTTGATCAAATTTGCACTGAACATTACTAATACAATATGGATTACAGCGGTGGTATCAAAAGTTTTGTCACCCCCGTCCTTGGGGGTAAAAATTACAGAAGTAGCACTAATATAAAATTAATAAGTTTTTCCCATTATTTATAATACATCCTGTATCTTCCAAACGAAGAGGGATGCGTTGATCAAATTTGCACTGAACATTACTAATACCATATGGATTACAGCGGTGGTATCAAAAGTTTTGTCACCCCCGTCCTTGGGGGTGAAAATTACAGAAGTAGCGCTAATATAAAATTAATAAGTTTTTCCCATTATTTATAATACATCCTGTATCTTCCAAACGAAGAGGGACGCGTTGATCAAATTTGCACTGAACATTACTAATACAATATGGATTACAGCGGTGGTATCAAAAGTTTTGTCACCCCCGTCCTTGGGGGTGAAAATTACAGAAGTAGCACTAATATAAAATTAATAAGTTTTTCCCATTATTTATAATACATCCTGTATCTTCCAAACGAAGAGGGATGCGTTGATCAAATTTGCACTGAACATTACTAATACAATATGGATTACAGCGGTGGTATCAAAAGTTTTGTCACCCCCGTCCTTGGGGGTGAAAATTACAGAAGTAGCACTAATATAAAATTAATAAGTTTTTCCCATTATTTATAATACATCCTGTATCTTCCAAACGAAGAGGGATGCGTTGATCAAATTTGCACTGAACATTACTAATACAATATGGATTACAGCGGTGGTATCAAAAGTTTTGTCACCCCCGTCCTTGGGGGTGAAAATTACAGAAGTAGCACTAATATAAAATTAATAAGTTTTTCCCATTATTTATAATACATCCTGTATTTTCCAAACGAAGAGGGATGCGTTGATCAAATTTGCGCACTGAACATTACTGATACAATATGGATTACAGCGGTGGTATCAAAAGTTTTGTCACCCCCGGTCTTGGGGGTGAAAATGACAGAAGTAGCACTAATATAAAATTAATAAGTTTTTCCCATTATTTATAAAACATCCTGTATCTTCCAAACGAAGAGGGATGCGTTGATCAAATTTGCACTGAACATTACTAATACAATATGGATTACAGCGGTGGTATCAAAAGTTTTTTCACCCCCCCCCCGTCCTTGGGGGTAAAAATTACAGAAGTAGCACTAATATAAAATTAATAAGTTTTTCCCATTATTAATAATACATCCTGTATCTTCCAAACGAAGAGCGATGCGTTGATCAAATTTGGACTGAACATTACTAATATAATATAGATTACGACGGTGGTATCAAATGTTTTGTCACCCCTGTCCTTGGGGGTGAAAATGACAAAAATAATACTAACATAAAGTTAATAAGTTTTCCACATTATTTATAATACATCCTGTATCTTCCAAACGAAGAGGGATGCGTTGATCAAATTTGGAGTGAACATTACTAATACACTATGGATTACGAAGGTGGTGTCAAAAGTTTTGTCACCCCCGTCCTTGGGGGTGAAAATTACAGAAATATTACTAACATAAAGTTAATAAGTTTTCCACATTATTTATAATACATCCTGTATCTTCCAAACGAAGAGGGATGCGTTGATCAAATTTGGAGTGAACATTACTAAAACAATATGGATTACAGCGGTGCTATCAAAAGTTTTGTCACCCCCATCCTTGGGTGTGAAAATAACTGAAGTATCACTAATATATATTTAATAAATATTTTACATTTTTTACAATACGTCCTGTATCTTCCAAACAATAGGGGATGCGTTGATCAAACTTGGACTGAACATTACTAATACAATATGGATTCCGGCGGTAGTATCAAAACTTTTGTCACCCCCGTCCTTGGGGGTGAAAATGACAGAAATAGCACTTATATAAAATTAATAAGTTTTTCACATTATTTATAATACATCCTGTATCATCCAAACGAAGAGGGATGCGTTGATAAAATTTGGACTAGTACATTATAGATTACGACGGTGGTATCAAAAGTATTGTCACCCCCATCTTTGGGGGTGAAAATGGCTGAAGTATCACTAATATAAATTACAGGATGTATTGTAAAAAATGTGAAAAACTTGTTAATTTTATATTAGTGCTATTTCTGTAATTTTCACCCCCAAGGACGGGGGTGACAAAACTTTTGATACCACCGCTGTAATCCATATTGTATTAGTAATGTTCAGTCCAAATTTGATCAACGCATCCCTCTTCGTTTGGAAGATACAGGATGTATTATAAATAATGTGAAAAACTTGTTAACTTTATATTAGTGCTATTTCTGTCATTTTCACCCCCAAGGACGGGGGTGACAAAACTTTTGATACCACCGTCGTAATCTATATCGTATTAGTAATGTTCAGTCCAAATTTGATCAACGCATCCCTCTTAGTTTGGAAGATACAGGATGTATTATAAATAATGTGAAAAACTTATTAATTTTATATTAGTGGTACTTCTGTAATTTTCATCCCCAAGGACGGGGGTGACAAAGCTTTTGATACCACCGCTGTATTCCATATTGTATTAGTAATGTTCAGTCCAAATTTGATCAACGCATCCCTCTTCGTTTGGAAGATACAGGATGTAATAAATAATGTGAAAAACTTGTTAATTTTATATTAGTGCTACTTCTGTAATTTTCATCCCCAAGGACGGGGG